>BMAV01003802.1:208462-285503 GCA_019973955.1 Trichonephila inaurata madagascariensis | reverse complement strand
CCCCCCCCCCCCCACCTAAAAATAGTAATTAAACTACATTGGTACGACAACCATACGGGATGTAGAATTAATTGATTAATTGTTTATTTGCACACTTTGAAGGTACACGAGGGCTATTGTTGACGGGATCCTTATTTCTGGACGTAAAGTAATGAGGATGATACATGAGCTGACACCCCATCTCCAAACTTCTCCAACATACCAACGGGAGAACTTTGAGCCTCGATGGGTTTATAACACACATCAACCACTCTACATGTCAGGTCTTCATTGACTCTAACCCATTTTCCTCCCCCAATCAGGACCCCGCCCCCCACCCGAAAAAACGCCGGCCATTAATTAGAGACCAAACTCAATCGGCTACAACAGACATCTTGCAATATAATAAATGTAAAAAATATACAATATAATAAATAGTGTACTTTTCACATGATGCCGGCGTTTCTCAAACTGTAGGGCGCATCCCTCTAAGGGGCGTGTAACCCAACGAGGGGGACGCGAGCATATCGAAAAGTCAAAAATAAAACTTTATTTAAAAAATATTATTAATTTACTGAAAAGAATAAAAAAAACCCATTCTGACAAAAATAAATAAATAAACACGCATTTATATATATATATATTTATAAATGTATCAGTACTGTGCAATGTATTTGATAATTAATTTAACGCTACCAAGTAAAGAACAAGTTTAATAATTACCAGTGACCCCATGGGATTGTCATACATAAAATTATATAAAAAATTTAATACTTAACTTTGATAATTTGTACGGTTTCTAATTAAAGTCGGATTGTACTTTTAGCGTAAAAATACATTATTATTGAATTCAATACATTGTTATTATATGGAGGGGGGAGAGGGGGAAGAAAAAAGTTATGACTGAAAATTGGGTAGCAAAAATAGAAAGTTTAAGAAGCACTGCATTAAGCACAATAATTAATCGGGCATAGATTGATCTTTTGTGTGTAGCGTGCAATTTTGATTATACATTTGATTATTTTGTAACCATTTGATTGATTGAATTAAATCCCAAATTCATTTTTGTCATGAAATCCAGTATATTTGAAATTAAGTAAATTATAGTTTAAAACAAACTAAAAAACGCGTGCTTTTATAGTTAATTGAACTAAAAAGTAAAAAAAATAATTCTTAATATAAGAATAAAATGATTAGTAAGAAAGTTAATTTCATTGTGGTAAAAGCGTGGAGGTGCTTTGTACTACATTTTTACTCTAACTCTGCATTTCGGAATAGAACTTGGAAGAAATTAGAACATTTGATATCGAGCACCCCTCGCTTTTATCCCAATGACATCATTTATTTATTTCCATTTTCAGAAAAACTAGAAAGTTTATTTTTTTCATGGTAAGAAAGAAAGTGCTGACACAACCTCCCCTTTTTTTACGTAAGGAACACTCGTTTGTTTTATTTGTATTAACCATAGATGTTTTCGCTTTAGGGTTGTAACTTAATCTTTTTTTTAGTCGCCAACTCTGGAAATGGTATCTGAAATTAGTCACCAAACCTGAAATGAGGAATAATTAATCCTAATGATCCTGGTCAGGACAAAGGCACAAAATTATTAAATCATTGTATTGCCATCGGTCCTTGAAAGTGTGCACAATTTCGAATTAATCTGACCTTTTGAGGTGGGGGAAAGTCGGCTTCAAAAATTCCGTTACATATAAATTAATAAACATGATTGATTCTTCAATCAAGAAATTTTCAATGAGATTTTCTCAGTTCAAAGAATTATCAGAAACGCTCAATTTCATTATGTACCTTGATATGACATCATTTGATAAACTAAACTTGCCCCAATTCGATCGGTTGGAAATTGAAGAATTTGAAATGTAGCTTGTTGATTTCTCATCTAGTTCCAATATGGATTTAAAAATTTATTGAAACAGGAAAAAAGTTAGAATTGATTGAGAAATAGAAAGATTAACAAGCAATATAAGTAAAAATGCCTGTATCGAAATTTTGGTTTATACAGTTTTTGGTTGAAACAGATACGTTTAACTGTTTGAAGAAGCAGGCGCATGCTACTTAAACCACATTTTCATCGAGCTATGCCTACGAGTCATTATTTTCAGAGATGAATAACATTAGAAACCATTTTTGGTAGATGACTCCAATTCAGCATGCGTTCTGCTAAAAGTAACATCTAACCCAGTCCTAATATAATTTATTTGTCATCTAATATACAACAGCAGAAATCACATTAATCTTACTTTATATAATTTGAATTACACTGAAACACTTACTACTATAAAATACAAAATGTATTTTTCTGTAGTAAATAAAGAGTTTTGTGTTGTTAGTATTTAGTTTTATTATTATCACAAGTCAAAATTATTTAACGGCACGTCTCAAACTGTGGGGGGGGGGCGCTCCCCTCTAGCGGGACGTGATAATCCTACAAGGGGGGCGCGAATATATCAAAAAGTCGAAAACAAAAGATTATTTTTTTTAAAAAAAAAAATTAATAATTTACTGAAAGGAAGCAAAACAAAATACATTCTGACATCATAAAATACAGATTTACACTGATATAATATACTTATAAATGTATCAATACTGCACAATGTGTTTCATAATTAATTTAATAGTACTATGTTAAGAAAAAGTTTAATAATTACCAGTGACCCTATGGGAATGTGTCATAAAATTATGCAAAATTTAATACTTATCTTGATAATTTGTACGGTTTATAATTAAAGTCACGTACTGTAGCTTTACGTCAAAGTATATTATTATTGAATTCAATACATGTTATTGTATGGAGGGGGCGCGATGAAAATTATATGATTGAAAATTGGGTCGCAAATATAGAAAGTTTAAGAAGCAATGCTATACCTCATTAAGCATTTGTTTAGAAAAAATGGCACGTTGATCCATAAAGGTTCACCACCCCTGGATTAAGCTAATAAAAGCGCGTTAAAATATATACCAAACAGGCTTTCTCTACTAACTGTATTCGATTAATAAATAATTGAAAAATACATCTATATCTTATTAAAAGCTTGAAAGGATTTCCATTATTTTTGTCGTTTAAATATCACAACCGCCACACACATAGGATGAAATGAATTTTAATGGGAGGTATATTTCTGGTAATTTAATATTGTATATATTGTTTTATATCTTTAAAACAACCACTTAAGAAATTGTGCACTTTTCCCCTCTTCTTCACTCCCGAAAGCATGCATTTGATACATTCCTTTCATTTTTGGTAACTTGGATTCTAGGATATGTTTGCATTTCTTAATGAAAGTATAAAAAAAATGATTTTAATGAGCTGATATAATGAAATGATAATTATAACTAATTATAACACACATGATAATGTATGAAAAAAAGTCAATCATAAATACTTACCTTTATGTCATACAATAAAAAACATTTCTGACTATATAGCAATGATTTCAAACTTTTACATATTGAAGGAAATTTTTCCCATGTTTCTTAAAAAATATTTTTATATAAGTAACATTTTTATAAAACCTCAATTATTAAGATTTCTGCTAACAAAATCTTCTAATAAATATTTTTATCAAGTTATCACATTGTGATACCTCGTGGACTGGGGGTATCATCTCTTCATCATCTACCGCGACCATAGTTTGAGGGGAGAAAAGATAGACCACCAAACTCTTCCATAATAAAATTAGTTTATTATGACCTTAATTTATATTCAACCAAAACAACGCTAGTCTAGGAGGCTTATGATCAGGAGTGATGAGACTTAAACTGTAATTCTAACAATAAACCACCGAATCTATATTTATAGATGAATTCCTAACTTACTACAATCCGCTCTAGTCTTAAAGCTTAATCTAAATTATCTTACCGCTATTCCACAGCGAACAGCTACAGTCCTTATATCGTCAAACTAATTCTTGATTCCACTTGATCCGGCAAATGGATAATCTTCCGGCTTCGAACTTCACGTAGAACTCTCCTAGCACTCTCCTAGAACTTCACTGGCACTATTAGACCACCTCTTTAGAACTCACTATCAGAACTCCGGGAACTCCACTCAAATACAAAAGCTCCAATATGTACACTTTCTAATCTACATAATCGCGTTCTCTTCTTGGGTTGGTTGGGAAGAATTGCCATTCTGTCCCTAAAGTTTTCCCAAGAGGTTTATTAATAGAAGTCATGATAAAACCCCGTCACAACATACACCTGAATGTGTTCCCATTAAAAGCATAACTTTCCGAAACTGTTCGCGAATTTTAACCTGCAGTTTTGAATTATCGTCGGAGTCGTAATCACAGATTGAACAGACATCGTAACTCTGAAGCAACATCAAGTGACGAGGGAAACATTTTACTTGGTACTTCGATTTATCGACCTCTACATCAAGCGTGATTGATTGATTGTTTATTAACATCACACACAGATGCATCATGGGTGTCATCCACACAATGTGTGTGCTTTAAAAGAATGTTCAGTAGCTTTCATTAGTTGATGTGACAGGTCTTGGAAAGAATTAAGACTCGTACACATGTCTTTTCTATAATATCACCGTCTACAAGGTCAAATCATAAGCACTTGTTATTATGTATAATGATATATAATAACAAGACATTGTTTAAGTTTCATTGGTGTAAAACAATGTTTCCCAAACTTTTGACGTATGTATATCCCTTCTATAACTTTCGTTACGCTGAGTACCCCTCGTAAGAAAAAGGGATGTATTTTAATAACAATCAAAATACATTTTTTGTGACATACACAAAATTATAAGAAAAGAGAAATACAATTATTGCCACCCCCCTAGTATGGTGGTTATGACACCCGTCTTGTAATCGAGTGGGCTTGGGTTCGAATCCCGAGTAAGACATGAGTGTATCTTCGGGAAAATAAGTCGGACTTTTGCCTGAAATGGATTCTCATCTCGAATGGAAAGCAACGCAACTCTTCAGTTCTATGCTGGGATCATTGTTTGTAATAAAAAAGTCTATATTCTTCTATGTTTGTATTGTATGCTTCTGTTCATCTATCTCTCGTCTTTCGTATGTATTCCAATATGAAACACACGGCAACAACAATAAAATTATTCATAATAAAATATAAATGAAAGTTATGTTACAAATAACATTTATTTGGATTAATGAGAAGAATGTAGTTTCTTGTGCTGAGATGATAGATCGTCATAATTTGGTTCCCTGGTTGTTAATTTTAAACTGAGATGCATTGCCACGGCCAATATTTTGTTCCTTTTTTCCTACTTAAGCTTAGCACGGTGTCGTACATATCCCCACCAAACTTCGATGCAACGCGTATCACCACCAAACTCTTCCCATACTCCTGGGGGTACGTGTACCCCACTGGGGAAACGTGGTGTAAAAGCAAAGGGTTGAGCCAGAACGGATAATATTAGGGCCTTCCTGCAAAATCAGGCTTAGAGCTTTCAAATACGTATTCGTCAGGCAGGCTTTGGGACCCCTAGAATTTTGAACCCCCCGCAATGGGGGGTATACGTTACGCCACTGGGTAGAGCCCCCACCGAAGGATCGGAAGTTTGTAGGAAGTATATCGCAATCCTGTGGTTGCTTGTGAAGGTGAAGACACGGAATAATCAAACGTTATGATAAAAACCAATAATTTTATGAAGCTTTCAATTTACTATCAAGAAATGTCACAAACCGAGGAAGCAGTCAATTTAATCGCTATCTTAAATTTCTTAGCCAAATAATTATGTGGCTTATCTTGGCTACGATCCAATGTAACAACATTGGTCAGGGCTTGCTATATCCCATGCTAAACTGGATTAAAGATTTCCTTTACGAACTCCGAGGACTTCAGATGTTCACTTTAATAATCTAACTTCCATAGTAGCCTAACGACCTACACCTACACTCATTTTGCCAGAGTTTAAATAGCCCTCAAATTAACACAAATCCAGGATTTTTCTTCGGAAAGCGATTTTATAAAAATACAATAGTAAAAAAATAGTTTTCCCTTGAGGATTAGTCAAAGGCGTGGATAGGACCCGTCACAAGTAAAAAGTAAAAATTCCAAAACTTTTAATTTCGTTTACACAAAATGCACACGATTTGATTTTTTCTTATGACTATTTGAAATTGTTAATTGCAGTTGTACAGTATATGTACAGTTGTACAATGGTAACAGTATTTTCTATGAAGGAAGCCATTATGTAGCTGCATACATTCACTTGATAAACATCGGTAATCACAGAGACAACACTTTATTAAGTAAAATTTTGTTTGAAATTTCTCATAAGTCAAATAAGTTTGGGTATTTCTTTATGCAAAAATGTCGTTCATTATTTTATTAAATTCTATGTTGCGGGAGCTATTTTTGATTACAATCAACTGATTTCCTTCGAATTTTATGTATTAAAATATTTCCCTATTTATATATGGTCCTCATTCCTCATATATGGTCATCATTCCCTTTTTCGTGTTCAAGCTATTACTGAACAAATGTGATCACTATAGCTGACTAATCATGGTCAGGAACTCATGATCACTAACTGTCGACTCATCTGTTCGAGTACTGGAGCTAACAATTCGGAAATGAGGAAATATTGCTTAAACGCAGGAATACCGGTCACTGTTCCTCTTTCAGCTCTAAATTGATTGCTATTGACATGGCTCCAGACTATGTTTCTGAGCGCCATTTGACTGGCTAATCTAGATTCTTTCAGACAGTCTCGAAGTGCTATTCAATATTTAAACAATTGGAGACTAATTGGAGACCACAAGGAAGTAAATGCTATTGATAAACCTGTGATCCTGTTCAGTCACTTGCCGACCCATCTGTGCAGCGCAATTCCGTCCCATGTAAATTCGAAATATAATGACATTGCTCATGATCTTGCAAAAGGGATTTGGAAAGGAGGGCATTTCAATGATTCAGATCAATGAGGAACCTCAACTTGAACTATACTCGAAATGCAAAGCCTCCATAAACATGTCCTGGAAACAACCATCACCGCATTCGTGGTATCTTAGTCAGTACCCTGGAGCGTCACTCAATTTTAAAGATAACAGGAGAGATCAAACTGCTTTTGCTCGACTATCTCCGGGGCATTTAAAATATCTCAGATTCTTCCATGTTGCGAAGACTTTTCCATTTTGCACCAAGTGTAATGATGAAAAGGCTACAAAGCAACATTTACTTGATTACGTTGACTTGGTACGAGGGGAAGTTTTGAAGAGGCCTATTTTGGTTTTAGACTTTTTAAAGGTGAAAAAACTCATGGATCTGGTTTGATTCCGACCAGAGAGATGAAAAAGAAGCTGGAGCTACCAAAGACCTTTCGGATAGAGAAGATGACGCACGTTGAATTTTTGGAGACTCAAAAGTCATAATGTAGGCATGGTGTTGAAATTTGAAGTATTGGGTATCAATCCAGGTGTCGTAATCGTACCTTGACTGCAGTTCCAAATTGCAACGTCCGTCACCAGTATCATGCGTATAGCTTCAAAATGCGTCATTAATAAAAATTAGGCCCAAGTATCTCCATGATACGCTAAGCAAGAATATAAAAATTCGGGATAAGCTACATAAATTAATTATTGTTACATCAAACAATGTGTTTCTCAATTGTCATTTGATTTTTAAATATGCGCGGATAAAATATTTGCCAATTTTAAATAGCCCTTAGTTTGAAATTCTTTATCAAAAGAACTAAATATATCCGTATGTTGGAAAATAAATATTTGGTCTTTATATTTAAACCACATGCGCATTATTTTCTTTGAAATAATCTCCTGTGTGTAAGATGCCAACATTTATGCAAAGAGAAATAAAAATTCCTTCAGGGAAAAAGTGCAAAAGTTCACCCGAGAAAGTGCTGCTCTCATTTTCATATTTAACACTTTTTAGAGACAGTAATCTGAAAATGCCTAATGCTTAGAATTTATCAACCCTCATTCATGAATTTAAGTGTTATTTCGTTATATAAATTAATGCCAAGAAGTAAACTTTGTACAGCCGTTTTGAATTCTATTGATACGATTAAAAATAAATGAAATATAAATTTTTAAAGAAAATTCAGACAAGGCCACCCAGATTAGAAATTGATACTGAAAGAGCATTAAGTAAATTATACGTTAAAAGAATATATGAGAGATGTTGCAAAGCCACATTCATTGTATAGGGAAATATATAATAATAACCATGATTAATAAGGGTTTTGCGTGTTTCGGTATTCACATAAATAAAGCTAGAAAGAAGATTGTTACATAATAGCAAAAATATCCGCACAAAATTTGATATCGTGCGCAATCAAGTAAAAGATTGGAGTAAAGCTTATTACTTATTCCCTAGCGACGAATTCTGAATTTGTACTTTGAGACCCGCTATCTAAAACGTTTAATACATTATTAATTAGGTATTAGAATCTAGAGAGACAAAAAAATATATATATAAAATAAGAGAAATTAAATAGATTGTGCATAATAATAATAGTAATTGTGCAAATGATTGATGACACGACACAGGAAATGTCACTACTGAAACTTTCATTTATGATTAAGTTATAATTCAGTGTTTCTCAAACTTTCAATATTTGCAACCCAATATTCAATCATTATTTTCATCGCGTCCCGTATTAAGTTCTGTAATACTATACTTTGACGCGCTAAAGTTACAATACGACATTAATCTCTTAAATTCCACTAGCGTACATAAACGTTTTGCTCACTCAAAACGTTATTTACCCAGGTGTATATATGCGTCTTTTTGAAGTATGATATTTTCTCTATGCACTGCTATCCATAAAATTACTCCGAAGGCTCTGGAATGCAATAAAAGGACCTTGACAGTGTTTGCAAAGGATTTACTTATTTCAGAGGAGGATTTGCTTATTCTTAATCCTTTTCTTCCCTCCCCCCCATATACCCTCAAAGTACAATACGTGCCTACGAAAGATGGGGAGCAATCAAGTGTAACTTTTTAATTGTCAGCGAAGGGATTAATTACTAACTGTAAAAATTATCAAAATAAGTGTTAGTTTTTGCATATAATCATATATATGACAAACCCGTGGAGTTACTTGTAATTATTAAATTTGTTCTTAACTTAGCATTGTTAAGGGGATCCGGGATATCCATAGGAGCCCATGTTAAATTTCTTAGAAACTACTTACTTTCCATGAATAAACTTTTTACAGTTGATTATGTATACTTTCAATAACACTTTAACGAAAGGTGTTTTTTTTTTGTTAAAACTTAAATTAATTATGAATTTTTTAAAAATTGTCCAATATTTATCCCTAAAATTTAGTTCAAAAAAGTCATACCTAAAAAGTGTTCTAGATATATTTAAATTCCTCCATTAAATTCTGTAAATATATTAAAGTCGCCGTGTTCCGCCTATGTAAGAGATGCAGCCCGCCGACTCGTTTTAAAAAAAATTTAAATGTCAGGTTTTTAAAGTTTTTGAAATTTATTTGAGAGGAAATTTATACATATATATAAATATACAATGTATTTGTCTGTTAACTGTTCTTTTAAAATAAATCCTTTTTGATAATATAAATGTCCTTTAGATTAAAATAGATTTATATTTTACTAAACAGTTACATTTGATTTTACTATAACAAATTACTTTTTTAATAATTTCTGAATTGCATTATGCATATCCTTTTACTAGCTATGGACATGGTATATACATCCTTCTGTATGTGCGACTTTCGTTTCTCCCCTTTCCTTTTCTGTTTGAGTGCCCAAAAGCAAGAGGTGCAGCCTAGAGATGTTTTATTAAGTTTAAATATATATTCAGGATGGTTAAAGAATAAAAGGAAAAATGTATACTTAATCGTTTGCGAATGACAGCACAGTCAAATTTCAAATAATGAGTAATGAAAGATCAATTCAAAAGGAAACACCGTACTTTCAAGAAAAATGAGACAACTGTAACCATTTTTAAACATTATTTGATTATTGCATGCCATATTGATATATGTGTCAACATGTAATATTATCTATATCTTTAGAAAAATAATGAAACAATAATAATAATAATTCATTCTATGTAAATTTTCACCCAATAACAAATGTTTTTGCCTCAACTGATATAAAGATACATATTTTTATGTGCGGCCCACGAGACTAATGTTTTTTCGAAGTGGACCGCAAGGTCTTTTGGATTGGACACCTCCGTTATAGAGTGATAAATTCCATATATATGTGCATAAATGAATGCAGATTAATAGATACAGAAAGAGAAATAAATATTTTTAAATTCCCTTTTAGCGCATATTTATTATAATAAAATATTAAAATTTACAATACAATGAATTTGGAATTTACAAAGCAGGATCTCTTATCTTTAAATGAACATTTTCTTGAAATAATATCAAGATTATTTTAGTTATTTTAATATATACTTAATTCTTGTTTTTAGTTTTAATTCCAAACAGGAAAATGCTCGAACTTGTTTCAAATATTCTAGATTATTGTTAAATATATCATATTTCAGTCCAGACATGAAGTTCCAAGAATTAATCCCAAAATCTAGAATATTTTGAAAAGAAAAATCGTAAATTGTTATCCATAAACGGTGTAATTTAAGAATTTATTGCAGAGTAAACGATTTTACTGTTAGAAAAGTTAGAAAATATATGAAATGGATTTCCATATGGTTTCATTTCTGATTTTTATGTGCAATCTTGAATAAGTATAGCCACAGAAATTTTTTGGACATTACTTCATAGAAATTTAGAATTGCGAGTAGTATTTTCGAACCATGTTTTATTCTTTTTAAGATTTACAAAAATTCAGTACTTTTCGTTTTGCTGGATCGGAAGCGATAAATTTAAAAATGATGTACAAATCCGACACACCAAACAGTAGTATTTATTTCCCCACAACCTTCTACCATCACATTTACAAAACAATATGGTCTTTTTCTATCAGTATCGCTTTCATATAATATATCAAAAACCAAATGAGAATGAAATATTTATCGATATTTTAATGTGTATATTAAAAGTTAAATTTAATGCCAACCTGGCGAGTATTTTCGACGAAACGGAAAAGAACCAAAATTTTGTAGTGATTAATAGTAGTGCGACTCAAAATTTTCTTATAGAAAAGACTCATTTACCTTGAATAAAAAAATATAAACAAATATATGCTTTACCCCACCCTTCTTCCAATTAATGCTTTTTTTTTTTTTCAAAATAACGTATAAGCAAATTAAAAAGCGGAAGAAGAAGGATAAATGCAACTTTTTAATTTAATTTTTTTTCTTGAATATCGAAACTAATGTATTTAAATTCGTTTAATACCCCAACAACAAACGTCCTAATCTATTAAGTCATGGAATGTTTTTAAAGTTGATTGTGTAACCCTTATAGTTATATTGGCATAAAGTATTACTGGCTTAAATATAAAACGGTGAGTTGTTGTGTGGTTTTAAAGATCCAACTGACATCATAGTTTTATAAGTTTCTTATATGTTTCTTTCTATATGTTTCTTTCCTATGTTTTCTTATATGACAAATATTTTACATTAAATTACAGCGAGATACATTTAAAAGGTTCTTCCAAAGCTTATGTTTACATCAAATATTTGAACATATTTTTATTTAAGATGCATATGTCGTATCCGCTTGAAAGGACGTGTAAAGATATTCTATAATGTTAACCTTGCCTTCTAAGCAAATATGTGCTTCAAATTAAATGTTTGAGAGAGTTTGGTAAAAAATATTAAATCTGAAATGTATGTTTATGATTAAAGTGTAAATTTTTAATTTTGTAGCACTTAAAATTTATGTAAAAGTTTCTCACAAATATATATATATAAGTAGCGTAACCGGTGTTAGTTTATTTTGATGAGCGTTTCTAAATAAGCGGAGTATTTATTTCACTTTACCTTTTGCTTATGAAAAAGCGCAAGGACACTTCATACACACAAGCATATGAGCACACAAAACACAAAGGATAAAAAGTGAAAGCTGCTGCTGTTTCTAAGATACCGCCGAGGGAGACAAAAGAGAGAGTGAGTACAAAAAAATCGCTTTTATACCGGCAAAGTGAAGATCAGTGACTTCTCTTTGTAACAAGAGCTCTGATTGATTAAAATTATAGTGATATTTCTGATATACAGCTTTATCAGCTTTTGCCCTGATTGAGTGTTAGTTTTGAACCTAAGAAATAAAGTTATTTAAAATTTTATTAAAAGGTTAAAAATGCATGGGGAAAAACAAAAAAATTTGTGTGTGTGTGTGTGTGTGTGTGTGTGTGTGTGTGTGTGTGTGTGTGTGTGTGTGTGTGTGTGTGTGTGTGTGTGTGTGTGTGTGTGTGTGTGTGTGTGTGTGTGTGTGTGTGTGTGTGTGTGTGTGTGTGTGTGTGTGTGTGTGTGTGTGTGTGTGTGTGTGTGTGTGTGTGTTTTCCCTCTATAGATCCTTTATATATAATTTAAAATTCTGCAAAAAATTTTTCGTACCTAAGAAATTTTTTTTCTGCAACTGGGAATTTTTTAGATTTAAAAGATATACAATTAAGCTTTTTTAAAGTTTGGAAAATTTAAGGTATCTTTTTAACAAAAAAAAAAAAAAAAAAAACAAAAAAAACCCAAAAAAAAAAAAACAAGTTAATTGACATGTAATAAAATAATTTTTATGATTTTAATATTATTTTTAATTTTTAATGTAACTCAAAAAGTAAAAAAATTTGTAATATTTTTCCCGTCTTTTTGGAAATATCTTCCTTTTTTTTCCGACACCATCTATCATACTATATATCCCACTGCTTATCGCAACACAACCCTTTTCCTTTAGATCTCATTTGCTTATAAATGGAATCCGCTTTTTTTTTTCTCACGCTTGTGTGCTAACTTCAAGTTTCCGTTGGAGACAGATGTTTTTTACCAATCTCACCCCCATCCTTACGTTTATTCCGCCAACACCGAGAAAAAAAAACGAAAAAAACGCACAGAAAAAGTATAAAACTCAGCTTTAGTTTCATTTTTTTCAAAGTCAAACCTTTCGAAGACTTGTTTCTCAGAAGAACCCCTTTCGAAAGAATTGTTTGTTGATAGATATAATTTTTTTTTAGTATTTTTAAAGGGATATAATTTTTACTTTGAAAATGATGTGTTAATGTGTTTGTATAAAAGATGTAGGCCAAAAATGTAAAACGCTAGAAATGCTAATATTTATTTTAGAAAGAGAAAAAAATGATGTTACAGTCTCTCAGTGTTGGAAATAAAATCTTCTTTCAAATCTACCAGACTTGAAATGAAAAGCATTTGAAAAAATAGTTTGCATTTTATTCGTTGCCACAGAGTTGTGACGTAATTTAAACTTTTTTCTCATTGGTATACAAATCAGTGCATTTAATCATCATAAATTGATAAACAATTGGCAAGTTAAAATACATATTGTTCGAAAAATGGTCAAAGTTATTTTTGTGCTGAAAAAATTCGTTTCAAGAATTTTTTACTCTCCATTTTAAAATTTAGGTTTCCAGATTTATTCTTTAATTTAAATTAATTGCTCATTGAAGTATAATTTCATGTCGCTTTCTAAAGAATTAATATCTCGAGCTTTTATTTGTTAAAATATCGTTTGCTTTTCTTGAATTCTTTTCCTCCATTTTTCTAGAATAAATTAGATTTTCGGAAAGCGGAAGGAATTTTATTTAATTTATTTTAAATGAAAACAAAAGTTTCCTTATTTAGATTTTTCACATTAGATGTATTATTTTTCTAATACTGTTCTAATTTTTTAAAAACAAGTTATTGTTATTTAAAGTAAGATTATTGAGAGTGTGTGTTCACGATTTTCACAATAGTTTTCATAACTGCATTTAAATTCACTTCATTACTGGAAATAATATATCTTTCTGTAGCTTAGCCTTAAAGTATTGGTAATATATATTTTTAACTAATAATGAAAATTCAAGATTGGTCAGTTTGATAAATTTGTTAATTGTTTTGTATTTTTCAAAAATAAATTATTTCTTAAAATGCCACGCGTTTTATTACTTTTCCTGGGTAAATTTTGTACATTTTTAAATAAATTTTAAATTTTTTGATTGCTTTGAGTATAATTTACAGTGTATAATAGTTTTTCAAACACAAATGTGAAATTCCTTTTTAGTTAACTATGCATTTTCAGTTATTAAATGTTGGCTAAAAGTTTCTTAGTTTACATAATATTATTTTTGGTTTATAAATATTCTTTTTGTGGGCAAAGAAAATATATCACTGAAATTTTATATTTCAAAATCTGGCTACAATTTAAAATATAGTCGTTAGAATAAAAAATTCTGCATTTTTTTTAAATGTATTTCATACATATTTCCTATCAACAATACATTATTTTCGTTTTTTAAATAAGAAAAAAAAATTATAAAATGTCCTTTGAATATTCGAAATATCTTTATGTTCTTTTTGAGATTTTCGAATGTAATATGGGTTTTAAAGAATAATTCATTCATTTTGACTATGTCTTATAAAATAACTGTTTGTTTTTTTAAATAAATTAGAAATTATGTAGATTACAGTGATATTAATTTAACATACTTTTGTACTACGGTGACAGAGGAAGTAAAGTTGTTTAGGTTTTACTGTTACACTGTGCTTCTACAGGATGTGACTTTTTCGCGCCCCACAGGTACAAAATCAGCTCTTTTTATGAATAGCATGGCACCGTTTCTATGCCCACGTGTACCCCTAAATATTGCTGGGTCTTTTCATCTGACATCAAGCCGAAACCAATGGCCATGAGAAACCCAAAGGCTGGACACACGTGCGAGCAGAACCCAGAGTGTAATTCGAAGTGCTAAAAACGAAACAGCCTGCCACAAAGGATGTGGAAGGATAGTCCGTAGAAAACACCAAAGAGAACGTTTGTGTTACCTCCTTCCTCACAAAAAACGTATTATGAACAAATGAAATAATCAATGTGGCGTGGCTGGTTTCTCACTGGCCTTCTGTACCCAAGGTTGCGGGTTCGACCCCGGCCCAAGTCGATGGATTTTCATGATGCAGTAAATCGACAGTGGCCTAGTCGTATGATTATACGGCATGTAAAAGCTCCCTAGAGTGTCTGTTTGGCTTGGATGCTCTCGGCAAATTAAATCCTGGTACAGGTTTGCATCTTCAAAGCTCAGGTACCTCCCTCTAGGGAGAAAACTGGGAGTCAAAATTACCTGCGACGATTGGTATCCACCTATAGAGCGCCGCACTAAAAAGTGATACCAGCTTCCGGGGGATGTACTAGGTCTGGAATGGTTAATGACCAATTCGCAGCCCATTAGAAATAAAAAAAAATAGTATGAATAAAACTTTTATGTAAATGTATATACTGTAATTAATAGCTGTGTCGAAAATAAATCAGTTATTTAATTTCTTAGCTCTCTTACGTACTCTTAATTTTCCCAAACGTCACAAGAGTCTCATTATTAATATTACTCATGAAAATTGAATATGGAACAAACTAAGCAACATCGAATATAAATTATTTCCCTAACTTCCATTATGGCTACTCTTAAATAATGAATTAATACCATTTGTGGAAATTCCTGAATAGTACTTAATACTTTGGTGGCCGTATAAAAATACAAGTATATAGAGCTTAAAAGTGAATTTACAGGCCTTTGCCGTACCCATACATAAAAAAGAAATATGAGAATAGAGCTAAGGAAAAAAATTTAGAGAGATATTATTTTAAGTTACTTAAGGGAACACATGGTATAATTTACCCCCAAAATTTTCAGTTTAAGGATTTTCAAAATACTTCTAGTTGCCTCCTATGTGTGTGTACTATGTGAAACAGATTGTGTGTTCAAAATTTCTTAAAATGTTAACCATTTAATTTCTTAAGGGAAAAACTTGAAACTTGTGAAGTGATTTTAAAATGCTACTCCTGTAAAATTTCGACACGTATGAAATTTGATTTAAAGTTGTGACTATGTATAAAAAGTTGGTGGGGTTTTAAGAAAATGATTGGGTATTCATACAATATTTTTTTAAAATGTTTATTGTTTTTAAAAAAAAAAAATTTTGACTTAAATTATTTTTAAACAATAAGTATTGTTTTTAACAGAAATTCATCCCCAACTTTTGTTACATGTACTATTGGGGAATAGGAAAAAAAATCAAAGCATTAAGGCAAAGAAAAGCCTTAGATTTTAAATAAAATAAACAGTTTTTTTACAAAAGAAGTAAATTTAAAGTTTTTTTTTTCCATTTTATGTGAATAAAACAACATGTTTTAATATAATTCTGCGTTTTTTTAAGTTTAGAGCTTTCAAATTTTGTGATGTTATAGAAATGTATATAAAGAATAGCTTAGGTGAAAAAATTTATATTTGATTTTTCGATTGATTTTTGTCAATTGAATCTCGTACTGTGTCCCCTTAAAATTTTAAAAGTTATACAATAAAAAATAAATTAAATTAATTCTACCATTGTACAAAATTTTAATTTAACAGACCAGAATAAAAACACAATAAAGTAAGCACATTTATTTTTAATTTAAAATTTACTATTATGAATATTATTTGTATTTTTCAATATCGCTTAAAAATATGATCTTAACTTCCAGTTATTTTTTCCTTTTGAAAGAATAAAATGTTATTATCACCAAGCTATTTATTTTAATTGAATTTCTTATCAAAAACCAAGTCGTTATTTTCGATAAAATTATGAATTGTAGATCATGCATAACTTTTTATGAACGTTTATTCTGTTATATTGAACTGAACTCAATGGCGCAACAGCCCGTGAGGGCTGTACCTTTTCCAGTCACACAGCTGTAAATCGGCTTCTTTTTGTGGATAGGATAACCACGTCTCTATGAATACCTGCACCCTTAAAATATTGTGCGGTCTTGTCTTTGGGCATCCCCCAGCACCCTTTGACACCACGAGGAACCCCTACTCGACCCACGAACCGGATGTAACTCGAGAATAAAGAAGCTGACCGCTACCATCCAGGAAACTCTGGAGATGGCAGAGAGAGAAGATGGTCTGAAACTTTCGCAGAGAATCAATGCTTTTTCCTCCCTCTTAAACAACAAAATTTGAACCCTAATTATCTATACAATATTTTTAATAACTGCAATGTATATATAATGGGACTTTTTTCCAAAATGGGCCCGGGGCCCCGTTGGGATAGGGGATTATTCGATAACCAAAATCGAATGCGATCAATGCTGTATAAGAAACCGGGACACTATAGAATATTAAAAAATCCTAAAGCGGGAAACGTGCTTGAAGAAAAGCAAAGAGGTAAAAAAATGTCACAATTTTATTTTTTATTGTCGAAAATAATCACTTATTTTTCCCCGCCAGATCTCTGTTTCCTTTAGAAAAGAGCGGAGGGGGACAGGACCCTGATTGTTTTTCGTCCGCCCATAACGTCTCTAGCACAAAAAAACGCGTCAGCATTTGAGGGACCCTGTTTTCGTTGTTGTCGTTGTCCCATTTTCATCCGTTTCTCGTCACAGGATCGGATTCTTCTTTAAAAATCACAATTTTGTCATCATTTGCATTTGAAATCCACGTCTTCTTTAAAACGCATGCCATCCTGGTTTTCACCTTTCGTCGCATTTTTAAATCCTTTAAATTTAAAAAAGATTTTAGGTTTTGTCAGAAATTGTGGGCTTTTCCCAAAATTATAAAACGCCCGGATGCTTCACTTCTCCCCTCAAGAATTGGGAAAATTTCAAGTTTTGTCTCATGTTAAAAGGGGACCGTTTTGAATTGAAGCCATAGAGAACAACTTCAACAAAAGCGCCCGTATACACCCCCATTGAAAACAAACTGACCTAATATTCCGCGCAAATGTTTACCAAATCACACAACTAAAATTCTCCAAATATCCCTGACCTTGGGCTTTAACGTCACTTTTGGCCCCATGCGAAACAACTGTTGAGCTTTAATGTAAAATACATTCATATACTCGGGGACACACAAAAAAAAAACTGGTCCGGATACTTACGTTACGGGTAATAAAAATTCGATAAAAGAGTTTACGCTATTATAGTTAATAGCTTTACGTAAATAAACAAATATTTAAATCAATAATATCACGCTACCATTATTTATCTCGGGGGCCCCAAGGGGACCATGTGCCTATCTCAGTTTATGACCCAAGTTGGGGGGTGACGTGCAGATGTTTCTCGGGTGTCTGACGGGGCCCCAGTTAGGGTTTCCCAAGAAGCTTGGTATTCATTTACCGACCCATGAAGGGATGAAAGACTTTGCCAACCTTCCCAAAGGGGTTTAACCCGGGCCCTTGGGGGGGGAACGCGATACACTACCTTCGCCATTTCATGTTATATTACCTTTTATTATTTTTTTGAAATTTTAAAAAAATTTTTTTTGGGGAAAAAACCCCTTTTTTTCCCCCCTTTTTAAACCCCCCCGGGGGGGGGGGGAACCCCGGAAAAAAAAAATTTTAAAAAAACCCAAAATTTTTTTTTTCCCCCGGGGTTTAAATTTTTAATTTTTTTTTTTTAAAAAAAAAAAATTCAAAACCGGGGGAAAACCCCCAAAAAAAAATTTTTTTTGGGGGTTTAAAAAGGCCAAAAAATTTTTTTTAAAAAAAAAATTTTCCCAAAAAATTTTTTTTTTTTTTTTTTGGGAAAAATTTTTTTTTTTTTTTTTTTAAAATTTGTAAAAAAAAAAAAGGCCTTTTTTGGTTAAAAAAAATTTTTTTTTAAAAAAAAATTTTTTTTAAAAAAAAAAAATTTTTTTTTTTAAAAAAAACCCCCAAAAAAATTTTTTTCCCCCCAAGGGAAAAAAAGGGGGAAAAAAATTTTTCCCCCCCAAAAAAAATTTTGGCAAAAATTATTTTGGGGGAAAAAAAAAATTTTTTTTTGGGGGGTTTTTTTTTAAAAAAAATTTAAAATTTTTAAAAAAAAAAAAAATTTTAAAAAAATTTTGGGTTAAAAAACCCCAAATTTTTTAAAAAATTTTAAAAAAAGGAAAATTTAAAAAATAAACGGGGGAAAAAAAAATTTTTTTTTTTTAAAAAATTTTTTTTTTAAATTTTAAAAAACAAAATTTTTTTTAAAAAAAAAAATTTTTTAAAAATTTTAAAAAAAAAAATTCCCTTTTTAAAATTTTTTAAAATTAAAAATTTTGTTTTAAAATTTTTTTTAAATTTCCCAAAAATTTTTTTTTTTAAAACCCCCTTTTTTTTTTTTTTTTTTAAAAAAAAAAAAAAAAATTTTTTTTTTTTTTCCTTTTAAAAAATTTTAAAAAAAAAAAATTTTTTTTTTTAAAAAGGGGGGGAAAAAAAAAATTTTAAAAAAAAAAAAAGGGGGAAAAAAAACTCTTTTTTTTTTAAAAAATTTTTCCCCCTTTTTTTTTTAAAAAAAAAAAAAAATAATTTTAAAAATTTTTTTTTTTAAAAAAAAAAAATTTTTAAAATTCCCCAAAAAATTTTTTTTTAAAAAAAAAATTTTTAAAAAAATTTTTTTTTTTAAAAAATTTTTTTTTTTTTTTAAAAAAAAAACCAATTTTTAAAAATTTTTTTTTTTAAAAGGCCCCAAAAAAAAAATTTTTTTTTTTTTTCCAAAAATTTTTTTTAAAAAAAAAAAAAAAAATTAAAAGTTTAAAAATTTTTTTTTAAAAAAAAAAAAAATTCAAAAAAAAAAAAATAAATTTTCCCCCCTCCCCCTTTTTTTTTTTGGGGGAAAAAAAACCCCCCCCCAAAAAAAAAAAAATTTTTTTTGGTTTTGGGGGGGGGGGTTTTTTTTTTTTTTTTTAAACCCAGGACATGATACACATTCAAAAATCGATTTTCTTTTTTGTTTTAAAAAAAGGGCATATTTTTCAAAATTTAAAATGTATAGAACTTAATGTTCGTTGAAAAAAGAAACCCAAAATATGAAAAAAAGTAATTGATACAATCGTAAACAAACGTTTGCTAATGTTTATTTTTTTCAGTCTTTCTCCAAAGCATAATTTTTTGCTTTTAGATACACTTTTAAGAAAAATACCATTACGCTATATGGCTTGAAATTTTTTATACTTCTATATATTATACCTGTGTTGTGCATATAGTGAACCTATTTTTTGAATCAAAATAGTGCAGTTTTTTTTAAATAGTTTTTATATTAAAAAAGGGGGATAAAAATTTTTCAAAATTACAAAAGTTTTATATTTTTTTTTTTTTTTTGAGAAACTCTTTTAGTATTTTACCAAAAAAATAGGTTCACTCTATTCTGTGTATTGTTTTATATATGCGCAAAATTATTTTACATATTTAAGAGATACTGTTTTACAATTCGTACCTAAACATAAGCATATATTATGAGATCTCAAAAATTATGTCCAATTTAATTAAACAGAAAAAAAAAATTTTAACTAAAAAAATATTTTTGTATTTTTACAGAATGATTACAATATATTTATTAAGATAAAATAAATCTAAGCTCTATAGGAAATTTTTAAAGATATATGCCCCATAAACAAAAGTCTTAATTTTCACATTTTACGTGTTTGAGCATGTCCTGGTACCCTAAAAGTTAACAAAACGTCAATAGTAAAACACATATATGGTTCAGATTGTATTTGCTTCACTGACGGAATCAAATCACCAAACATTTCGAACACCACAAAAGAAAAAAAATAAAGTATTTCACTCGATTCTCCCCACCCCTTTCTATTTTCGCTGCGGATGGAAAAATCTCACCCCTACCGAAAAGCACAGTACCACTCACGTCTTTCTGTTGGCCCATTTATCGTGGGTCGTATATTCAGATTGAATCTGTTCGCGTCTTTCTGAGGTCGTAAGAGAGATAAAGGAGGAATTTTATCTATCCCCCGTCGATAATAAAGCAAACCGAGGAAGCAGTTTCCTACACTCATTCGAAGCTCTCTGCTTTCTATAAATGAATTAATTTTTATAGGCTGTGCTGCTTCTGGGTGGGATGCGAAAAATGCAAGAAAGAATGAATGAAATTCGCTGGGTGAGTAGGAGGCAAAAGTTGCAAAAGTCATTTCAAATGAGCAAGATTTGAATAAACTAATTAGTAATCGAGTTGAATTGATAAAATCGATAATAATGGGTTTTGAGTGTTTTAAGGAGTATGTAAGGCAGTGGTTCTCAAAGTTTCAATATTCGCTACCTGAAGTCAATCGTAATTTTCATCGCCACCCCCTCCATACAATAACAAGCTATTGAATTCAATTGTACTATACTTTGATGATAAAGCTGGAATACAACTTTCCCCTCTTCAGTGCCGCCGACATATATAAACGTCCCGCTCAGCCAAAGTGTTAATTACCCCGGACGTACATATACGTCTTTCCAAAGTACGATCTTTTCTGGGCTCTGATATCATAAAATTATTCCAAAGGCTTTAGAATGCAATAAAAGGACCTTGGCAGTGTTTGTCAAGGATTTACTTTTTTCGGAGGATTTGCTTATTTATACCTTTCTCTACCCCATACATTACATAGGCGCGCCTACGTGGAAAACGGTGGCACTGCAAAGCAAATTGCGTCACTTTTAATCCGCAGTTAAGGGATTCATTATAAACTGAACAAAAATTATCTGGTTAAATGTTAGTTTTTGAATATAATTTATATATAACAAGCCCATGGAGTCACTAGTAATTATTAAAGTTGTTCTTAACTTAGTGTTGTTAAATTAATTATAAAATACATTGTGCAATATACTGATACATTTGCAAGTGTGTTATATCAGTGTAAATGTGTATTTTAATTTCTTATTATGTCAGAATATATTTGGTTTGTTTATTTTCAGTAAATTTATCATTTTTTTAATAATATTTTGTTTTCTTCTTTTCAATATGTCCTCACCCCCTCCCTCTTAGAGTTATCACGCCCCCTAGTAGGGTGTGCGCCACAGTTTCAGAAACGCTGGTGTAAGGAATATCACAGGACCTTCAAAATAATAACCTTTTGTTGTCGTGGCAGGGTAGAGTTAACGATCATACATCCAATTGCCGAAAGTCATTTTACTTCTAGATTAAATAATAAATAATGATAAATTCAAAATTAAAATTATTAATTATTATTCATAATTATTATTTCGCTATGGAAAAGCTCTTGTTCAAAGTTCATTTCAGGTTCGCCCAGCCGTTGCGCCGCTGACTCCGGAAATCCATATTTCACCATTAGCCAATGTTCATTCGTCGGCAAAATTCATCCGTAGGTTCTTGAACGTGACTACATCCACAAACTCAAAAGTTTGAGGAGCGAAGATTCAATTAATTCATAGAGATCGAGAAAAGTCGAGAAAGTCCCGCTCCATGGGTGGGACACTTTCCCACCCCACGTCACCTCTAATTGGTGGGTGCCACATATTTACACCCGGCTCTCCCGACCGTAGTCCCACTCCATTGGTGCGTGTGAACAATCAGCCGGCACATTTGATCTCTTCTCTGAAACGGGCTTGTGTCCAAAATCTGGAGGCAAGAACTCACCCAGTCATATTTTCACTGAGTGTGTGTCTTTGACTCGCCTTGCCGCCAGTACTTTCTATTCAAATTGACTGAGGCCATATGTGCAAGGGGAACCCAACATATAGGGGCTATAAGTCGTCCTTCCTTCCTATTGAGCGTTTCGACAAGCATTCGTCTGAAGTTTGGGAAGAAAGAAAAGACGCGATGACTTCAAAGACATTCTCCAAGACAGTTCACACATGGTATGCCCACGACGAATCAGGGAAAGAGAAAGAATCTTTAAATCGGGGTCTGACATTGATTCAGACAAAAATGTTTAGAATAGAATATACTGTTCACTACATCAAAATAAGAAATTAGTTCTCAGCATATTTTTAACAGTTCTAAATCATTCCATTGTTATTATTATTATTTTATATAATTTTTTTTTGCACGCGCTTGTTCGTTCTATCCACAGTGAGATCAATATTTGTAAATTAGACATAAAGCAGAGTGTTTTATCTTTCTTCCATTGCATTAAATTTATTCAACCTCTTACTCATATGACAAAAAGGCGATTTATTTCGTTAAGAATAATACTTAGATAAATATTGTTCCCCATCTCTTAGGACTTCTTTTTTTTTATGTTCAATTCTTTAAAATATTTCGTGTTATTCTAACTCAATGAAAAATAATACTTTTGAACACAAACAAAAATATGTCAAATAACAAGCCCATATAAATGAATACATAGCTTTTAAACAACGTGAATAATTTTTTTTTCTACAGAAAACAGAAATATATCTCATCATTTATACTATTTTCATTACATATGTGAAAACTGGCACTTATAAAAGTTTAAAAAAGAGAAAAATGTTTGAGTTTTTGTACTTTTAAAAATTTCGGAACATTTTTGAAAAAGTTATTTGAAATACATAATAGGATTTAATGGAATAAATTTTAAAAAAAAAAATTTATAAATAGAAAGGAAAATGTTTTTAAGAAACGTATGTTTCTTTTTTGCATCCATAAAGGCGTCACAAAAAAGAAAATAATATAAATTTCGAATGAAATTATTTCTACTTACTTATTTTTATAGATAAAAGTCATTAACTAAATAAGAAATGAGAAATTTCATTTTTTTTTCCGATTTAAACACAATAAAAGGAAAATAAATATTTTAAGACATAAGAATGCATTTTTAATTAACACTACAGACAAATTTTGTTTTGAAATAAACCAACTTAAGAAAAGTATTATTTTAAAAAGGAATTCTTATATGTTATTATTTTATGATTATGTACTACAATTGAAGAAAATAAATTAAAAATTGTGAAAGAATAATAATAAAAAGAAATTTTATTAATTATGAAAGTAAAATAAATTATACTTAATTTCGAAGATAGTTATAAAAAAATAATGCAGTACCTTGATTGTTCGTGCAATTGTTTATTAGACAATAGACTTTGGATTAAAGACCCCTTTTTCTTTCAAATATTCAGATATAAGCAAAATAAATTATTCTTATTTTCGAAGTTAGTGATGGAAAAATATGTATAACCTTGATTGTTTGTAAACACTTTTCTCTCAAATATCCTGATAAAATTACCGAGGTTGTTGCCAATATATTTTATGAAGTTTAAAATTTCTCATGTACTAAGTTCATAATAGCCTTGTGCTGAGGGTAATGAGAACAAGACTGGCTGTACTTTATGCTAACCTTGAGTTCGAGTCGTCCTGATTGAACTCTGAGATCTATGAACAATTTAACGAGTCTATAACATGTTAAATTAACTGGCGTAAGAACTCATCATATAGGTAAATGTCGTAATGACGTAATGAGATTTACCGTATTTATTCGAATCCAAGACGCCGTCAATTTGTGATACTCCCCTACCTGGGGGTACCATCTCTTCATCTACTCGACCTAGATTTGAGAGAGGTAATGACTGATAACCCAAGCTAGCCATATTCAAAGGCAGTCTGATGCTAGGAAGGAAATCAGGAGTGATATAATGTAACCCTCAATCTTATGTAAATAAGCGCCTGGAATCCTAACTGCTCAACTTTAAGTGAAGTTGTCCTATGAATCTTAGTCTTCCTTAATTTTTTTGACTCACTAAAGCCCGTTCTATAATTACGCTTCTAAATTTAAATCCTTACCATCATCATACGGCGTTCAGCATCTCAGCTTCCTTCATGCTTCTCTTTGTGATTACAAAACCTCCACTTTTTATCTACTAACTAATCTGAATATCATGGTTTCTTCTTGAGAGGATTGGCTGTGAAGTAACTCAGTGCTGGCCCCAAAGATTCCCCAAGAGGATTAGTAGGGAAAACATGGTATAACCCCGTCACAAATTCAACGCTGCAAACGATTCCCAAAACGTTTTTCAGAAGAAAAAAATAGTACAAAAAGGTTTACTAATATCCGATTTTTACGAAATTTAAAAAAAATAATAAGATTTAATAAGAAATGAATAATTAATTCATTTTATCAGTACTATAACAACTTTTAAATACATACAGGAGCATATAATTGCTGTAACCACCGGAGTGCCAAGTTAACTTCCCCTCATCAAGACACTTTTCCGTCTTCGATTCCAAGCCGCACCAGATCTTTTGCATTATTGACATTGGGAAAAAAAGGAGGCCTAGATTTGTGAATAAATACTGTATGTGATCAATTTATATCGTATAACTCTACTGTTTTTCAAAAGCAAGGAGTTTGGTGTGGAAGTCAAAATCATTAGGTGGTGTAATTATGGCAGAATGCTAATGCAGTTCTTTGAAGGTTGCAATTAATATAATTCATAGAAATTTAAAATACATATTTTAAATTATCAAAAAGATTATTTCTATAATTTATAAGCATAATTTAATAATTGTATCTTTTAAAGAAACTGGCGTATGAACATTTCGAAAACCTCCTCCTCCTGGGGAGGGGGGAGGATTTAAAGGGCCCACAGCCTGACTGACGCAAAATTCGTATTTAACCAATTTATATAATGTCAAAGGCAAAACTTGACTTTTTTCAGGAAACCCTTATATTCTCCGTTACGCCACTGTTTAAAGAGCGTTTAATTCTAAAAATACTCTCTAAACACTCTGTGTGTTTCTTTAACTATATGCATCATTTATTATTAAAAGTTTTTAATTGCAGTAATTATGAGAATTATCAATAGTAAATTGGGTATTATGATATAATTGATACTTAAGATTAAAATTTTTATAACGAAGTGTATCTTAGGTAGATACATTAAAACATTTTAAGAGCAATAACATTCATATAAACTATTTTATAATATTTTTAATTTTTATTTTGTAAATTTGCCTTATGTGGACCCTATATTTTCCATAGGATCTTCCTTCTCTTCATTATCAATTTGTGTTTTCTTTAAACGCAAAGAAATGCGTCTCTTTTCGTCATATCTTTTTATAAAAAGGGGTTTTTTTTTATTAATCTTCCTCACTTTGTACGTCCTATTCATTACACACCTCTTCAAATAATCATTAACACTTCTTTAATTGAAAGCTAATTTTAGTCTTGTCATGACAAATGTTCCAGCAAATTTAACCTACTTATCTGAAAGGTGCATCATTTTTTACCTTTTTACTCACAAAAACAGTATC
Source organism: Trichonephila inaurata madagascariensis (assembly GCA_019973955.1). Taxonomy (NCBI): domain Eukaryota; kingdom Metazoa; phylum Arthropoda; class Arachnida; order Araneae; family Nephilidae; genus Trichonephila; species Trichonephila inaurata. Next base: position 259,504 of record BMAV01003802.1, on the reverse strand, counting down.
GGTTGATAACTACAAATGAAAATCAACATCAACATTCTCATCACATTATCATCATTCTAAAAATGGGGTCGTTTTCTAACCGATTAGGATTTACGGTTCCAAAACGCATGTTGTTTTATATCGCATGCAGCAATCTTAGAAACAAGCCCATTTTGTATTATTTCCACTTTCTAAGTCTTTTTTTTTATTTTCCGCAGCACTAATTTGGGCTAGGGTGGAGTTCCAAAAAGGGAAAGATAAACCTTCATACCAATCGAAATCCCCAATTCAAGTCGTTTTTAAAGGCGAAAAACCCGAAATTTAAAATTTCGTTCGAATCTTTCTCAACCAATCCTCTTTCATTTACATGTATTCCGACGCACCTTATTTCATTTAAACCAACTTCGCATTCTCCTTCCTAGGTTTAATGTTTGGGTGAGAAAAGAACAGTTTTCTTAATTTTATTTTCTTTCTTTCTTTTCCTCTTATCTGTAAAGGTGAATAAAGCTTACTTTTAGGAGAAATATTCCACACATTTAATGGCGGGAAGAGACAAACTCGATTGAGCGAAATGAGATTTTCGGGATTTGCCGCTAGATGGCGCTGCTAGCTGATGATCAGTTTTGGGATTCACAGAAACTGAATGTTCGGTTGGAGAAGTTATGAGATTTGAGTGTGTTACAATAATTCTTGAAGACAGAGCATGAATACATTTAGTATTAAAAATATAGAAATATTGGAATTAATATGACACAGTTAAAAATTAGGTAACACACTGTGTGAAACTATATTCGTTTTTTTTATAATACAATCTGAGATGTGCATTAAAGCAGCGTTTTTCAAACTGTGGACTGAAAGGAAACAAAAGAAGATACATTCTAATAAAAAAAATACACACTTGCACTCATATACTATACTTATAAATTTATCTCAGTACTGCTCACACACACACACAATGAATTTGATAATTTATCAATACTAAATTAAGAACATGTTTAATAATTACTTGTGACTCCCATGGGCTTGTCATATACAGAATTATATACAAAATTTTGTACTTATCTTGATATGTTGTACTATTTATAATTAAAATTGTATTGTATCTCTAGCGTCAAAATACATTATTATTGCATTCAGTTTATCGTTATTGCATGGAGGAGTGCGCTATTAAAATTACGATTGAAAATTGGGTCTCAAATGTTGAAAGTTTGAAAAGCACTGCATTAAAGCTTCTTAGATAGTGAACAATTTAAATTACGTTCGCCAAACAATGAAATAAATTGTTTTATTCCATTTCATTTATTTGAGGAAATTTAACACACGTTCACAATAGTTTTGAAAAGTATTTTTAAAAACACTTTGACTTTTCTTTCCCTTTTTTTAAACTCACTTTTTAATGTAATTTAACTCATGGTTTAACTAATTGATCAAAACAAAATTTAACATTTTACATGCATATGCAACTCTTTCTTTTAGTTTCAAAACAAAAACTATCTAAGATGCAGTACAATTGAAAAATGATATTGCTTCAGAAAAATTTTATGCGTATTATTCATTATAGTTTTTTTTATTATATACATATTACTTTCTGGATCTTTAACGGTACATAATGGGTTGGGGGAAAAAATAAGTAATTTCGTCAATTACATAGAATACTTATAATAAATAAAACTGTATCTTTTTAATGTATTTTTATAATAGCATTGATTTTAGGTGTCTTTCCACATGCATTTTCTATTAAACTTAAATAATTAGTTTATTTATTTATTTATTTATTTTATATTTTTAGCAATGATCGAATAAAAACATAAATTTAGGAAATAGTGTAATGAATTAAAGTAAAAATCATCAGGTTAGATAAAGTATATTATACTTAAAATTTAAAGATCAAAACAAAAACCAGGAAAGCATTACAGTGAAGTAATCTTTAAATAAGAAAAATCGAATGTAATATAAGTAATAAACTCTAGAACAAAGCAATCATCCAGTTATTTCAAAGGGAAAAAACTTGAAAATTAAATAAAAATAAGTAATAACTTTTTTAAGGTATTAAAATAAAAAATCTTTTTTTTTTTAGGAACTAATTCGATTTACGTTTATTTGTCCAGCATTTTATTTATTCGCAAAATTAAATAAAAGACTTTTGGTGATATGTTTTTCCTTCCATATCCCCTTTTATGTGTTCCGAATCCTTCGATAGACAACAGAACATTTCTTTGGATCAAAAAAACCCTAAGATTCAAAATTCTTATATTTTTTATCTATACACTTAAGTGTAATACTTTTTTTTAGAATGTACTCTTTTATTATTTAAGTACTTAATTATGTTCTCTCAGTGCTTCTCAAAGTTTCAATATTCGCGACCCAATTTTCAATCAGGATTTTCATCGCCCCCCCTTTCAAAAAAAATGTATCGAATTCAATAATACTATCTCGCTAAAACTACGATACGACCTTTAAACCCCTTAGTCCACCAGGGAAAATAAACGTTCGCCAGTCAAAGCGTTCATTTCCCCCGGGCGTATATATACGCCTTTTCCCAAAAGATCTTTCTGTGCACTGCTATCCATGGGTTTTTGTAGGTTTTGGAATACAATAAAAGAACCTTGACAATGTTTGCGAAGAATTTACTTGTTTCAGAATATTTTTTGCTTCATTATTCCTTCCCCTCCCCTAATACATCTCATACGCGTGCCTACGTGGAAAATGGTTGGCATTGGAAACGAATCACGTAACTCTTAATCGGCAACTAAGGGATTAGTTATAAACCCTACAAATTATCAAGGTGTTAATTTTTGTATATAATTTTACATATGACAATCCCATGGGGTCACAGGTAATTATTAAACTTGTTCTTAACTTGGTATTGTTAAATTAAAAATAAAATACATTGTTTAGCATTAATACATTTGTAAGTGTAATATATCGGTGTAAATGTTTATTTTATTTTTTATTATGTCAGAATATGTTTTATTTGTTTATTTTCAGTAAATTAATATATTTTTTAAATAATCTTTGGTTTTTGACTTTTCAATACGCTCGCACTCCCCTCGTAGAGTCGTCATACCCCCAAGGAGGGGGTGCCCCCACAGTTTGAGAAACGCTATCTTAACCCCTTAACTGCCGATTTATGCGCTTCGTCCCCCAGTGCCACCGTTTTTTACCTAAGGGTGCGTATGCGGTGCATTGCGGGGAATAGAAGAGGCACAAATAAGAAAATGTTTTTCAAAAATAAGAAAATCTTTGTAAAGGTTGTCACGGTCATTTTATTGCTTTCCACTTCCTTCGCAAAGAAAAGAATCGTACTTCGGCAGGACGTATATATACGTCCGGAACACTCGACGTGTCAGTTGAACTAGATGGTATATACACCGGCGGCAATTAAGGCGTAAGGCAGTGCTTCTCAAACTTTCAATATACGTGACCCACTATTCAATCATCATTTCCATCGCGCCCCCCTCCATACAATAACAATTTATTGAATTCAATAATACTATACTTTGAGACTATAGCTACAATACGACTTTAACCTCCTATCTGCCACCGACGTATATAAACGTCTCGCTCAGTCAAAGTATTAATTTTCTGGACGTATATACGTCTTTCCGAAGTGTGATCTTTTTGCACTTTCCCATAAAATTATTCCGAAGGCTTTGAAATACAATAAAAAAGGACCTTTTTGGGTTTTTTTTGGGAAAGGGTTGACTTATTTCAGAGGAATTGTTTTTCTCCCCTCCTCTCCCCAAAAATATATCAATAGGGGGCTCTGGGTTTCATTCGAAAATGAATCCGTAACTTTTTAAACGGCAGTTAAGGGAAATTAAAATAAACCATACAAAAAAATTATCAAGATAAGTGTTAATACACACACAAACCCATGTGGTCCCCAATAATTATCAAATTTTTTCTTAACTTAGTATTGTTAAATTAATAATAAAATACATTGTACAGTACTGATACATTTATAAAAGGGTATTATATCGGTAAATGAGTATTTTTTTTTTTTATTATATCAGAAAGTATTTTGTTTGTTTATTTTCAGTAAATTAATTTTTTAAATAATCTTTTGTTTTCAACTTTTCAATATGCTCGCGCCCCCCTCGTAGAGTTATCACGCCTCCCAAGGGGCGCGCCCCACAGTTTGAGAAACGCTGGCGTAAGGAAACAAATTCATCGGCCTTTCACTTACAATGAACATCTTTATAGATGCTATATACTAGATAGCATAAATAAGCCCTAACCATTAACAAAACCTTGGAAATAATTGTCGAAAATTCACATTTCATAGCATAAGTAGTACCTTTTTTACCATCTCACCCGAAAAAAATTTATGTAATTATTCATCATACTTATCCAATAGTTAACCTACCTCAAATAACCTGCTGCATAAAATGCACATCAACTTTCGTTACAATTTGAAATTCATAGCTTAAGTTACTTCTTAACATGTATAACATTGTAAATGTGTTTTTAATGCAATAATCAATATATTTTGTGCCCATCCATCCAACAACCTCTTGGCTTTTCTCCAGACTATAAATGATATTCAATTTTTATTTATGATAGTTAAAATGTGTACTTAAAAAGTTGTTATAGTTTATGGCAGTAAAGCATCCCATACCGAATGCATCTAATTATTTATTCTGGTTTGCAATACAACTGGTAAAAAATGTTTTATGGTTTCAATTGATTTATAGTTATTTGATTCTAGACTAAAAGAATGTCGATCTTTTTTTTTTTTTCTTGTTATAGTATAAAGCATTTGTATAACAAGATTTCACGATCAAAAAAATTATTAAAACAAATTACTGAACTAAATTAATCATCGATTTTAATGTTGTGGTACAGTCCTAATGTAGCTTCTAAACGTGACGTAAATGAAATAATGTATGGCGTAATGTGGATTTAAATGTAACGTGAATGAACCATCAATGAATCAATCAAAAATGTTATGTTTAAAAAGTAAAATTATTTATCTTTTGTATGTGTATAATAAAATTACTTATAAATTTATTATTTAATTCTTGAACATATTAGTTATACAAAGGTTATTACAAGTGAAAACATTAAAAAATAATTCTTCGTCGTTTTGTATTAATAACTTTTTTACTAATGCAGTTTTAGGTTGTTGGCAACAAACTTTGTAATTTTGAGCCATGGTTATACGACGATGTTGCTTATTCTCTTAATCTCACGCAACATTACAGGTGAACTTTGAGTTGGTGTAGCAACGGTGGTAGGATAAACTATTTGAATTGTTGGTAAAACGTGCTGAATTTTTGGCGCTCAAAGCCCGGGTAACGACAGACGTACATTTTCCCTTTGCCGCGATAAATTTTGGGGCCCCAATCTGACACGTCAGGGGTTAAAAAAACAAAAATTTGAGTTGTAAGCTCTTCCCCCCCCCCAAAGTTTTCTATATTGGCAAACTCTGGGGGCCATTCCATGGCGAGGGCGGCTCTCGCTACCAAATTTTGAAGCTTGAATTAATTTTAAGTCAAGCTCTCATTGGATGTTAAACATTGCCGTAAGTAGCAGAGCAGAGCCAGATTGATACTCAAGGGAACTTTTACATGCCACATAATCATATGAAATACGGGCTTACGATTTACTCATCCACAAAATCTATCCACTCCAGCCTTGATCGAACCCGCAAAATTAGGTTTATAAAGCGGGCTCGCTATCTCTAAACCATCGAGCTGAGAACGCTTCGAACAAAATAAATTTTTATTTTTGTATCTCCTTTTAAAAAAAAAAGGAAACCTTGGAAGTAAGCATTGAAGTTGGAAGTTGATTTTGAGATATGAATTTAAGTGAAAGAAAATGAAGTTTTTAATGAATATTTTTTAAAATGTTAAATTTCTTATCTCAAGATTCTTTCTCCTTTCTATCAGCATTATGAAATGATAGACTGAACAATAAACTAACTAACTCAATAATTATTTTCCTGCCAGATATCGTAATCTTGAACGACCATACTTCAATAATGTTAATGTAGCTCAATCTAATGTAATAAACTCCTATTGAACCTCGTTAAAAATATAAATTCAGTTTGAAGCTCAGTAATTCAAAGCCTCCTCTCTTTTTTTTTTTTTGAATTAAGTAATAATAAACATTTTTCATAAAAATATTTTGCGCTGAATATTTTTAAAGAGATTGTTTCCTAATTTATGAAAAAATCCTACATTAAATATTCTTTGTTTATTTTATTGATAGATTGTGAAGCTCGTTTACATCGAGGGTATCAAACTCTAAAGTTGACTTGGGCCAAATAAACAAGGTTTAACTTTTATGGGATGTTCATAGAAATGTAGGTTTGTTTCGAAAATTACATTGTAATAAACATATATAAAAGAAAAAGAAAAAATTAATGTTTACGTCCTGTCACTTGACATCTCTTCTCATCTACTTTCTTTATTATTGCGGGAGAATTTTTTAAAAATTTGATTATATATTATTGTGAGCCGATATATTGATAACCGATATATTTTCAAACTAAAAACGTTCTATGCGTGGTTTTTTTTAAAGAAAAAAATTTATGCACACTTTTTCCTATAAAGTTTTATTTCCTTTACTTAAATACTACTGTCATGCAGCACACGCACACTTCTACTCAATTCTAGTGACTGAACGAGAGAAGAGGAGCGCAAGCGAAAATAATTAAAAAAAAAAAAGATTTTTCTTATGTAGACGAAACATGGGCTCTTTTTTTATTTAATTGAAAAAGCATTGTTGTTGTTGCTCATGCCACCTGCCTGACATAGTTAGATCGAGGCCCACGAAATTCATAGTGGCAATGGGCTGGATATACGCCTGTTGTTGGCTTTTAGCCTTGAGCACAATACAGGTGGCAGTACGATTTAGCTCGGAAAAATTCCCTAAAGAACGATAGATGGCGACACCACCTATCTCCACCTCCACAATTTAGGAATGGAACTGAATTGGAGGGAAACTTTCTTCCAGTTCCCTGCACTCATGATTCAGCCTACAAGACTTTCGGACCCACTGATTTAATGAGCACGTGCTCCGCGTGTACTCGGAGGGTATTTGGCGGTACGGGCATCGAACCCAGGCCTTTCGGTCCGGAATCCGGTGCTCTAACCACTAGGCTACCCACGGTCATGAAAAAGCATTTAAGCACAAAGGAATTAAAATCCGAAAATTTAATGAAGTTAATTGGCGAGGAAGTTACCAATATTTAGTGATGACAACTGAGAGATTACGAGAAAATAAAAGCTTTAATTGTAAAAAAGTACGAACCCACTCCTTTTATTTATTTAGAGAATTTTAGGAAAAGTAAACAATTCTCAGAATATAAGTTTTCCATGCCTTACATACAATATAGCGTTATATAAGTTTTATAAATAGTACTTACGAATTATCGTAGCGGTATTGGTAACATTATAAGAAAGGAAGCACATGGTTGCTAATTCAATGCATACGACGCATGAGAAATTAGCGTGGCCAACTTGGCGAGTTACCTTGAAGGTTGGCATTGTTGCGATAGTAAATACCATATCAACATATAAATTATATAAATATTATCTACTTAAGTAATTTACAAAAAAAAATATTTTAAAATAATTAGACATTTAAGTCACATATACTCATATATAAATTTATAGGAATGCATAATTATTTAAAAATTGCTCTTTACAGAAAATGGGTGAAATAAACAAACCTACCGATGAATGGGCACGAAGAAGTGAACGTCAGACTATGAAAATGTTGTTAATGAAAACGTAGCAAATCCGAACAATTGAATTCTCTTGCCCAGAATAAGTTTTCATTTCTATCGCGTGGTTATAAACACACATGCATTTTTTTTTCTTTAAAAAACATAGATTTATCCATTTTGCTTGTTTTACTAATAAATTAAATAAAACAGTACTTCATTTATTGTATTAAAAATTTAATTTTTGAAAACAACAATAATTTAATGTGTCGAATAGCATGCATAACTCTTGTATATGATTTTAAATAATAAATAATATTTTTTTTCATGTAAGTTTAAAAAGAGAATCTCTCGAATTTCACGAAACATAAAAATAATCTAAAAGGATACTATGTTTCTGTTTATTTGTATTTTTATCTAACGTTACAAAAATTGAAACAAAGTATTTTTTACCCCAACATTGCTAACTATATACAATTTTAAAATAATAACAACCTCGCAGGAATCTATATTGAAAAGAATCTCTTCATATTTAATGGGAGGAAATAAGAAATAACATCCATGCTTAGTCTACGAATTTTTTATTGCCTGGAACTAAAAGAAATTCTCGAAAATGACTTTAATTAAATCTAGAGTATTTCAGAGGAAATAAAAACCTTAAATACAGAGTACTCTGTGAATAATACATAAGTTTCTTAACGAAGCCATAAGTTTTGGTCCAAGTTAAATATACCAGCATCTCTTCTTAATTAAAATATCTTTTCTAAAGCGTGAAACAGAAGGTAAGGATTTTAAATATTCATATTTCAGCTATTCTGTTGATATCGTCTAATACATGTATGCATAGCATTCGAGAGATTTTTAAGTATTCTGTTTCATTTTTAGATTAACTGTATAGTTAACTGTATGCACTGAAACATTTATTGAGTTAAATCATATTCATAATTATAAAAAACGAAATTATATTTTTTAAACGTAAACAATTTATATATATATATATATATATAGATAGATAGATGATAGATAGATAGATAAAATATATACTATTGAAGGTATCCGTCTACTTTCGGAACTGTTATTTTGCAAAAGCCTATAAATGGTTAATTTTTATTATATTTTGTGTCACTCAGATAAGAATACATGTATAAAATTGTTTTAAGAATATTATTACAGTAAAAAAATTATTTAAATGCAATATTTTGGTAAAAAATAAACATCAAAAATTACTTATTTTCAAGAAATTCTCCTTTTGTGGAAAATGCTTCTATAATAATAATATTTTGCCTTTATATAGCTCAGACCTCTATACGGAGCCTGAACTCCGAGTTTTGAAGTATGTAACATAGAAGCGGATTTATCCATATTTTAATATTACAAACTGGAGAAATTTTAAGTAAAAACAAACAGGTAATTATTTCAATTGGTAGTAACTCTGAAAATAATGCGAATTTTTCAAAAATCCTAGTTCAGGCCCTCTGGAGAAATCTTTGCATTATATAAGCACACAAAATATTACTATTATAGAAGCATTTTTCATCAAAGAAGAATGTTTTAAAAATAAGTAACTCTAAGTTCATTTTTGCTAAAATATTGCATTTAAAAATGTTGTTCTAATAATATTCTTAAAACATTTTGTTGTTGTTGTTGCTAATGCCACCTGTCTGACGTAGTCAGATCGAGGACCCACGAAATTCATCATGGCAAGAGGCTAGAATTACGCCTGTCGTTGGCCGTAGCCTTGAGCACCATACAGGAGACAGTACAATTTAGCTCGGTTCCACCCCAATTTTCAGGGAGAACACCCTGGGGGAGGGACAGGGGTCTCCCACCTTTCATCCTCTGCCACCAACCTCAGGAGAGGACTTGCGGTTCGATGACTGTTTAGAGTACCCCCATGCCGCGAAGGCACTACACATTTACAAACATCCATGTCTTCACGGATTCCAACCAGGTCCTACGGCTCAGCAGTCAGCGTCGCTAACCACTATATGTATTATAATGCAAGTGACACTACATGTCATGAAAATTATCCATTTACACACTTTTTTTAAACATGGTTCCGAACGTAGTCGGATACCTTAACATTTGTACTTTTAGGTGACGTATAAAAAGTAAGGATATGACTGATTGCATTGATACATTACTGTAATAAGAATTTATTGATTGATTTTTTTATAACATCAGGTTTTGAATCTATATTAATTCTATCTGGAAAGGGCCAATTGTCATCCATGATAAAAAGGTAAGGGAAGAGAGAGAGAGAGTGCGATTCCTGGTCTAAAATCCAAAACTCCAAACTTCTACACTACGACAACGTTAGGACTTAAAGCCTCGACAGATTTAACTCTCGTCAGGCGCACTTGTGAGCGAAACAGAAGCAGGTACATCCTGCCTGAGAGGCCACCGACACATTTTTACTCCCCTCCCTGCTCCTCCTAATCAAATTTAATTCAAAACAGTGATAGGGCCACCTTGGGAAAGGTTGCGATATGGTTGATTTTGTTTTTGTGGGTCAGCGTAAGTTAGAGGTGTGGGGTTTCGAAATGAAGAGACATTTTAAATTTTTTTAAAATGACTTTTTTTAAAAGTTTAACTTAAATTACTTATATATTGAACAAACATATTAATGAGAAAAACCAAAACACGTAGCCGTAACAAAACAGATCGCGCAATTGGGTCACTTATCTAAATAATTATATTATCCGCCGACTCTCAATCTTAAAAATTACAATTGGAAATAATCTTCCTACCGAATTCCCAAACAACGGTTCAAACACCTTCGTAGGCTGTTGGGCTCGCGTGCAATAGTATACACCTTGTAGTAATGGCTAGATATCCGTATTTTTGGTAAGCCCTCAAATTACACTTTACCTTTTCCAATCAACTTTTCTAAAAAGGGCCCTCCCCACTAAAAAATTCTGTCCTTTTAAAGGCTATCTTATTTGCATCTATCTTTCCTTTCACTTTTGGATTTGGGTTGGAAAAGATTTTCCTTAATCTTGGCCGTCAAAGAACCGAGGTTGTGTTACAGAAAGGACGTGAGCCTTACAAGGTCTAAAAAAAAAAAATACACAAAACTGTAGAAAAATGAACAAAATGAAGCTAAACTAAAAGAGCCACAATTGTTAATTTAAAGCAAAAGAATGAAATTGGACTACAAAATATCATAAAGAAAAAAAACTGGAAATACAAGTGGAATATAAAATCTTTTCAGATGTTGGACCATTATTTAAATACAGTTGAATCTCTATATTGCGAATTTTTCTATATAGTGAACTTTTTCCTGGAACTTTTTGAACATTTCATTTCCTTCGTAAAATAACTTCTCTATAGCGAAGTGTATTTGCTAGATAACGAACTTTTTTTTTGTGTATCAATTTCTGTTCTCCCTTTTTTTAAAGTATTTCTGAACATTTGAGTTATTCTCTCTGTAACACATTTCATGGTTGGTCATAAATCTTGAACTCTGGTTTTATTAGATTCTAACTCACCGAGAGTAATAGAGTTATAAACGTTTCATCCAAGAAGTGCAATCCTTAACCCCCATTTCCCAGTTCACTAGAAACATCTTCGATATCCTCTTTCACCCTCAGTGGAGTTGTCCCTTGTCCCCGAGTTCTAATAATAAAATAATGTGTTTAATATTTCTTGTATGGTTTAAATTATAAAATGTCCTTAAAATTCATTAATTTTTATTATAAAATTCATTTTCTTAGTAATGAAAATACAGTGAATTTTTCGACATTCTTTTTACTTGTTTTCCTTGCAGTTTTTCTTTCTTTCTTTCTTTTTTCATGCGTAAGATATAAAAAAAACATACATTAATTTAAAAAGGCGTGAATAATTACTTTTTTAATTTTTCGTGTTTATGAATTTCAAATTTTTTTATGTGGTTTATAAAATATATTAAAAATGATCCTCCATATAACGAATTTTCCATATAAGGAACATTTTTTCTGGGATTTAGCGACTTCGTTACATAGAGGTCCGACTGTATATTGTAATATAGCACATATCTGACTTATTTTGAGTAAAATGTATGATTGCAATAAAAATAGATTTAAGAACTCACATTCAAAGTGATGACACAATCAGTCTAACTTGAAGGAAACATAGGATTTAGCGAATATTATATCTAAGAAAACCCAGTTTACTTCGTCTGAGACAAAATAACTCATAAGAACTCTATTTGATTATAGGGGCAGAAAAGGCTTCCAGAAACCCATTTTCCTCCTACGTTCTAAGATAGAATCTTCTAAGCGCATGCGCAATTCGAACTCCCATTCGAAGCTGTTTTGGATTTAATGAATTAAAATGAAATTAAAGCTTAAATATATTTATCTCTATCCTGACTATGTTTTCGTTACCAGTGTGTCGCAAGAGAAGGGGGAGGTAAACCTTGCAAAAAATACAGCACCTAAAAACAACATGTCTTCTGTTTGAAGATGTTATTTTATTATTTTTTCAAGAGTAGTTTGTGAACATAAATTGAGAGATAAAAATTTAATTTATTAAGCCTTTAAATGTCGTTTAAAAGTAACGCGCTTCACTTCTCAATGGCATCATTTTTTCACACATATGCGTTGTATTGGGGGGAAAAGAAAAGCCATAAATAAACAAATTTTTCTCTGAAGTAGTAGTCTCTGAAGTCATTCGCAAACTCTGTCAAGGTCATTTTCTTGCATTTCAAATCATTCGGAATAGTTTTACTGAAAGCAGCTAGAAGAAAAGGATCGTATATAAAGGACGTATATATGCAACTATTTAAGTCCGTAAAAGACGCATATATACGTCTGAGCATTTAACACACTGGTTGAGTGAGATATATATACGCCTGTGGCTCTTTTGGCCGTAATTAATAATTTTCCATATTTTTACGTACATCTTTACAAACTGATGTAAAAGCATTTAATACAATATGCTATTTTTCTTTATCAAACACAAGTTAAAACTACGTCCTTTGAGCTATTATTCCAAACTACTTCATAAGAAATCCTTTTCTATTTTTCAGTAAAAAATAAATTTATATATATATATATATATACGAATAACAAAAACACTATTTTAATTTACAAATGATTTTTGAGTGTAGAAAACAATAACAAGAATTTTTGTCGCTAATAGCTGAAGGGTCTTTGATATTAAAGTTTTTCGTCATTTAGATAATTAGGAAGAAAATAAAAAAAATATATTATTCAGTTACTTTTATATTTTTTTTTCTTTTAATATACTCTGAATTATGCCTTTTGCTAAGTATTTACATTGGAGAAATGCAGCTTTTCCAATTAATGATTAAAGATACTTAAAATTTAGAAAAATATCTGAACATTTCTTGAAGAAAAAAAAAGAAAAAAAAATGAAAGAAGCGAGACAATAGTTTTCCTGTTCCGTTTTCCAGTGTACCTTTTGTTAAATGTAGTAATTAGTAAAAATTACCGTTTCCATGTCTTTGAGAAATCAAGAAAAGAATCTTGGTGATAAAAAAAAAATGCATAAGCAATTTCTAATGCTCCCTTTTAATGTTCAGCATCTTAATAGCTAAAAATAGAAATAAGTATAAACAAAAGACTTCGGTGGCAAAAACGCTTTTCTACAATTATTTTTTTTTTTCGAACACTGAGTTAAATTCAGATGAAATAATTGGAAAGATTTAAAGCCTTATATTATCTATAACATTCAAACTTTAAAAAAAAATTAATAATAATAAGTGGGAATAAAAAAAGAGGGGAAATTATAAAAAAAAAGAATATATTTAATGATCATCTTCATTAGTATTACTTAACAACTAGTGAAAAACGAGAAATAAAAGGTAAAAATATTGAAGTTCATCATTTAAATGGGAAATACGTTGAATTTCTCAGAAAAATAATGATCATTTTGCGCGAATCTCTTCATTGAGAGTAATTCGAATATTAAAAATGTTCGAAAAGGAATGAAAAAGGTGAAAGAGATAGAGAGGATAGGAATTTTCAATTTGATGATTAAAATGGAAATTGAATTAAGATAGAAATGTGAATAAATATCTGAAATTGGAATTTTAATTGTTAAGAATTCTAGTTATTATTGAAATGAAATGATTATATATAGAGAGAGGGGGAGGGAAACTAAGCCCCCCTAAAAGTGAGATTGTATCTGATTGGAATCGTATGCCTGTAATGACGTTTATTCTTTTTATATCCCAAAATAGAAATCAAATAGATTCTTGAAAAGAATATGCTATTATTAATTAAATGTGATTAAAATTATTGAAAAGTTTGTATTAAGTCATTATGATCTCTCAAAGGTTACGTCTTTACAATATTTGGTCATTTCAATAGAAATAATTTTTTAAATCCTATAATAGCATATGGATTAGAGCTTTCAATATTGTTAAGATGTTGTTTACACTTAAAAATTTTTGAGCATATACATTAGGATCAACTTCAAATTAGTGAGTGTGTCGAGTACAATTTTAAAGAGAATAAGTGTTATTTACTCAAAGAGTGGAACATTTTGTAGTTTGTTATTTGGATAATAGTTTTAATTCAACATTAAAAAATGAAACGTCTGCCTTTAAATTGAAAAATCAATTCCTATATTTCTTCTTAAGCACTACAGCCTGTTGCGGGCCAAGGCTTTCTCGAAAACTCTTCTCCATCTGGTCCTATCCTTCCATCGGTTCTCTTCAAATACTTTTACAGCCCCGTAGTTGGAGTTCCTTTCTTCAGTTTTCCATCGAATCTTGAAAAAGTTAACTCCTATATTTACCTTTTGGAAATGTTGAGGAAAAATGTGAATATCCGCCCTTTTTTAAGGGATATACCAATTGAATGGAGGTTGTGAATATTATTGTTATGGCCATAATCAGCATTTAAATCATGTAGGTATATAGAATATATTTGTACGGGTTTTTGTTTTTTCCGATAGTACAACATTTGTAGTAAAAACAAATGTGAAACAGTATTCCCTAGCAAGTGATAAAGTGTTTAAGACATTGTTTATAGTATGAATTCATTAACCCTTTAACGGGCCCACAACTAAAATACACTTTTCTGTGATAAAGTACTTGATAAATGTAATGTTCTCATCCTCTATAAACATGATTTAGTTACAAAAAAATATCTAATCGAGGGTTTTTTTCCTGGGTGGGGGCTAGACGTTATAGCCACTGCGCACTTGAGACATTTAACTTACTTTTCAGGACAGAAATAATGAATCATATCACAATAAACTTTTTATAAAAAAACAACATTTGTGCTAATAACTATTTCAATAACAATTAAATACAAAGTATAAGTGTAATAATAGAATAATTGTGCAAGATAGAATACTTACTAAAATATACATTGAAATTGGTATATACCCACATTTTATACATTTTATTTAATTTTACTATAAAAAGTTAGAAATAAAGTAATACTTTTGAGGATATAAATTTGTTATTTCTCAAATTTGATATGCTATTTACTGAGGAACTTTCCAAAGCAAATAGGACCAATTGCTTGAAGGCATAGTGATAATCAAAGAAAAGCTATAATGAATGAATTTCGAGCCCAAGTATCTCGTACCATATATTGTAAAAAAAGTTTGTTTATATTTTCCACGCCCAATATTCTCACGTGATTTTAAGTGCTCTTTCGAAGAGGAAGTGAGAAAATTTCAAGGTCATTTTTCTGTTCTATGTGAGCAGTGGATAAAGCCTCTCTATCCACATATAAAAGCGTTCCACAAAAACCTGAATAAAATATTTTTCTTTTAATTGCACATTTGCTTAAGGTATCCGACTACGTTCGGAACCGTTTTTTTAAAAAACCGTTATTATTATTTTTTTTAAACCGTTATTGGATAATTGTCATGATATTTAGTGTCACTTAGATTAAAATACATGTATAAAATTGTTTTAATGACATTTTTGACAAAAAATTATTTAAATACAATATTTTTGCAAATTAACTTAAAATAACTTTTCAAAATGTTCTCCTTTTTAAAAAATACTTTATTATAATAATTTTTGCCTGTATATACTAGACCTTCTCTACAGAGCTCAACTTAGAAATTTTGAAAATTCACATTATTTTCAAAAGTAACACCAATTTAAATAATTAGGCGTTTTTTCTTAAAAATTGCTCCTCTTAGTTTTCGTAAAATATGAATAAACCCTCTTCTAAGTTTATATTTCAAAAAATTTAGTTTAACCCTGTACAGAGGTTTGGGGAAATATACGGGCAAAATATTTTTATAATAAAGCATTTTAAAAGGGAGAACATTTAAAAAAAAAAGGTTTTTTAAGTTTTTTAGCCAAATTTTTTAAAATAAATTTTTTTTGTCAAAAAATTCCTTAAACAATTTTTTATTTTTTTAAATCAAAACCCCCTAAAATATAAAAAATATTATTCATGATCCCTTTTGCAAAACCACGGTTCCGAACTTTGGGGATACCAAAGGGAAATTTTTTGGCAAAAAATTTTATATAAGGTATATAAGAGTTTTTTAAGTATATAACTTAGAAGGGGTTTATCCCTGTTTTACGACAACAAGGGGGAAATTTTAAGAAAAAAAAGCCGATAATTATTTTAATTGTTTATAACTCTGAAAATAATGTGAATTTTTCAAAAAACATAGTTGAGCCTCTGTACAGGGTCGAGCTATATCGAAAACATTATTTTGATAGAAGCATTTTTTCCCAAAAGGAGAAATTTTTGAAAAAAAAATTTATTCTAAGTTAATTTTTTGCCCAAAAATTTTATTTAAATAATTTTTTGTCAAAATTCCAAAACAATTTTATACATGTATTCTAATCTAAGTGACACTAAATATCATGAAAATTATCCATTTATGCGCTTTTTTAAAATCACGGTTCCGAATGTAGTCGGATACCTTAATTCATTCAGATGAGAAAAAAGTAAGTATACTTTTTTGACAAGACATGTCGAAATTTTTTTCAAAGATCAGAAATTTTATTTACAGTAATCAAAATACAATTTGTAGATTTACACCGAGAAAAACTGTTTTTAACTACCCAACAGAGGACATGAAATGCAAAAAAAAGGTATCGTGCTGCCTTCTATATTTATTTTTATGTTTTAGCTTCAATTAACTCATATGGATAGACTAAATATCCAACAACCACTTGGAGATAAAATTTTTAATCTGTGGCTAGACCTATTAGAGCCACTGCCCGCTAAATGGTTAAGGTGGTATTGTAGCCTAAGCCTACCATTGTACATGTCAAGTTGTGGAAGATGATGCAACTGACGACAACACATGCCGTCGTTTCGGAAATTCAGGAAGGAAACACAGAATCAGAAAAGCTTTGAATACCCTTCACTTACGACAGAGGGGGATTTTGATCAAGCCACAAATATTCACTCAGATCCAAGCATGTTAGGATTATTACGGATTCTTCAATGTTCATCAGATGAAGTGTTGAAACCACTAGAAAATTGGGTACTTTTCCGTTTCGTCGGCTCATGTCTCGCCAAGCAGGCTTTGTTTGTGACAACACATAATATGCACATTGAAAATGTTAATAAATGTTGGTTCTCAGTAGTTTTTCATCCATTTTTATGTTTTATGAAAAAGACTTTACTCACATAAAAAAGGCCTCCACTTGCTTTGAAAATGTGGTGGTTAAAGGTTATCAGTGGAAATATTCCGTTTGACGTTGGCTGTATTATTTTTGTCGACTTTATTGCCTGCGCTGATGAAACGGAAAAGTACCGAACATTGAATTGTTGTATTGCACATCAAACTAAGACAGTTCAACCGGACCGGTGAATCTTTACTTGTATTTCCTTTGAATTCAGGTATAAAAATGAGACATTCGTGAAACAGCTTATGAGTGTGTTTGTGGAAGTAAAAAGTAGGATATGACCTTAAGGCTGTCTTCGGCTAATTTTAAGGAATAGGGCCGAAATTCGGAAAATTTTTTCAGATACAAAAGTACTCAAACATTAATATTATATTCTGGCATCACTATCCTGTAGAGAAATCATTTATTTTAACATGCTACTCATTTTTATCCGAGTTGATTCATTGTTTTTTATAAAATGTGTTTCACATTTTTCTCCTATACCGTATTGCTAAATGAGCTATCCCTTTACATGTTAAAAGGAAAAACTGATTATTTGTGAAATATTTTGAAATTTTAAAAACACTATATTTTTAGCAAATGCATGAGTTACAATGTTACAATTTTTTATAAAAATTGAGGCATTTTTTCTGTTGAAAAAACCCGCGTTAAACCACAGTCGTCAAATGGCAAAACCCCTTTAACGATAAGTATCAACGGACTCTTAATCGGTCTTCTGGTCTTTCCAAAGGTTGAAATCAGAACTTCCTGGTAAGAAAGCTTTTACAGTGTTATGTGGGTTGTTAAGGGAATTATTTACTGGGAGTTCTTGACACTTAACCCAAACAAAAAAGCTTTCTTTTATTGTCTTCAGTTCGACAGTCCGTGATCCACACTTGCCCAAACAAAGCAAGAGTCGTTTATTGGCATGGTAATATTATTCATTACAGTATTGCGAGACCAAAATGCCACGTGAAAAATAATCAATTTAGTTAAAAGGTTTCAGCCCATACTCTCTAATTCTTATGATTCTGCATTTTCTGATAGCCGGTTTCCTATGTTGAACAGCCAAAAAAATCTTTGATGATCTTGATAATGCGGAACTGCCAATGGATATCTTTTTCACAGGAATTTTAGGGATTTACCGAGATAGTATTCGTCTCATATTAGAGAGATGGCAAAATGTGATAGATGGTAATGACGAATATGCTCTAAATAAGATTATATCGTCGATTAATTATCAGAATGCGTAGCTCTTTTTGGATGCACTGTACAAAAGCTAGTAAAAACTGTTTATTTTTACTATGTACGGGAATTATTTCAATGCAGTTTTGAATTAGTGACATTTTTGTAGGACAAATAATAAACCCAATGGATAAAGGGTTCAAATTTCTCCAATAGGTGGGTCTTTCGGATTTTGTGGAATTACCCTTCTGGGTTTAAAACCGACGAATACATTTTATGCTCTTTGTCTTTCTTTAACACCATAGAAACATCCAGTACTTTCGCGTTTGTTAACAATAGGTACGTATCAAGAAACTAACATCTGGAATGGTCAGCTTAGATTTCTTGTCGTAGGCGATGCAGATAAAATGCAGATTTAAATAAATAACCATAGATTCATTCAAAATGCCTAGATAAAAAAGGAAATAAAAATTAATTATGCCCAATTTAAGATAATGCTATATTTTACATGAAAGTTTAAGAGGTTCAACACATAACAATGATCCAGATTTCTCATCTCAGCGGATACTTATGATCTTGGAATAAATCAGAATGCTCGTTCAATAGCAAAGTTTAGATTTGTTTAGAGAAAACTGTAAAAGAATATTAGGAAAATTTAGCTCTATAATCTCATCAATAGCAAATGTTTTTGAAATGCATTTATATTCTGATGAAGGTTTCTTAAACTGGGTTCAAGAAGAAACCCGAAAATTCCTGTCATCTCCAGAAATTTTCAAATATTTTTTTTAAACATAATTTTGAACGTTTTCTGCTTTATTATAGAAAATTTAATGTGCAAAGCATAAAATCACAGTAAATAACACTCTTAAGTAAATAATATGGATTTGGCTGGTTTAAAATCTGAAAGCGCATCATTCATTCTCAACAACAGGACTTGTAATTAGAAAATGTAAATAAATACAAGAAAGTACACATTAAGATTATATCACACAATGTGTTTGTTGTCTCTTTAGAGTACGTAGACCTCTAATATATTTATTTAATAAGGCCGTGAATGTTCGATGTGTTATAAATTTCCTCCTAAACATTTGATTAACTTCGTTTTTCATCGAATACTTTGTCAATTTCCTATTTTTTTCTCTCCAAAATATAAATCTATGGTACATTCGAGCCATAAACAAATATTTACATGTTTCATCAACACATCGCGTCTCTCTATTTCGTTCAACAAATTTAATTTAAGCTTTCACCCACCTGTAAAAAACCATAAATTTCTACTAACCCCTCCTTTCCCTCGCCAAAACAAGGTAAGCACTCCCGGAAACCTACGTTGCGCTTTCCTTTTCTCTGTTCAAAGGCGTAAAAACATTTACGATGCCAACATCCGCCGTAACATATTGTTCATAGTCCCTATAAAATGTACGTCAGTTGTTGGTCACACTTGCTGCAACTAACTCAATTTCAAAGAAAAGAGTCTACCAAATAACGTTGATCAAGTTAGAGCTTCATTTCGATCTTGCGCATGATCATAAAATGACACTTTTCATAAAAGTGGTCATAAAAAGGCATCTGGATGCATAAAAGCACGAAGAAGTTTACCAGTGAGGCAAAGTTATGAAGTTTTTGGAATATATACATTTTTACTTTGTTTTGAGAAAAAAGAATAGTGTTGTAAAGTGCTGGCAGGTAATTGGTAGATTTCAAATATGTCTACTCATTTTGTCAATACATTGTATTTTTTTTTTTTTCGTTTTCTTCTGTGAAGTATATTATCGTGGGTACGATAAAGAGGTAAATAACACATGATTGTCTGGACACTTGATGAAAGATAGTCTATTTATTCTAAATTATTTTCATTCCTTCTCATTTTCGATAATTCATGTGTATAATTTGTAATAAATACAAACAAAACATATCTGATAAATTAAGTACAGGTATTTATTTTTTAAAATTTAAAACAAACTTTGAAGAAGTTATCAATTTTAAATTGTTACTAATCCTTTTCTTGTTCTCTCCTCTGTATGCATGCCATGTATTGGAAAAACAAAAATACATGAAAAATATTTCCGTTTACATAATTTGTATTTATAAAAACCCCTCTTCCCCCCCATTAAATTGGGGAAATCAGTTTACTTATAACAGGTCATTAATTGTTTAAATTTTTATTAGATTTGAAATATTTTAGTTTTGTCTTCAGAGAAAAAGATTTTTAAAAGCAAATTCAGCAAATAGCTGAATGTGTATCGTTTCTTGAATATATTTCTTAAATTATAAATACTAATAATGCTACAAATATTTGTGGCTTTTCCATAGGGTTTGTTGAAATAATTTTTATAAATCCCATTTTAAAAGGCTTTCGCGCTAGGTTTTCCTCCTGAAACTAATTTGAGATTTTCTTTGATGTAAATGTATGTTTTAACTGTCATTTTTTTTTTCTTGCAGAAGAAACGTTATATGTTAATGATATTAAGTATGTACAGAAAACTAAAGTAGAGAGTAGTAATGATAATGAACAATGAAAAGAGGCTGTGGCAGTTACCAGCATTTTCGAACTTTTTTCAAACAAGTTTTAAAACTATTTCTTGCTGTAGTCTTCAAACTTTTTCAACCACTAGAAATTGAAAATGTTTTCGTGGAACCCGATTCAACATACATATGTAGAAGAATATATCTAAAATAATATTTAAAATAGTTTAACTAGTTAACAATAGATACTTTATGTAAAGGCAATTAAAAAAATATTGCATTTATTTTTTTTAAAAAAACTGTAACGAGATTTTTTTTAATATAATTTACCCACATTAAAAATTTTTTGATCCAATTTACGTCCCCATTATTTTTATATATTTTTAACTGGGATATATGCTTGTTTTTTTCATACAGATTGTTGAAATCTAGGTCTTTTGAGATTAAATGCAATCACAATACAAATTCAATTTAATTTTTTTTTTATATTTTATTTTTGTAACCAAAACGTTGAAAATATTTTTCCCCTAAAAAAATTTTCCGAAGGCTTAAAATGTTTATAGCTGTCTGATAAATACTGCGTATTTTGCATGAATTTGCAACATAAAATTGGGAGCTGTTCTTGCTTTTTTTTTTAACTTGTAACGTCGTCAGTAGTTAGTACAAAAAAAAATTTACACCTCATCTTAAATTTTTTAAAAAGTATTTATGATTCATATGTTATTAAAATGTTCAAAATAGGCCAAGCCGGGCAAATTTTTTTTCACTCGAGGTCAATTTATTCCCAAGGCACTGACAATCCTTTCTTTTTCCCGGGCTCCTCTCTAGTTTTTCCATGGTTCTCTGTTTTCATTCAGGGCTGTCCGTCTCCTCAGGGCTCTATGTCCAAATTTCTTTTCCCGTTTCTCTTTTTAAGTTTTCCTTCTCCCCTCTCAAGTTTTTTTTTTTCAAAATTCACCCCCTTTTCCCGGGGGGGTCCACCCACGCCCCCTGTTTTCCCCCTGGCAGGTCAAAAAAAAGGTCTGCCCTCGTCCCCGGGGCCCCTTTCGTCTCCCATTTTCGCGGCAAACACAAAACTTCCTCGTCCGTCTGGAATCCAAAGGGGGCCATAACTCTATCCAACTTCTGAAATTTCCATTCATTCAAACCTGGGCCTCTAGCCCTATTCTCTATCATAGACTTGCATACAGGCTTCCATTCAAGCTTTCTAAGGATGCCTATTGTCACCGGCATTTTTGCCTTTGTAAATTTCCCAGACCAGATGCCCGCGCTTGCCCGGGCCAGACAAAAAAAATGACCCCATGGCCACCTGCACTTGTCACCCAACATCTGTTTGGGGATGAATAGATGGGTTGGGTTCACCCCAATCAAAACGTACAACGTCGATATGTTGATAAGTTGTTTCTTCTCCTTCATTTTAGGTGTTTTTTTCCACAAATGCAAAAAGATGCATTTTACATTAGAAAACTATTTATTTTGTAAGACGCGCTAACGAACGAGTATAAAACTATCTCATGGAACCCGAGATGTAAACAATAGAATATTCACAATTTAGTAGGAAGTATATATAAATATAAAGATAAGAAGTTTTATAATATTCTTTTATTATATTATAATAAAAGTTTAAAAAATGATGCAAAAATTATAAGTTACTACATATAAATAAAATTTTCAGTTTTAAGGAATAGGAGGAGCTTTAGATACTTGTAATTATACACACTTTACAAGTTTCTTTTTTTTTTTTTTTTTTACTGTGACTTATGGTACCCCTGGGTATGCCTTGTGGAGCCGCAGGGTTCCGTGAAACACAGTTTGAAGACCACAATTTTACAGGAAAGACTCTCGTGGTTTATTAAGATATAGGTTTGGAGTGTCTGTATTAGTGGGTGTTTTATGCTATCCAGTTATCTACTATTCAATCATATAATCTATGTAATCTATATAGACATATAATCTATATCAGTTTTGGGCAGATAAGAAGTTTTCGATTATAATAGATTAATCGTATGAGTAAGCTCTTCCCACCATAAATTAAGCTATTTTATATATAAATCAATGAGATTAATAAGTTAATGTTAGTTTATTCTTGCATGTGTGATATTTTTTCTGAAGATCCTACTATCACAAGGAATTCGAGCGTAAACAGAATGGGCAATGAGCGATCGTAGAGACCAGTAAAATATTTGAAGTTTCCACTACATTTCATTTATTTCTTCGCGGTATTGCAAGTAACTAACAAAATCATGAATAAAATAAACTGTAAGATTCATGGAACAGTTTTTGAGATCCTTTGAGCAAACTGAATTATGTTGACATTTGGTTTAAGCAGTTACATTATACTCTACATTAGTAAGCCATCATAAATAATATCAAAGGAGTAAGTTATCTTGTGAGACCAAAACCAAGTATGTTTCTAGAAAAATTCATTTTCAAGGAAATTTGTAAGTTGACCTCCAGAGGCAAAAGGAGATAATGTTATCTTCACTTTGCTTCTGAGTCCTTACAATATCAGCTTACATTGTGGCCAGAATATCCAAAAAGGTCAAGAATGACATCTGTCGAGCAAAACCAATTTAAATAAGGCATTATACTTCAGATTCAAATGTGTTTTAAAATTAAAGCATTTTGTCACGATTCATCACTTTTCCTCAACTCCTCTATAAGCTCCTCCAGTATACCACTATAATAACAATCAACTTTGCACTTTATTCATCTTAACTTGCTCATTTTTTCAACGAATGAAATTTAGATAAGAATTTAACAAAAATACTGAACACAAAACATCTTCCTCGGTGTTCCTTTAATATAAAATTACATCACGACTCAACTTTCTCCAACATTTAAAGAAAAAAAAAGAAAGGATTGCACGAACCAAATAATGCAATTCCAGAGATAGCATTTAGCCTTACACCGTGTTTTGTTTCGCTGGTTCTGAATAACAAAAGCCGTGGCTAGCAGAAGCACATTATCCTGACTTTATTTGCAGCACCTGGGTAACACTGTGATGTTTGGTTCGTACAAAACCGCGGCCTTATTACTCTAATTTGTGTTAAAGTGAGTTACCAGACGCGAAATGTCTTTTGCGTTGACGGAATGTAAATAGGAGGTTATGTAAATAACGATAAAACAAATTCCGCGGGAAATTCGTGCTCGTTATGGAGTAATGGAGAGTGACTGTGAATTTTAAGCAGTTCGGGGTGTGAAGACTCTGTGTGCGCAATTTGCTTCAGGAATGGCCCACTTTGAATAGTATATTAGCGGCACTAGATGTCAAAAGTTAATGTTGAATTTTATACATTGTTTTGTCATTGAAAGTCTACAGAATTATAATTATAGGTTACTGTAGTAGAAGATTTTGTCCGAGATGGGGAGGGGGGAGTCTGTTTTGCCTCAAGGAAGAATGATCAATAGTCTGTTTGACTTTATAATAATAATCTCTACGTAGTTGTAACTTTATTTAATTTGATTTTTATTATTATATAGTTATTTTTCTTTCAAATGAGCTTCCTTAAAAGGTTTTTCTTCTTAAAATTTAACTTGTAAATTTAATTGCAGGAATAAGCGTGAAGCTAACACACAGCACGATTTTGATATGTCACTGTGACGTTTGAGATGGATAACGGTAGCGTGATATTGATTAATTTAAACATTTAGTTTACTTACGTCATAGCTATTATTTACAGATTATACATTGAATTTATTAACTTTTTAAGAGGTCATTAGAGTTCAAATTAGGTGGTTTGTGAGAGGGGAGTTCTCTTTCGATCTCCACTCACTTTGAAGCTTCAAAGCATGTCTCGTTCTCCCTCTCTCTGCTTCGGGGATTAGGAGCCGGTGCCCTTTAGCATCCCGTTACATCCTGCTGGTCGGCGGGAAAAAGGGTCCATCGTGGTGTCAAATGTTGCGGGGGAGTCCCAAGGAGGAACCAAGGAATAACTTTCAAAATGCTGGTGCAGAATGCACGCGTAATGATTATTTCCACAAAGACGCTGATTCACAGCTGGGAGGCGGGAAACGTTACAGTCACTATTTAAGATTTATTTAATCTGTAAGCGGTTGTACCTGAGCAAATTTTACAAGAAATATCATTCCTGTTCCTGATACTGCTTTCAAATATGTCTTTGTGAAAGTTATTGCTGTTCCTCTCTTCTTGACGAGATGATTGTGGTACCCTAGTGATCAAGTTAACGGACTCGGGGCTAGCGTGTCTTAAGTTCCAGCCTAGTTAAGCTGAAGAACCACCGTGTAGAGGAGCGATGCAAGTTAAATATGTCAAGAGCTCAAACATTCTCCCTTGGTGTGGTGTGGTTGATAGGAGATAAGGTTGCAGCTCAGGTGTCATCCTCGTCACTTGACTATGACTCAAAACTACGAGGTCAATCGCCAAAAGCCCTCGAGTAGCTGAGCAGAGCGACGTTCATATTCACTCACTCACTCTTCTTAACGAAATGGGTTTTGTCCTATATTTAAAATTAGATGTCAGTTATTTCATTAAATGTTTGCAATATTCTGCTTTAAATCATAAACGTTTTCCAATGATCAGCAGATTTTATCTAAAATTTAAAATATTTTCAGTTCAAAGAAAGGATTTTTCATAAGTTGAATGAACAAATATTACGAGTGGTTGAATGATACAATTAAATAGAAAAACGATCTCCTAATTTGATGCTGTGGAGGACGTCTCGTTCTATACATTATCCAGTTTTCCTAATTCTAATGTTACTGTATGCTACAATCTAAATGATACTTCTATTTAATACAGTTGCTAAATTATAAGGAGCGAAGTGTTGACGACATTTCGATATTGGGCTATTATATCTTACCAAGAAAATGGCTTATTAATATCGATAACCAATTTATACTTAACTCAAAAGGCCTTAAAAATGTTAAAGTACGGTTAGCGTATCTTGGAGATCTTAAGGTAACATATTTTCAACTTTCATTTATCTTTAAACTTTTAATTAAATCACCAAAATTTTGACCAAATTTTCTGCTCGAAATTTGAATAAACCTAGTATATTATAGTATATTTCAAGCATAAAATTCAAGTAATGAAAATGACCTTGTTATTTATTTTATTTTTTAAATTTGTTTTTGAGTTTTTTCTCCTTGTTTGTTTTTTAGGCTTTAACTCGTTCGTGGTCAAAGCGTTGTATGCCTCTTTATTTGTGTTAGTGGCATATACTGCTAAGCTAAATACCGAATGTGTTATGTCTCTAATAAATTAAATTAAGAATATTTCTTTATGAGTACACAATAACACGTACGTATTCACGCACGGTGATATTTAATGAGATTTGAAGCTCAAACATTTCTTAATATAACTATTACAAATATAATCAATGCAAAATATTTTTACTACACAAAGAAGTTGCTAAATTCACTCATTGATTTACATTTATTATCTTCTCAGAAGAAAAAAAAAATACTTTTCATAAAGTAAAGGTTAACTCTTTATAAATACAATTTGAACAAAAAATATTTTAAGGCGAAATAAAACCATTATATTCCCTAAACTGTATTTTTTCCCTTTTCCAAAACTTCATCGTTCAGTTCCATTTATCAAAATCCAATCACTCCGGAGAATGAAATTAATTATTGTTCATTTTCCGGGATAGGACTTAAAACAAAATTCTTATTCCAAATAAGATCTTGATTACATACTTCCAATTTATTTGGCGCTCATTGGAATTCAATTATATCACGCTAAAGATTGAAAATAGTTCTTTTTTTTTCTTCCTTTTTCATCCTATTCTTTGCTTCAGCTTTCAGCGTGTAATTAACTCTTCAGCTGGCTCCAAGAAATGGGGTCTTAAATCAAAATGAAATTTTCTTTGATGTTTAATTGCAAAGAAAAGCGTTAATACACTCAGTTGTTGTGCCTTATTTTGGCGATAAACGTGGCGAAATTAAATTTCGTAAACACGTATTTGATCCTGGAAATCACTCCAAGGTGGATTCAGATGGGTATTAGGAATAATGAGAGATAATTTTTGAGACGACATATGTAGAAATTAATTACGTTATTATTAATATACGGCTTATATGCCTTACTTTTATGGATGGTTTTAATTAATAAGTAAGTTTTGCATTAATTAATATAAAACTAAAGCTACTGGATGTTTATTTTAATATGTAAAAGAGAAATTCAAGTCAAAATGCTGAATCTGTTTAATTGGTACAAAATTGTTTATTAATTTTGAATATCAAAGCAATTTAAATAATTAATGCTATTTCTTTCTACAATTGGACATTTATATTTTAATCTTGTAAGAGGCTCGCGCCTCTCTCGTGGGCATCTAGATGTGTGGGGGAAGGGAAGAAACACTCGGCATGATTCAACTAATCTATTTTTTTCCACACTAAGAACAGACACTATTTCAATTAATAATATCAAGAGTGTCTCAATGAAAACCCTGAAAGTGGAACAACGACAGTAAAACGTGAGTGATTAGGTGACTAACAAACTTGATCCTATTTTAATTAAGGATCTAACCTATTATCCGATTTAATCTAGTCTTTATTCAATCTTAGTGAACAATCGTCACTTTTTAAGGTTTTCTTCTAATAAGAATCAAATCACTCTAATTCTAATATTATACCAGTAGCAATCTCACCTGGTTTGAGTATATCTTCTCTCCTTCTCCCTTTTAAGCTAGAAAACCTCGCCTATTTATAGTAAGTTAATTTAGGTATCACAAGTATCTTCTTCTGAAGGGTTGGTTGTGAATTACGCGAATTGATAGCCCAAAGATTTCGCAAGAGGATTAATTAAAAAATCACGTATAGATCCATCACAACCTTTAAAATATTTTCAAGTGGCATGAAATGAATTTGATTTGAATTAACATTCATTTATAACCGTGCTTCTCATTGGGGTCGTTTTCAGACATGGGCCAACCGGACCTAGGGCCTCGGCCTTCAAGGGACCTCGTTTCATTCTCGATTCGAGAAAGATCATAATTTGACTGATATTAATCGTCAAATACTATTTCTGGACATATTCTCCGAAAAACTGGGAGCTTTTACAAACTTTTAAAAAAAAAATTAGTGATATTTTTTTTTTCATTTGCATATAGTACAAGACAAACATATATACACTAAAGTGACAAATATTTACACTATAATTATGAAGAGTGGCGCGCACAAGGGAACCCCTCCTCCAAAATCCTTTATTTTATTTCGATTGATTATAATCCTATGTATATAGTACGTAAAATTTAATTATTTTTATTAATAATTAATTTTATTAATTAATACTAATTGTTCTTTCAATGATTAATTTTTAATGTTTTTTGTTCTCGAAAATTGACAAAATCGACAGCGTATTGGAGCATGATACGCGCGAATAGTGGACTTTCGACCCTCGAGCCTACCCCCTTGAAAAATTCCTGTGTGCGCTACTGATTATGAATAATATTACTATAAAACATTTAAAATTGCATGTTTTCAAAATACGTCTATACTGCACTAAGCAATCCCTAAATATAATCTTCCATCACGTTCTCGTTATACTCGAGTTGTTAGCTTTGTTCGCAGTCCCACATGCTTGATTGTTCAGGAACGGAACTTTTTTAATCTATATGCGCCTTTAAACTCCCGCAAACCTCTTTCAGAATAGATTTCTACAAAATCATTTCTTAGCGGATCTCTATTCCACAAAGTAAAGATATTTGCCAAATGTCATGAATACAAACCTAATAGTTCTAAAATGAGACATTTCTTCTTTTACCTCCCTTAACTCTCAACCCCATTAGAAGTATATTTCCACGGAGCCCTTTCTTAGCGGATTTCTACACAACAAAAGAAATATGCTCACCAAATTTCAAGTCTGTAAGTCTAATATTTCCAGAGATCTCGAGATAAGTTACTGTCTTTGCTCTTGTAAATAGAGAGAGATAAAGAATCGTGAGATAGTTTACCCTTATATTCGCCGTTGTAATATCTGTACATTATTATTATATGTACACTGAGATAAAACCCCGAATTACATTTAGAAGAAAATATATACATACTGAGCAGTATAGATTATTGACATTATAAGTAAATAACTTACATTTTAAACATTATCGTTAGAATCATCAGTTACGTTGTATATCCTAATGGATATCATAAAATCATTATTACCTATTAACATTTGGCTAATGTATATTAATAACATTTCAGCCTTAGCTCCCAGATTCGTTTTTTTTTCTTTTCAAACAATCACATTATATGCAGAGATAGCATCTGATAATGATACGAAGGGGGTATATCGATTTTGTTTTCGCACCCATCTCCTATTCTTCCAGATAAAGGATCAAGACCTTGATCTAACAGCATGCTGCCCCCCACCCCTGGAAGAGGAAGAGAGGTCAGTTCCCCTCCCTATTTAATATATCTCGGTATCTATCGCTAAACACGCGCATTAATGCAGCAATACCGAGTTAATTAGGACAGGCCGAGGGAGGGAGTCAGAGGTCAAATGAATCAAGTCAAATAAATCGTCTGCATTTTCAAGACTCACACAGGGCATTTGCATATCATTTCGTGCACCCCGATAGAATGTACAAGGAGACCCTTTGCAATTATTGGAATCCTCTGGAGGTCCTGTAGATCAAGCTGTGTTATTTTTGTGGGGAAGGGCGGGGGGTTACGATTTCTGTAAATGGATTAATGTATGGGTGCTAAGGTATGTAGCATAAAGGGTGCTCTGATTTGGTGGGTATTTTAAAGAAAATGTTCGCTCTATGGTGTAATTTGAAATCTAGCCGGTTAAAAAGCTAATTCTTAGTAAAAAATTAATATTAGTCCTTATTAAAAGGAAGCCCAGTGGCAGAATGGTTGTGTATCGCTCTTCCCCACTATAGGTTCGAGGTTCAAATCCCGCACCGGGCAAGGTTGACTCAGCCTTTCATCCCTTCAGTGAGTCGATAAATGAGCACCAAGCTTTCCTGGGAATTGAACACTGGGGATTATTGCGTCAGACTGACTACTTGACCGAAGCATCTGCACATACACCCCAGCGCCTTAAGTCACGTAAACTAAGATAGACCCTCATGGGCTGATGCGCCACTTTTAGTTCAGTTAATTATTAAAAGGGATGAACCTTGGGATTTTATGTATATTTATGGCCAAATTGTAAATTACCCGCCATATAACTGTTGGAGAATTGAAAACAAAAAAGAAAAGTATGCACAAGAGGTCAAAATCAGGTCGATAAATAGTCAGTTAAGAGGAAATATACTTATGATTTCTCCATGTAACGTTTTCTAATCAATATTACATGGCCACAGACTTGTGGCCGGCGTGTCATGGGTTCGAGCCTTAGTGCAACTGAAGACCCCTTGCAGAGGGGCTGATGTTAGTTAAACCTATCCAGGTTCAAAGTTCTGGATTTGGCGAAGTCTGGAAGCTAGGAGAAGGGGTGCAAGCTCAGATGCCGCTCTCATCTCTTCGCCAAAGTTCAAAATTATGAGATGGCCGTGGTAGCCGAGTGGTATAGGTATCGGATCGTGACTGGCTTTGCCATGAGTTCGAGCCCAGTACCATTTAAGACCCGCCGTGTAAGGCAGCGATGTACGCCAAATCTGCCGAGAGCTGAAACGTCATCCCGTTGGTGTGGTGTGGTAGTTAGGAGAGAGGGTGCTACCTCAGGTGTCTCCCACGTCACTTGAACATGGTTCAAAATCACGCATTCTGTCGCCAAAAGCCCTCATGTAGCTGAAAAGTGCGACGTTAATATTCACTCACTCACTCAAAATTACGAGGTTCATGGACAATAGCCCTAATGTTGCTTCAGCGTATGATGTAGGTTAATTAAAAGAAGTCAATCACACACAGAAGAATATAAATATAACTGGACTTTGCTCAAATATTTGATATAGTTTTATTAATAAATCACTTAAAGTAATAATTAACACAACCGGGGGGGGGGGGCAACCCTGTCCTGTTAACGGTGGACCAAACCCCATTGTACAAATTATACAACTGTTCATACTCAATGTCCAAATTGTAAAACTGTAGTTTACATTATTATGTAGTTTTATTTTATTTTCAATACATTGCAGACAGGAGAAAAGTAAATTTCAAATTTTTATCCCCACAATTTTTTAGTTAAATACAACTGTTTGCGACCCTTTTTTACTAACTATACCTTAAGTATAAATAAATTTATTGCATCATCACATGAAAAACTTTTATTATAAATAGACATGTTTATATATATATATATATATATATATATATATATACACATGGTTTATCAATTCTTGCACATATTCTCTTCCCAATTGTACTTGGTTCGATCTCAAATAATACAAAGGCCTTCTTTCAATTTTTAGATACGCATTTATAATGTGTAATATTGTGTTAATCTTTGAGCTAGAAGCCGTTAATTGAACTGAAAATTGCACCTTATTGCCAATATGTAACAATAATATCGAACCGGTTTTTTTTATTAATGTTCTCGTGTGTGAGATAAAAAAATAAAGTTATTACATCATCGCTGGGGAAAAAATTATATATAGAGAGATATATATAATTGTCAATGTTGCTGGATTGATCAAGGAGACTAGGTAAATGTAAAATGACGATATAATTTTCCATACGATTTTCAAAAGAAAACTCACTTTCGTATGGTTAGAAAATTAAAAGAGAAAAACTTCCTTATATTGACGGTGATTTAAAAATAAATTTAAATCAGGGGCCTTTTTTATTGCTTAAAATTAGCTATTACAATTACTTATTTAAAAACGTACTGAAAAATTCTCTTTTTGTTTTCATTTTTTCATCACAAGGTCATAATATTCATGAGACTGAAACCCATCATTCAAATTTGAAGGCCCGTTAATTACTAGTGTCTCTTAAGTATTCTGTGGAATAAAAATATAGAGTACTGTAAAGTTTAAGAATATCTACATATACATACACAATGGGGTCCAAAAATTAAGGAACAAACACGGTTTCAAGGATTTTTCAAAAGCTACTGAACCGTTGTTAATGTCAATTGGTAAGCATAGTATTTATTTTCTTAGTCATGTAATCAGATTTGATAGCCCATTTTTTTTTTTATTTTATGCAAATTAAAAGCTGATAAAGCATGTACGTCAAACACTACTCTGTACCTTTTAGTTTTGCTCCTGTTTCTAATGGCTTCAGTTTATATTTGAAACTTGTAAGCAATTGCACAAAGAAAAAAAAAAAAAACATTTTAATGATAGATTGCAATGAAGAGTTTGGAGTGGATTTTGATAATGGATGTATAGAAGGGTCCATTTCATCGGAGGTGGCAAGATGATTCAATGTGACGCAAAATAAGGTTTCTAGGTAATGGAACATCCAAGGAGACCGAAGCAATATCCAGAAGACCAGATACAAGGTGCCCAAGAGTCATTAAAAACTAGGATGGCCTGTGTTTGGCTATTACTGCAAATGCAATAGGAGGTGATAGCTTCTCAACCTCGTAAATGAGTTCTTTGGTGCTTCTGATGCCTCAGTTTCGAAGTAAATATATAATTCACCTACTTCGAGATAACTTGAGGCCGCGGTAGCCGAGTTGTATAGGTATCGGATCGTGGCTTGCCTTGTCACGAGTTCGAGCCCAGTACTACTACAGACCCGCCGTGTAGGGCAGCGATGCACGTTAAATCTGTCGAGAGCTGAAACGTCCTCCCGTTGGTGTGGTGTGGTAGTTAGGAGAGGGGGTGCCAGCTCAGGTGTCATCCACGTCACTTGACCATGGATCAAAATTACGTGGTCTGTCGCCAAAAGCCCTCATGTAGCTGAACAGAGTGACATTAATATTCAATCAATCGAGATAACTTGATGAGGCAATACATTATACCTAGACCAATGGTCAGTATCCATTCACTTTAGGTCACAGAAGAATAAAAATGACATAATGCAGATGTTGGTCCATAATGCATCAACCTTGGACACGAGAGAAGTGGGCTTGTGTTCTCTTTGTTGATCGCTGAACATTAACACTAAACATACCATAACGGGTCAAATGACCCATTTTGAACTTTCGCATTGAAAATGCAGGTATCATCTTATTGCTTTTGCACATTTGACTTCATGAATTTTTCTAAGTAATTAATCTTCAGTTTTTATTATATAATTTTTTTGTTTTGTTTTGTTTATTTTGAGTAATACTTGTCGTATACCGTTATCTACCACAACAGGTCATTTGACCCGGAGAGCAATTTTTTTTTGTTTTTGTTTTATAAGCTTATCGAGTCATATTGCTTATCGTATTGTAGTCGGTAAGTTGCACGCTTCTACAAAGACTGTTGCGTAAAGTAGTTCATTCAAAATAGCTGAGAATAATTTCAAGAAAAGTCTAAGTTCTAAGTCTTGCAGATGGCCTCTCCAAGTTTTTTTTCAATATCCTTGATTTAGCTGGCATAAATGCCTGGATTACGTACAAACAAATGACAGCAGGAGAAAGCATCTCAAGACAAGATTTTTTTACTCAAGCTAGCAGCAGAACTTGGCGCCGATTTTCGAGAAGCCCGTGAACAACCAAAACAAAGAAAAAAATACGAAAGGATCGTTGCCTAAGTCTACTACAGATGCTTATCAACGTAAGAGATATCAAATAGGATACTGTAAAGAAAATAAAACCAACAAAATTTGCTCTAAATGTAAAAAATATGTTTGCGGAAAATGTACAATAGACAACACACTTATATGTAAAAAATGCGATGAGCAATGAATTAAAAATTCTAATTTTTTTGCTTTTGTAATAGAAATGGTCAATTTACTATTCTGTTTTATTATAATAAATTTAATTTTTATTTTTATTTCCTTTCTAGCATCCATTTTTTCATACATTCAAGCATAAAACATAAAGTCGTGTCATTTGACCCGCTATGGTAGAAATAGGTATCTATTAAGTGTTGGTATGATTAGTGTTAAATCTGAATACTGATTTATACGACATTCTTATACATTGAGAGAACTAGGACACGGTACCCTCCCTCTATTATTACTTAAGTGGATTATTGTAATCATGGTGTTATGGTACAGGCAGCTCACAGAGTAGAATGTCTATCAAGAATACACTTTGAGTACTCTGAGAGATATAGATCACATTTTAGGTCCCCGTATGAAGCTTTTCAGAGGAACAGTTAAAATTCGGTTCATTTTTATGGAAGATAATGCTTCTACATAAGGACCAGTTGGTCGAAGAACACCTCGAGACTATAGATGTGCAGAGGATAGATAGGCTGCCAGATCTGATCCAGACCTGAATCCCGTAGAGTATGGATGGGATGCTTTTTGCAGAACCCCTCTTGCAGTTTTATAGAGTGATGTAACACACTCACTCACGCTCTTAGCAAAACAATTTCAGCTCGCCTGCTCTTTCCCAAACACTCTCATGGCTAAGAAATACCTCATTAGAGGAGTAGGATTTATTGTTTGAAGGTTCCATTAACAACATGAGAGTTCGTTGTGACAGGTGCGTTGTTGTCAGAGTCGACCATATTACCATATCAAAATCCTTATCAAGGGTTATTTTGCTCTATATCATGTTTAATCCTGATCATGCGCGAATGCCGTTTTTATTATCAATTTTGCAATATTTTTAAGTACTTTCATTCGAAGTTGCACTTGAAATTGGTTCAGTATTTTTTGAATATTAAAGAGATTTGTTGCTCTTTAACTTTTTTATTTCTTATCCAACCTTATTATTAGATAAAATATATAAAAACAAGGTATTTTCGTAAGTTGCATTGTCATCATTCTATTTTTAAAAGAATGCCATATCTGAGTGCAATTTTATTCCTACTTTACCTTTCAATTCATTTCTCATTTAATTCTATATTTTAGGTTACGTATAGTAATTTATTTTCTGTAACGGTAGTTCCAATAAGAGAGCGTAATAATTATTTAGGCTTTTGCGAGTGAATGAAAAGGTTTTTGTTCAAGATTCTGCTATAAATTGAATTAAAACAATAATATATACTCTAATAAAATCAACAACTCATTCATATGAATTATTTTAGAAGCTTTTTAATACTTCAGAGTATTTAATGGGATTGATACATTAGTTCGCTGCAATTAAAATTTAATTTGTGACCTCAATGTTTATTAAGCTAATAGTAATTTAAAATATATAAAACACATTAGAAAAAGTTCAAAACTCCATCATTAAATTTTACAAGAAATTAATTTCTTATGGTCTATTAATTAAAAACCTAATTATATGTAACTTATGTTTATGTTTTATAATATGTGTTTTAATTACTTACTTATTCATCAAATAAGACAAAGATGCTCTGGAAGGATAATTCGTAAGATTTGCTTTCATCAATCAGTTGAACAGTATCTCGTTTATTTTATAAAACTTTTATTCAGCATCTCGTTTTAAATAAATTTATTATTTAGCACTATCAATTATAAGCGCGTCCACTGCTGAAGATTTTTTACTTTCTTTATTGAGAAACACCTACAACTTTCTTTCATTTTGAAGCATCCACTTTTTTATGTTCTCTAATTTGCATCTGACAATCGAATTTCAAAATAAAACCAAAATCAGCAATTCATCAAATACTGATGTATTACATATCTATAGTGATAAGTACGTGTTATCTTTCAAATAAGAGATGGATAATGCAAAATTAATTTTAAATGGCCATCCTTCAAGAAAAACAGACCATCATTGTTTCGCCACCCCTCAGAGTACCTACGCAGTCAAGTCCTACTCGGTGGTCAAAATGATCGATCTGCAAAATCACTTCAAAGCGTATTAATTTGAGTTCCATGGTACGAATTTTTCTAATCTTACGATGATCAAATAGTCCAGAAGTAAATCCTCCATAACATACATTAATTCGACCTCCAGCTGAGCTGCGCTGACTTGTAGAAAAATAATTAAGGGTCTTTTAAGACCAATTAAGTCTTTGAACATAGTAATTATAGATATGGATTAAGAAGGGAAGGACTTAAAAATCAATTTAAATCGTCAAAATCGTACTGCAGAATGGTAAGGGTTGGACTTAGAACTGACGTTCTGGATGTCATGAAATGATGGATGAGTATGTAGTCGACTTAGTTGTTGCATACACCAAGCCTCCCAAATGAGACAGTATCATAAAGGGAAATTTTCATACCGAATCTCTGGGGTCTTATGTTGAATTAAGTAGTTTGTAAATTTGGGCACGTTATAAGAATGGTACTAGTTGTCTAGGAGCTTCTTGGGAGGTATATGTGCTGAGCAGGGTAGTTCTGAATTAACTTTTTACCTTGCCCTTTAACTTTTACTGTATTGTTTGAGTTTCTTTATATGATTTAGAATGGTAAGTGAGTGGAATTGAAAAATTGGTAATTGAATTACAAATTATGCTGCGCGTGTTAAAGGATGTTTATGTATGCTGATTTCTAGAAGATACATAATTAAATATGTAAAGATGGAGGAATTGTTTGCTTTAGTATTTTATCTCAAAAAATGGTGATAGGCTTTCATATGAAAAAGTTGATGTGTGTTAAGATAACGGCAGTTATTTTAAGCATTTTGTGTAATAGAAGAAAATTCAATTTGCGTTTATCGTTTATCTCATTTATATTTCATGTTTGTTTTTTTTGCAATTGGATTTAATTTTACATAAATAATTCATATTTTAGGAAGGTTTTCGAAAAGTAAATTGAAAAAAAGAAAGTGAGTGATTACATTTGCTCAAATATATTTTCATTTTCATATGTTCTCAATTGTTTTTGAGATATGTTTAATTCAGATTTTCATTAATTTTGACTGAAAGATATTTTGCTTTAAATTGAGATGATATTTTGGAACTTATTCAATATGTCCTCTGGAAATTCCTTCCCTAAGTTTCATTCTTGCTTTAAATTTCGAAATTTAATTTAGTGTGTTTACTTGATAAATTTTAATTCAATAACTTATTACAATAAAGTAATAACACGTAGAAATCCAGCTTCCTTAGCAAAATAATAATAATAATAATAATAATAACATATATTCTCTATGTGTTATTTTAAATGAATGAATACTTGAACGTTAAGCGCCATTTGCTAATTTGTTTGTCTAATGTATATATATATATATATATTGTTGGATATAGTTTAATTTTTTCGCTATTACTTTGTAGAAATATACCTAGATTGTTCACAGTTCTCCAGGAGGAGTGATATTGACTTTATAAGAGATTCCCAAACTCCCCTAAATTCCCATTGTGAAACCTGTGTAATTGGGAAGGAAAAACCCGTACTTCTTATGAATCTATTTTTATTCCACCTTTATATAATCGCTCTTATTTAGAACGTTCCCCAACTGATAAACCGTGCACACGTTCATATCTGTGTACTTTTATTGTAGTATGGAATTTTTTAAAAATATTATATCAACATATGTAAAAATCTAATTTCATTAACAACTGTCTAATGCATTCCTTTCTAGTTGAAAGAATCAGTATAAAACGGCCTTTAACCCTTAACTTCGCAATTTTTTAAATTTCTATGAAAAAATTATATCAGCTAGTTCTCAAGTAATAATAAAAGGGAAAAATATGGAAAAAAAATATGGCAGTTTGAAATTGAATTTCAGTCATTTTTTTTTTGTTTGTTGCAGAAGTGTAACATTGCGCAGTAGTGCTGTAAATTACAAAACTTTTTTTTTAAATGAGGATTTTATTATTCATCATAAAATGTTTAAATCCCTTACCTGGTAATTTATTTCGTCAATAAACAAGAGGAAGCATAAAATATAATGGATTCTTTTTATAGCAAAAACACAGTTTTTGAGGCATCAGAGATTTTTATAATTGTTGTGATTTCTGAAAAAAATGTACTTCCATCTAGTGACAAAATTAGCATGTATTTCGTTGTAGTAATCTTTTTTTTCTCCGATAAGAGAATTGTAGGTAATTAAAAAAAATATTGAGTCTGTTAAATTAAAATAAATCATATGTTGCTGAAATGCAACAGTATGAAGTTAAGGGTTAAAAGCGAATCATTTGAAGGCTACGAATAAAACAACATTTATTTTTATATGCCTAAAATAAATATAATCATTTATGTATTCATATCAAATCTCCGGATAGTATCGCAACCATAAAAATGCCATTGTAATTGCTCCAACAGCGAGACCCAATAAATGTCTCATATACATATACTCGAATAGGAATATAAATATGCTCAAATCCAACTATTTCAAGATGAGAAAACACATGTTTATGCAGCTGAAATTCTCTAAATAATGTCATATTTCTTGATCTTTTTCAAATTGCATCTTCAACTCACTCTGTAATTTCTAGTCCCCCGCGGTTAGCCGTTGAAAGTTCAATCATAATCAGTCTCCGATCATTATGTTAGGATATAATAACCACAATATATCGAACAAAAAACAAGATAATAAATAATGAAGTATTTGGTTATAATGCCAAAGCCCAGACAACACAGCATCAACAGTGGTAAAACCAGTTTTAATAAGCTTCTAAGAGATAAAGACCCATGTTACCTGATGAATAGTAATTTCGACCAAAAAAAGAAAAAAATAGGTGTACTCGTGTCGATAATCTACTTGGCCCGAAGTCATCCAATACTTATTGATGTCCCACAGTGTCTGGGAACAAGTCTTCGGTCTTTTGCATACCATAAAACCATTCCGACAGTTAATCTTTTCTGGAAATACCTCAAAAGACATCATTGGCCCTCTTTTTGGTTCACAGAACCGTTGGGACTTATTGAAATAGGGACACAATGACGACTTTTAATTATTTTTTCCCTCATAAAGAGTTTGCGAAATCCGGTTGGTGGTTCCACAACCTGTTGAGGAAGCGTTTACACGAGAAAGGGAGTTTAATAATGTTGTGAATCCGATAACTTTTGGTGTTCATTGGTCTGTGATTGCCCGGAGGTGGTGTTTTCGAACACGCATGTTGCGTGACAGAATGTTCCAGGGGGTACCAAAAGGTGCGTTCCAAGGTTAGGCAACCGTTACGAGGTAATTGATGTGTCGACGGGATTTGATAGTAAACGGTATTATGCCTAGAATTACCAGATTTCTTGTTTAGCGTCGGTGAAGCTGAGGGGTACATTTTATCGTAATTAATGGTGATTTTAATTGAGGGGAAACCATCATTACCTCCATTTCTTTCCCATTTAAGTCAAAATTTGATTGGTAGTTACTTTTTTAAGGTTTTATTGTTTAAGATCTGAAAAAAAAAGTTTATTTGCCATGAAAAAACATAAAAACAAAATTTTATAACTGTACTTTAAGTATTTAAAGAAAATGTCAAAATGAGGAGTTAAGAGTCATGTTTACGTTACATTATCTTTTTGTGTTAATCAATATAAAGCTCTAATCTCTTTTATGTAGTAAACTAATCTATAAATAGAATGTGTATTTAAGGGGGAAAAAAACTTGGACTATTAAAATAGCCTCGCTAAATCTTCATCGTTTAAAAAACTGTTTAGATTTATTTTAAATGTAGTATGAACATAGAACAATTTTTTATAAAGACACAAAACGCAAGATATAATTCAATAAAGGTAAACCAGGGCACATCTTTGCTAAACTATTTTAACTTATATTAAATTCAAAACACATTTAATCATTTGCTGTTATTGTATCATTTACTGTACATGAAGTTTAAAATTTTAATGGGTTTGCACCAGTTTGCTCCTAAATATATATCAATGGGATGACAAATTTTTTTTAAAAAAATAACATTATTTTAAATATGAAAGAAGAACTTTTGAGTTATTCATTAATATTTCAAGTGTTCATATCTGAACTAAAGATTTATTCAGAAAAACAAATATGTGTTCAGTAAAAATACAGATATATTCAGCGATTTGTTAAAGAATTCAATCCATCAAAAAATAATGATGTATTTAAATTTTACATAAGCAAACAAACATGTCGATGTAAAAATTCAACTTTTGATGTAAGGAAAAAAGAACTTTTTTTTTTTAATTAAATTAGATATTTGTACGATTCTTTTCTGTTTGTGAACCATTTGTTTCCCCTATCATATGTCATATCTCGATTCAATAGTTTTAATTTAATACTGCTCATACATTTAAAAATTCCTAAAATTAATTGACTAATCATTAATAATTGGTACATAATACAGGTTTTCTTCCCAATGCCATAAAAATTGCATATCATTTCTTAATTGTTTCTTAAAAAATATTTTAATATTAGATTTCTCAAAAATTGTTCTTTTTAAAAATTACGTTTTTATAATTACATGAAATGCTTGGCATCCAAAACCTTATATGAATTCCTTCCTATTAAAAAAGATCCAAGGAACTATAAAATTTTCAAGTTGAATTCTCTGATATAAAAAATCGAATGGAAGACAATACGAAAATATTGAATTCATTCTTAGAATTTTATATTCCAAAAAAGCTCAAAAATTGTAAGAGACGCGGCTATCGTGTTGAGAATATATAAGAAAATATAACTTCGAAGTATGGAAATTTTGGAAACAGAATAGAAGTGAAAATAAAAATAATGCTTTTATCGAAACGTGATCTGATTGTTTCGCTACAGAAGACAAATAATATTAATACTAACCAGAAGTTTGCTAATTTATTTAGTTCTTATTTTTCTCGATAGTTATTTAACACTAAAAAGCCTTAAACTCAACCAAATAAATTCTATTTACAGCAGTGAATTAAAAATTTTCCAAAAATTAGTTTACGTATTCTTAAATGAAGAGCATTATTATACTTATCCTCTTTTTTTTATATAATACGTATTTTATATTTTTAAGATGACTATGTTCTGTATCGGGATCTAATGAATATGTATAAATGGCTAATGTTTTTAGATATATTTAGTGTCAGTTGAGCTGGAATATACACATAAAATTGTTTTAAGAATACTATTACAATAAAAAATTATTTAAAACCCCCTTGACACAGCCACATACAATTGTCCATGAGCCATAATATCGATCAGAACTTATTGTCTCTTTATTATAGTTATCGTGTGAGAGATAAATAAATAAATTTATAACATAATCACGAAAACCTTTTTTTTAGAGAGAGAGAGATGAAATTTTTCTGTAAAATGTAAAAAAAAAAATTTTAAAAAAATTGGAGGGAAAAACTTCATCAATGCCTAAAATTATTTTAAAAAATTAAAAGTCGTTCATGCATTAAAAAATTAACAAACCACTTGGATTTTAAAAATCAGAAGCATTTTTCGCACAATGAGCTGTGATTGAAGCACAACGAACTATTGAAAAAAAAATGAAATAAAGTTTTTTAAGAAAAAACTGCAAGACATTTAAAATACATAAACCGACATAAACTGTAAAAAAAATTCTAGATTTCACGTTACAAACCAAAAAGTATCTTCCCACTACACATATCATAGGAAATTAAATAACTATAAATTCCTTAGTGTACGAACATCGCCGCACCACTTCACACCCACTAATAAATATTTAAACACTTTAAATGCCATTTATCAATACCACCCATATAACACATCTATTATTTCCTAAGCAACAACCCACTGTAATCCCGTTTCTGAACGATATTCGGTGTTATGTATCCAACCCTTTGGAAGCCACGTCGGGTCAGTATATGAAACAGCAGCGTCTAATATCCGTATATTCGGTATTCCTTCCTTGTTTGCGAGATGGGATCAATAATGCAATCTGCGCAAATAGGGACATGGGATGGATTAACTCAAATGTTCATCGACTCCGGTATCTCGAGGGAGTCGACGGTGCGACGAAGAACTGACTAACCTAACAGGGTTGGCCTTCTGAATTGGCCAATGCCTCTTCCTTAATAAGGCCAGCCTGGAAAGGAAGATTCGGCGGATTTGATTTAAATTGTTACTGTCTACCTCCAGAAAGGATTTTACGTGAAGGGATTTAAGGTAATTTAAATGTAAAGTTTCAATTAGATTGTCCTGGTGCTTTGGCACGTTGTCGGAAGAAAAGTGATAAAAATTGCGATCGATTTCAGGTGTGATCGATTTATATTCTTTCAGTTTTTGATGTGGGGTTTTGTAAGTGGAAAGGGATTTAAGGTATCCGACTACGTTCGGAACCATGATTTTAAAAAAGCGCATAAATGTATAATTTTCATAATATTTAGTGTCACTTAGATTAGAATACATGTATAAAATTGTTTTAAAGACATTCTCTGACAAAAAAAAAAATTATTTAAATACAATACTTCGGCAAAAAATTAACTTAGAATAACCTTTTTTCCAAATGTTCTCCTTTTGTAAAAAAATGCTTCTATTGTATTAATATTTTGCCTGTATATAGCTCAGACCTCTGTACCGAGGCTCAACTATGATTTTTGAAAAATTCAAATTATTTTCAGAGTTACAACCATTTGAAATAATTATCGGCGTATTTTCTTAAAATTTCTCCCTTCTGTTTTCGTAAAACATGGATAAACCGACTTCCGAGCTATGCATTTCAAAAATTCTAGTTGAGCCTCTGTACAGAGGTCTGAGCTGATTACAGGCAAAATATTAATACAATAGAAGCATTTTTTACAAAAGAACATTTGGAAAAAAGTGTATTCTAAGTTAATTTTTTACCAAAATATTGTATTTAAATAATTTTTTTTGTCATAATGTCCCTATAAAACAATTGTATACATGTATTCTCTAATCTAAGTGACAATAAATATCATAAATATTATCCATTTACGCGCTTTTGCAAAATCACGGTTCTGAACGTAGTCGGATACCTTAAAAGCGAATTAAAATGGAAAACACTAGTTAACTGCGCTGTGGAATGTTGTGAGATGGTTGTGAATGATCTTAACTTTGAAGATTTTTATTTGATTTAAATTATTTCAGTTTTTTCTCTCACGTTAAAATTTAATGTGTGGAAGTAAGTAAGGAACTTGTGAATTATAAAATCTATTTAGATTGAAGTTTTTAATTAAACATAGTTTCAAATTTGTTTATAATTTATTGAAAATAAGTTTAATTATTGTATTTATCATTCAATAGTGTGTGTGCGCGCGTGTCTGTGCGTATTTTAAATTTTATCTCAAGGGATTTTATTTCAGAATGATCTTAAGCCCTCCGCGAGACTTCGAGTGACAGTTAATTTTTATTTTACCTACTAAACGGTAAATAACCACTGAATTTTCTCACTTAAAAACTGTACCCTTTAAGTGTTTAAAACAAGTTGATGCAATCTTGCATCATCTATGTTTCTGACCAATAATGGAAGACTTTTCCAGAATTAATACGATACTACAGGCTTCCGGTTGACGAAAATTATATAAGTCTGAGATCTCCAGAAGAAAAAGAAATGCTTTTGAGTTTAACTGTAGTGCTCACGTGTCTTTATGTTGTGTTTCGTCGTTTTTGTTTTGTATGTATTAAATAAAATGTGGATTTTAAAATAGCAAAAATTCAACTCTAATGACTGCAACCTGACAAAATAACCTCTCAGTACAGAAATGTTTTAAAACTAGAATGTCCGTTAGTGTCGACTGGATACTGGAGTCTGTCTAGTTTATTCTCCTTCCACATTTTTGCAGGGAATTAGAAAATTTTTCGTGACTTTTAATCATTTTTCATGGGGATTACACAGATAAAGCTTTGTGGTTTTAACTTAATTAGGAGAGATTTTACAACTAAATATACCTAGAACGTCCACTGGTGTCGTTTCGACACCAAGGGAATTTATTGTTATAAACAGCTGTCGTTCAGCAAAAGACAGTTCACTAAGAAGATACCATTAGTAAAATAAACTTTCAAAAGTAATATCGCACATTTATTTGATCTTAAATGCAGTGTTATTCGGTTTACAGCGGCAATGAATCAGTTATACTAAAATCGTTGAGTCTAAGAGTTTTGTTACATAGCATTTGCTTACCTGCCTACAAAAGACAAAAACAATAAAATCATTTGATTTTTGAATTTTGTGCAGAACAGACATCCTGAAACAATGGCTCGTAGAAGAGGTCTAAGCCCTGGATGAAATCCTTATCCGTTGCGAAAGCTTTCTGAAAATGAATCGTATGGTAGTTAGCTGTCTTGCTCTTATTTAGATTCCGATAAGGACATACCATTGAATGAAAGTGACTGCGAAGAATCTGAAGAAAGTGCAGATGTAATTGGTAAAATTCCAGTTAATCTTAATACATATGTCGCTAGGGATGACACAGAATGTGG
This sequence comes from Trichonephila inaurata madagascariensis, assembly GCA_019973955.1. Classification (NCBI taxonomy): domain Eukaryota; kingdom Metazoa; phylum Arthropoda; class Arachnida; order Araneae; family Nephilidae; genus Trichonephila; species Trichonephila inaurata. The sequence goes on along the minus strand of BMAV01003802.1, from coordinate 215,530 downwards.
ATACCGCATAATAGTGATGATCCTGAGAAATTTGCGTCTCGAAATATTTTGCAACAATGGTCCAACAAGCTTCACGAAACATAATGCCAACGATAGATTTGTATCATATAAAGAGTCATAACATATGATAATTACATGAAATAATATTAAAAAGTCTTAAAACTAAACCCTACTGAACATTAGTCCTGTAATTATTTAGTTATTATAGTTATTTTTTATGTATTTTATATCACGGTGTCGAAACGACACCAGTGGACACTTAAGGGTAATCGAAATCCCGATCGTTCTAGTGTTAAGTCAAGCGAAATTGTGACACACAACACAAACCATCGCTCCAATGTGTTTAACACACACATACACATATATAGCCCCTCCAGTGTGTCTCTTGTTAACACAAAATGTTTATTATTAAAAGTGTCTTTTAAGTATATTATTCATCTCAACATAATTTTTTTTATATAAAAAATTCCTAGAATAGAAATTCAACGTGATTAAAAAAAGTTATTCATATATATATTTCACTATTTATATGTAAATTTTTCACTTATAATGTTATTCATTATAATTTATATTTGTTGATGCTCAGTTTCTGTTACTTCTTGCACTTCTTTAAAAGTAAGTTTTTCTTTCCACTGAAGCTTATGTCGATTAGAAAACTTGAAAGGAAAACAAAACACACACATACGTACACATACACACACACACACATATATATATATATATATAATACTGTAGCATCCATATATTTATATTTTTTTTCTCATATATCCTTTCTAAAATCTTATGTCCAGTCATCTTGCAATTTCAATTTTTTTCAGTTTTGATTATTGATTATTCATCTCTCTTATTAGAGAATTTTGACTATACACACACACATAAATATATTGTCATTATTACTTGAATTATTGAGTTCAACTAAGCGTAAGTTTATGATAGTAAAAATTTGATTAATCTTGCTTATGCAGGGTGTTCAAAATGTAAGCTTTTTCTAATTGGAATGGTCTACAGTCAAAACTAATTATCACCTTATCACAAACATATGGGTGTGCCGCATTACAGTCGTATAAAAAAAAGTCAGAAAGGTTGCTGTAGGGAGAATATATCATTAGGTCTGAAGTAAAACAAGCAGAGTGGTACGTCGTCTTTTTTTTAAACTGAATTAATCATTTAAAAGTAAAAGCTACGTTTTTTTATATCAGAAAACTCGAAAAAAAAAATCATAAATAGAAATCTTAAATCTTTAAATGTATTTAAAATCCACTCAAGTAACGGGCTTGCTCCTAATTTATTCTGCAAAGCTCTCCTAATTAGAGTACATTTGTTTTCTAACAGAAAACACAAATAACATGCCCGTATAAATTCACAACATCACACAAGTTCAAAATCGCACAAATATTAAATATAAAAATTCAAACCCTTAATCACAATTTCACATAATGCAAATGAAGCACACAGTCACTGTCAAATGTTTGACTGCAATATTGTTTATCTGAATAGTTTTTATATATGGCTGGAAATATTTTTCTAGGACCTTCTAAAAGCTTTCTTATCAAATAGTTGGCTTTACTGGGCTTTTCTCGATGCTGTTAAATGAGAAAACGAACATTAGAGTCTGCTTAAATGAAATCTCTAAAATAATTACCTATTCTGATGGTCTGAAGAAAACTTAATTGATGAGAAGGAGTTTTGAAATATACACATTAAAATGAAATTTATTTTGGATAATGTAAATCAGTTGATGCGTGGCAGATTAAAATATGAAACCATAGAAATCTGGAAAATGTAAGGGAAGTCTTGTCGAATATTAGAATGTATTTAAATATAGAATTGAAAATGTGTAAAAATACATGTATAAAATATGGGAAAGGAACATGTAAATAAGAATGAGGATAAAATTCAAAATAAAATTGGAAATTTTATTGTTATCGAAGTTATATTTTTGAGGCCTTACTGCACTTATTGAAATTTATAAATCCTTACTTAGTATGATATGTTAATATCGTGATTCAAGTATATATGTAGAAAGTATTCTACGAACGATTTTCTTGCATATTTTTATATGTTCTAAATACGTAATTTGTATAATGAATGTGATTTTATATATATTTGTGTATGATTTTTAATATATTTTCCTCTTTGAATTATAATTACATAATATATAATACCCATGAAGTCGCACAAAATGCATTTGGAAAATGAGATTTTTGCTATACGTCTCCATTAAAATTTTCGAAATATTTATTAGTTATTTAATAATTAGCAAAATATCTTTACTTTTGAAAATAAATGTTGTGCTTAAGAGCTCCAACACGAGTTGTGTCAAAGGATTTTATGGTAACGTGCTGCCCAATTCAAGAGAAATATATTATTTATAAATATATATATCATATTATAAGTTATATATTGGAAAACTTCGATAGATAATTATACTAAAATTATTTAAGTGGTATCAAATAATATTGCACAATAATTCTACGTTACTGATATGTTACGTACTTTTTAAAATAATATTTTTTTTTTCAAAAAATGCAGAAAATGTAATAACTAAAATACTTTTTTAAAAAGCATAATTTCGATGCTAAATTTAAACACTAATAAACATCAATATAGTTCGAAAAACACATGTATTTACATTTTTATACTATGTATTTAAATCCAAATATATCTCAGAGACACATAATTGAAGAGAATCAACTGCATATTAAATGTTTAACATTCTCACATTGTTATTTATTTATAATACGAATACAAAATAAATATTTTCTTTATACGCGTTCTCTCGTTGCCTCTTTCCTTCATATCACCAAAACAAGCGATAGATCTGCATATCAAATCATTCTATATCCCACAACAGGATTATTCTAAAGAGAGTAATCAATTTTAGTTCAACTATAAACCTTTATTCATCCCCATCAAGCGATTAAACCCTGAGGGTGTCCCTTAGCTCACATATCAAATGGAATTCTAGCCGGGTCACCACTGCCGCGTACAATTCTCCCTTTGTAGCTCGTTCCTTTCACTAATGCATACTTCCATGCATAAGAAAGTAAGGGGACAGAAGTCAGAGAAGGGTTTCCTGTGTCTTCAGCCCGACATGTTCTTTTTTTTTTCCTCCATAAAAAACCTGTTGGATGAGTCGATGTTTTGTTTATTTCACTTCACTTCAGTTTGGGCTTGCTGCGCTTTAACTTGCCTTAGGCTTTTTTCGTTGTTTTCCTATTTTTTTTTACAGAACTGTCCTTAGATAGACTTTGTTTCGATTTCAGTTTTTGGTACACGTTTCTTTTTCTTTTTTTTTTCTTTTCTATTTTTGCTATTGAGTAGATTAATAAAATTTTTTCAGTGCTCTCTACCCTCATCGATGGTAATGGAATAAAGTTTTTTTTTTTTTATTATTTGTTTGAGTTGATGGTTTGGATGGACAACGACGGGTGATTTCTAAATAGATTCCCGAAGAGATTTCCCGCGTACTAAAAATACATTTCCTCAAAATTAGACTTCTTCTTTGCAGTTTGATTTAGTAAGTAGGTTCTTCGAGTTTTTGTTTGTTTGTTTCTTTTTTTTTTTAATTCTATTTTCGTCCCGATTCAAAGTAACTTTTTAAAATGAATTACGGATTTCTGAATTCTTCTAGGAAATCCATTTTGAAAATGAACAGGTACTTTTATGTCGTATTTGCTCGCAAAGTTCTGACTAGGAATTGGTAAACTTTCAGATTCCTCCACAACAACGGAAGGGGGTGGATTAGCGTTCAGAAAAGAATGTTTGGTATTTGCAACTTTTTGAACCCCCTCCCCCTATTTTATAATTTGCCTGTATCTTTTTTTTATTATTATTTCAGATATTTACAAATATTTTTACAAAGAATACTTCTTTGCTAAACAACAAATGATTTGGTAGACCTTTTATGCATAAATGCAATGATATTTAAAAATAATGAGAATTATATAAAAAATATAGCATACATTATGAGTAGATAATGTATTCATACAGATAAAACAGAATGCTAGCCAGGTAATGACATAATGGTATTTTTAATGACTTCTCGCTTTCATATACTGAGGCAGATGATTGTATTTCAGCATTTCTCAAACTGTGGGGCGTGATAACTCTACGAGGTGGACGCGAGCATATTGAAAAGTCGAAAACAAAAGATTACTTTAAAAAAGTTATTAATTTACCGAAAGTAAACAAACAAAATACATTCTAGCATAATAAAAGATAACGACGCGTGTTATTAACGTTACGCGATTCACTTACCAATACCCCTATTTTCTACGTAGGCATACGTATGTGATGTATTGGGGGGAAGGAGAGGAGAAAAGGAATAAATAAGTAAATCCTTAGCAAATAATGTCAAATTCCTTTTGTTGCATTCCAAAGTCTTCGGAATAATTTTATGGATAGCACTGCACAGAAAGGTCGTGCTTTGGAAAGACGCATATATACGTCCGGGGCAATTAACGCTTTGGCTGAACGAGACGTTTATATATGCCGGTGGTACTTAAGAGGTTAAAGTCTTATTGTTGATTTAGGGTCAAAGTGTATTATTAAATTTAATGCATTGCTATTGGAATAAGGGGGGAGGCATGATCAAAATTATGATTGAATATTGGGTCGCAAGTATTTAAACTTTGAGAAGCACTATTGGGTTTTTTTTAAGAAATTTTCATTCTGTCCTAAAATATAAATAAATATATAGTTTCTTTTCCAATTTAAAATATATATATATTTCGAAACAAATAACAAAATAAAAACTTTTTGAGAAAGTCTTTGTAGAAATGTGACTCTCGCAAAAGACACTACGATTATAAACAAGACTATGCCAGAAACCAAAGCAGAAAGAAAAGAGAGACAAAAGATCACATGTAAAAACAATCCAACATTTTATATATATGCTCCAACCTTATATATCAATCATTAATTGCTGCAATATCAAATCAGCGACGTAAAACTTTTTATATACTTTCCAATATCTTCAAGAATACCAGAATATATCTAAAATGTTTTCGTTCATTCGGTAATGGTTATACTTCACTTTTCCTCTAAAAGAAAGATATCTAAAAATTCGTCATGGTGGGTATTTTTACAGCCTTAAAGATTGATTTAAAAAAAATAAATAGTAATTTTATCCACAACATATTCTCCATTTCCAAAAAGAAATTGCCCCTGTTCATCCAACTGTGTCTAAATACCTCCTGCAAGTCTTCTTCTTGCGGACTTTGCAATAGCCATCAGATAAATGCCGGTTCGGTGATCAAGGATATAGGGAAAATGATGATAAACAAAAACACACACACACACTGATATAGTCCGGATTTCGAAGTTTTTTCTCCAGTTTCAGCATTTCCAGTAAATACCGAAATTGAATTGCATTCCACAATAATTACCAGAAGAATCACAGAAAAAGAAATTGAAGACAATGAACTTTAAGCAACACGTCCTTTGATGAGTGATCAGGTATTTAAAAAAATATTCTAATTATATTTTTTGCCCCACCCTGGCCGGATCTGAATTTAAATTACGCTATTTCATACCGAGTCTGAAATTTATTTACGTAAGTTTCCACCATCTTTGATCCTATCTTTTTGAAAGAAAGTTGGGAACTATTTCGATAGTAGTTATAAACTAGAAGACTAGGTATTGGTAAATTGAACTATTTGGACATATTGCCTGATATTGCCATTTTCTAGTTCAAATTGTGACCACTGTAGCCCAATGGTCAAGATTACGGACTTATGTCTGGCGTGTCATGAGTTCGAGCATGTCGTCCTCAAACGTCCTCCCTTTGATGTGGGTTGATTGTGAAGAAAGGGGGTGCCAGCTTAGGTGTCGTAATCATCACTGGACAGTGGTTCAAAATTGCGTTGTCAGTTGCCAATAGCCCAAGTGCAGCTTTATAATGCAAGCCTTATATAACTCTCATTCACTCTAGTTTGAAGTGGTTACACGTTTTACGGTTACCATATAAGCAACAGTGGTAAGGTCGTGGGTAGCCTAGTGGTTAGAGCATCGGACTCCAGACCGGAAGTCCTGGGTACGATGCCCGATACCACCAAATACCCTCCGAGTACACACGAAGTACGTGCTCGTTAAATTACTAGACCCGAAAGTTTTGTGGGCTGAATCACGAGTGCCGGGACTGGGAGATAGATGGTGTCACCATCTATCGTCATTTCGGAGAATTTCGCCGAGCTAATTCGTACTGTCACCTGTATGGTGCTCAAGGCCTAGGCCAACGACAGGCGTACTTCTAGCCCCTTGCCACGTTGAATTTCGTGGGCCTCGTTCTGACTACATCAGACAAGTGCCATTAGCCACAGCAACACAATACAACAGTAGTTAGGCATACCAGATCAAAGTTCATTCTAGAATTTCAGTATGTTTCAGAATCGATATATATTGATTGCAAGAAAATAGTTTGACAATTCCTTCCAAAGTTGAGGTTTCGTATGTTTAAAAATATTCATAACGAATTATGTCAGTTGCTGTTGTTAACTTTGATATTCAATTGGTGACTTTTGATATTCAATGCAAATGTGTGTGTGTTGTTTTTTTTTTTGTATAGGTTTTCTGTTCTCACACCATTTTCAATGCTAAGATATCGGCAACCTGTAACGATCACAGACATGCCGTGGGATACTCATCGATTTAATCTTTGTCATCGATTATTTCTGGATCGATCCATTATCACAGGACCTCAGAATATTCTGTCATCCTTTTCCAATTCTCATCATCCCCTCCTATGTTAGTAGTGACACTTTATGATTTGAATTATTCATCGAATTCATCTCCATACACGTTCGAAAACTGAGGATTAAACGGAGACGAATTGGCATTTACGAGCTTAACGTAAATAGATGTGGAATGAATAAGTGATATTGTGGTCCACTCTGCGCCTTCTCTCGAGAAAAATGAATTGAATGGAATAGATTTTAATGCACTATATATTAGAGTATTGTGACAAGTAGCCATTGAGATTAATGGAAAAGCTTTTCCAAAATGCATAAGGTAAAGTGTTAAAAGTTGTATATTTGAATTTTAAATATCTTGAAAAAAATAAATGCC
>BMAV01003802.1:190501-204067 GCA_019973955.1 Trichonephila inaurata madagascariensis | reverse complement strand
TTCCTGTTGACGGTCCGTTAGCTCGTGTGGTACCCATCTACCGACCTTTATTATCTTTCCCATTGCTTTGAGACGACGGGAAACAGTGCTCGGGTCAACATTCAATTGTTTTCAAGATGTTCTTGCGTGTTTGGCCATCATCTTCATCGAGTAATGCTTGCAATTCAGCATCTTCAAATTTTTTTGCTGGTCTGCCACGCCCCTCGTTTCTCACATCGAAATCACCATTTTGAAACTTTTCAAACCACCTGTAGCACTGCGCACGGCTCAGAGAATTGTCACCGTATGCTTCTACAAGCATTTGATGCGATTCGGCAGCATTTTTCTTCAGAGGGTAACAAAAAATTAATGCTGTGCGCAAATCGTGGTCGGAAGGCATAAAATTCGACATTTTCAACACAGTAAAAAAAAAATACAATACAAGCTGAAACTCGTCCAAATGTAAACTAAACATGGGCATCAAAAGTCAAACTATAAAAAAAATCACGTGTCATGGTTTCGTATTGCTTACATATATGCGTGGCGACATCTGTTAGCAATCGTCTCATTTGATATGTATACACCTGGTATATACCAATTTCAAGAAATACAGTCTACCTTCTTTAATTGAGTTACTCAGTCTGTTTAGATCCTTATTATAACTCGTAGGATTGTTTCCTAATTACATCATATTCTTCTGATTTTGTCGATTTTCAGAAATAAAAAAAAACATTAAAAAAATTATTATTGAATAAATAATTAGCAGTAATTAATAACATTAATCATTAATAACAAATACTTAATTACATTTTACTCACTATTTACATAGGATTGTAGTCAATCGAAACAAAGGCTTTGGGATTGTCCAGACCCGAGGACCCCTCCCCCCTTGTATGCGCCACACTGTGACAGGATATAGAAATTGTTGAAAGTTAAAGATTAAATTAAGTACATTCCGTTTCCGAACTGGGAAACACTCCTTCCAGGGAGATGTGGACCCAAGCAAAAGGAGAGGGAAAAAGTTTAACAATATAATTTCCTATATATTTATATATAATATGCTTTTTTCAATATAATATTAAATGCTATTTCTTACCTCATTCTAATTCTGATATAAATATTTTTTTAATTAAAAATCCGTTGTATTGGAAATTAGAGGACTCTGTAGGGGAGATGTCAAGTTTAAAATGTTTATAAATGGGGGGTGGAAAAGTTGAAGGAGTTGTGAAAAACATTGCCTTACCTGTTTTAGATAAATACGGGTTCACAATCCTGAAATATTCTAGTTATCTTTCTTCTATTTCAACAGGTCTTAAAACTTTTTCAACTCACGGAACCCCTAGAACTTGAAGGCGCTTTTGTGGAACCCCGTTCCCTATACGTACTTCGAAAAATGCATCGGGAAATAATATTTAAAGTTGATCAACATGTAAAAGGCATTTTATCTAAAAGGCAATTAAAAAATATTGCATTTATTGTTAAAAAACTCTAATAGAATTTTTTAATATAATTTACTCATTAACCCTTTAACTGTCAAGTTATTTTGATGATTTGGGAACACAAATTGTCAAATTTTTTTGAACTAAAGAACTTCTAACCTCTAACCTTTGAAGTCTTCAGTTAAGTGCTGCCATCTATTGAATTGAGCGCACATTAACTTTTCCCGAGAATCAGTCGGGTTTGACAAAGAGATGAAGCCGAGATAAACGTCTCCCGATATATATTCGGGTAAAACAATACGATGCACTTAAAAAAAATTACCCCGAGTAACACTCGGGCGTGACATTTCCGAACACCAGTGCTGTGCCCGAGATTATCTCGGGTATGACAGTTAAAAGGTTGATAACATTTATTTGTGATTCAAGTGTCACCTACTCATGCATTATATTAAGTAACTAGGATATATGTTAATATTTTTTACACAAACTGTCGAAGTCTAGGTCTATTGAGATTAATTGCAATCACATTACACATTTTGAGTTTAATTTGTTTTTATACTTTGTTTTTGTAACCACATAAGCTTAGAAATATATTTCACTTAAACATAATGTTCTGAATGGCATTGAAATGTTTATAGCTGTGTAAGAAATCCCGTGTATTTTGCATGAATTTATAGCCTAAAATTTAAAAGCTGTTCTAGGTTAAATTTAGTTTTTAATACCAACTGTGTCGCGATATGATGTTTCATTTCCTTCATTATACGTATTGTTTTCCACAAATGTAAATTTAGTTTTGCAAGGTTTTGTTCTAATTAACGAGTATAAATTTACCTCGTTGAACTATTATATCATAATAAAAGTTTTAAAAATGTTGCAAAATAAAATTATTATAAAAAATAAAATTTTCAGTTTCAATGAACAGAGGAGAGCTTTAGATACTTCTAACTATACAAACTTCATAGAGAATGTGAATGCATTTTGCATACATATTTATTTCTTCTCGATTTTTTTATTGCGACTCGTGGAACCTTTGGTATGTCTTGTGGAACCCCAGGGTTCCGTAGAACACAGCTCGAAGTCCACTGCTCTATTTCATGAGTGTATTCTCTTGTAAACATGCGTGTCTCCACCCCCCAGATACTCCAAAATTGTCCTTTTTTTATTTATTATCTTTTCCTTCCTTCCTTTATAACGTCAGATCACAGGTTTATATTCTCTTGCATAATAATTTGTTTTTGGTAAAATAGGAAGAATTTTTTCACACTTAGGCAAAATATGGCTTTGCGCCTATTAAAACAATCAATCAACATAATGAGGACCAAGATCAAATTGATTAAATCCTCTCTCTGTGTATGTGTATGACGATTATTCAACAACAACAACAAAAAAAAAGCTTCTAAAGTAAAACCGTGTAAGTGTCTGGTGTTGGCATCGTATCTAAACAGAGACCTTTTTAAGATTTTTCTTGCCTTATTTTAAAAATCTTTAGTTAAAATGTGCTTGTTAGTTTTTATTTCGTCACTTATTTGGAAGTTTCAGCCATATTTGTTTACGATAAAACTATAAAAGATCTATAAAAAACTGTGCCAGAGTGGAATGTTGATAAATTCGAAGACCCAGGTGGTGACGTTTTGGGTTCTTGGATCCCCTAATCCAGGAGGGACATTTTCTATAAGCCTGGCTGTAATTCTTTGGAGGGGATGACATTGTGTGTGTGTGTGTGTGTGTTGGTGCTACATGTGCAAACCCCATTGGCCGTGTTCTTGTAGTTAACTTGAAACTAGCCTATGCAGTACTTAAAAGTTCCATTTAAAATTCATTAATATAACATTATTTACTATCTGAAATTTAAATAACGCTATATTTTTAACGCATGTTCTTTAAAATCAACGTTGCTAATAAAGCTTTTATATCTGAATAATAAAAATAAATTTAAATAGATGTACAGAAGCATTACTTCGTGAAACTTTATAAGGTAAATTAAAAATAACTTTATAACCCTGGAGAGCTTTACTCGTAAATTTGAACAAAAGACTTGAAGAAAGTCTGAAATACAGTTAAAAAATAATTGACAGAACTGAAATTCCATTCGATTACATGAAAAAACACACACGTTACAATAAAAAGAACTATTGCTAAGCATTATGTGTGACAGGCTCACGCGTCTTTTCATTAACATGTCCTTAGGATTGTTTGGGGCCAGAACTAATGGCAAATGTTTTTCAACCAAATCCAAGAAGTGAATCGTGAAGGAAAGATGCAAATTAGGAAGCTTTTAAATATCAGAAGTTAGAGTAAGTGGGGTGGCAATTTGGGGAATGTTATGATAGTCCGTGATTCAATTGTGTAGAGACATCCGACAGAGGAATTCCGTTACAGAGAGCCCTTAGGTCAAGGTGCATACCATGGCACTCCTGTGAACCACAACTACAACTAGGATCAGATTGATCGCTACTTCATTCGACAGTAAGGTAGGAGTGACTATTTAATATTCGGATCTGTAATATAATTATAATTGAGCTTAGGCGAATTTGTTATTGATAGTGGTCCGGGTTACGTTATTTCGGTACTATATATATTGTGTGTTTATCCACCGTAGATTCTCTCCCATATATTATTATTATCTAATCTATTAAAGGTTTAAGATTAAGTTCTTAATAAAGTCATATTAAGATCATGGAAGCTTCTAGTTCTTCATTTATTCCTACACATCTAGCTCAAGCTGATAATCCAAGAGAAGGGCACCCGAGAGGGGCGCTCTTACAATTATAATGAGCTATATCAATGATAAAAATCTTATTTTAGTTATAAATGGTTCTTAATTTTGTAGAAGTAAAAAAAAAAAATATTGATAACCTAAAAAAAAATAAATCTCCTAATCGCCCAGGTCAAATTAACATAGCAAAAATGCAGAAATTATAAATTTCCAATAATGCAATCTCATTGACAGAAGTTTATTTCTAAGGTTGTAACTCACCAACAGGGGCGTAGCTACTGCCATAAAAACCGTATCAATGATACGGTGCCTTCAAGCTAGAGGGGCCTCGACTTGTGTTACTACAGTCTCACTAACAGTGTTTCCATATCTAAAAAAAAGTCCCCAAAGGAATTTTGATACAGAGCCCCCTCAGAGCTAGCTACGCCAGTGCTCACCAATTAAATTTTAATCTAGTGTTAAAATAGTTCATTTAAAAAATAATTAGAGAATGTAACGGGTCTATCCGCGAATCTTCCACTAATTCTCTTGGGTAAAATTATTCTTTCTAACTGTGAGTTCAGTTGAAAACCTTTCTCGGTGAAGAAGACGAGATTTAGGCAAATAAGTACTTCTATTTAAACGTTGGAATTAGAGTAGACGATGATGGTCGATGGTTGAAAGCTGAGATTGAATTGTAAGTAGGATTACGCCCGGAGGTCACCTGGTTAAGCAAGTTATCTAAAGATAATTCAAACGTAGGAATCAAGAGTTCATTGGGGATGGAAACTGTCAAGCTTCTTTCATTCCACTGTAACGCAGTTTGCACAGAAAATTATTTTTAGGTTTAGTTTTCATACCATAATAAGTACACTCTGGCTTTAATTAAAAAATTTTCTAAAATGTTGTTTTTTTTGTTCTTTTATTCCACAACATCTCATTGGCCGTGGTAGAAGAATGGTCATCGTCATAAATTCGTAGCCGTTGAGTCGTGAGTTCGAATCCCGGTGCCTGGTCCATCAGCAATAGCCCTTATCAGTGGCGTAACGGAAAACATTTGGTCCCCCCCCTAGTTTTGGGTCCTCAAGTTGGATTTTATAAAGGGTAGGTACTTGGTGGCAGTCAGGCTTAGGGCCCCCCACGATGGGGGGGTTACGGGGGTGTACGTTACGCCACTGGCCTTTGTGTTGATTTAGAGTGCTACGTTAATTAAAAAAAAAAAAACTCAGAGCCTTTTCTTTATAAAGTTGGATAGTTGCCGTCTAACTTAAATGTGACTCGAAATAGATAATCATCTTATAACAAGTAAAAATAAAATAAACACTGTAAATAGCAATTTAAATATATATATATTAATTATAAATACTTCAGAACATGTAAAATAATACTAACCCCCGAGATAATTTTAGATTCTTAATTCAGTAGTTGATTTATTTAAATCCTTTGCTCATATATTTGAAACGAAGAAAAGTTTATTTAAATTTATTTCAAGGAGAAGATATTTATGCAACGTAAATGGCTAATTTAAACAGCACAGATTAAATCTTTCAGAGTTACGCAGTCTAATGGATAAGAATTATATATAAATATGTAAAATATTCTGCGAATTGTTGAGGCTAATAATACTCCAATCAATATTCTCCATCTCTTAAGCTCAGTGAAGATTTAAATTTGGTTGTAATTCTTAAGGCTAACAATTTGATTGAAAATAGATGCTGCATTGCAAATATTTAATAACTAACATAAGTAAGGTGTAGTTGAACTTTTGTAATAAAGAACTCTATGTGTGTGTGTGTATATTTTTCAACTATTATTAAATTTTATATTATAATTTTACAATCAATATTTTCGCAGTTCAAAACAACATTGCATAAATTTTGAAAAGTATTTACACGTTATTTCTTTCGAGATGTGAAGGTAGGATTTTTTTTAACACTGTGTTAGATAAAAATATACGAAAATTCATATTACATATGTAAAGATGCTTATGAAAAGATTAATATTTAAACTGTTATGATAAAATCATATGATTGTCTTTTTCTATCTGAATTTTGCAATTAAAACATGAATGACGCTTTTAAGATGAGACAAAAAAATTTCAAGAGAAATCATCAAAAGAGCAGCTTATTTTAAACAGACTTTCTTAAGGTAATTGATTTAAACTCTAGAAAAAATTGAATTTTACTCACTAAAAAATTTAGAATTTTTTGAAATTACATTAGTCATAATTTGAATTTAAATTAAATTATACGGATTTTTTAATATTCATGAAGGTTTAAGGAAGAACTATCTGGGGTTTGTCAGGGACCTCACACCTCTCTTCCCCTTCTACCAATCTCATGAGGGGACTTGCAGCTCGAAGGCGTTTTTGAGTAATCCCCCCATGCCGCGAAGGTACAAAACATTTTCAGACATCCATGCCTTCTCCGCGATTCGAACCCAGGTCCTACGGCACAGCAGTTAGCGTCACCAACCACTATATCGGATGCGCAACGCAACAAAAAAGGCTTCTATCCCTAAGTGAGGGGTATATAGTGCCCATTTCTCCTCCCCCCCTGTCAAACTAGCAATAACAAGAGTAAAAGTTGTGTTACCGCACCCCTTTGGTGACCGTATCTTTGATTGTCAGCGTGAGCTAGAGGTGTAAGGTTTTCAAAAGGAATAGACATTTTAAATTCTTAATATGACTTTATTAAGAATAGAACTTAAATGTCTAACAATTTAGATAAATTTAAATAGCGAGAATCTAGATTGAGAACAAACACACACAAAGATAGTTAAACCGAATCGCGTAACTTAGATCAATTACTCTAAGTAATTATTCAATCCGCCTACTCTCACTTCTAATAATATTATAAGTCCTAATATAAAATAATCAGTCCTACCTTAATCCAACCTAAGATTCGATATCTATATGGAAACATCTGGGCGCGCGTGCAATGGTATGCACCTTGTAGTAATAGCTGGATTTCCAGGTAACTACACGAGTGGCTGTCAATTCACGCTTGTATCTCTTCAAACATAACTTTCCCCAAATTGCCGTCCTGCTTACTGAAACTTCTGTTCTTTTAAAAGCCATCTTATTTGCATTTCTTGTTCACATTTCGCTTCTTGGGTCTTGGTTGGAAAAGAGTTGCCATTAATCTTGGCCACCAAAGAACCCAGAGGTTATGTTGCAGAAAAGACGCGTGTGCCCGTCACAAAGTGCTATTAACGGTTCCTCATGAAACTTTCATTCGACCCACGTGTATGTGGTGCAGCAAGGTGATGATTGTGTGTGGACAAGCAAAAAGCTCTAATCATACTCCCAAAGCCTAAGTGAACAACTCAATTTTCAAACTATCAAGAAAATATTAGGATTATTGCACGTTAAATGCAACAGTGTGTCTCAAAGTTCTTACATGTTGCGGCGACGAAGTTAGGAGATAAAAGAGATAGAAAAGTTCAGGTGTATTTCTTACAAAGAGACAGCTGCTTAAATTGTGAAGCTTCATCGCTGATAATTGTCATGTTGTTGTAATTCATCAAAAGCTTAAATTTGCAAATTTATTCATCCTCATCACTTTAACAGTAGATAAGAAGTGTTGAAATCTGTTGGAAATATGTATTTTAAATATTAACCAGTGCACCAATTAAACTAATTTTTATAAAGCAGTTCTTTAAAAAATATAAAATTCTCAAAATCCCTTAAATTTATCAAAGCAGTTTTGAAAAAAGTTTCCCCAATGTCCTGCAGTGTTAAAAATATTTCTCCCCTCGTACTTACACCATTTTGAACCCAAAAGGGCGGTCTTCATTTCATTTGACAGTGGAGAAGGTATATTGCAAAGAGGCTTAAGGGATCGTCGCCGGTAACAATTGGCTTGTCCGTTTTTAAAACGGGTCGTTAGTACAGGACTTTGCGGAGTTAGTCTTATCTTATTTTTTCAGATCGATCCGATTTATTTTAATTGGCATAGTAATAATCCTTTGAACACAAAAAGATCTTGCTGAGCTAGCCGACGAGCCTGGCTTATGCAGACAAAGCATTGGGAGAGCTGGCAACTTGAGAAGTATATGAGGGATTTTGAATATCGCAATTTTTTTGGAGAGAAAGGCGTTTGGGGGGACAGTGGAAATGGTGAGATCTATTGCGAAGCATAAAAAATTGTAAATATGTTTATAAATGAGTTAAGATATATCCGACTACTTGCGTCAACCTTTTTTTTTTTTAAATAGACATATGGTAATTGTTTTGTGATTTTTAGTTTTATTTGGTAATTTTAAGAAAATTGCTGAAATTAAGAAGAAAAAAGAAATTATTATTACTGAAATGGAAAAAAAAAAAAACATGGTAAAAATTTACAAAATATCACATAAACGAGACCTACTTTGTACAAACAGTTTATGAACAAATTTTCCATTTTTCAATTTTGATCTGTTACTTTGTTATTCATATTTTGAATTTTGTTCATGTTATATTCATGCAAGATAAGAGCTATTTTGATTCTTACAAAAAGTAGAGAACTTTATCTAAGTTATCATATGAAATTGCTTAAAATAAGAATAATCAGATTCCCATAAGGCTATGTATATATTTTATAATAAAAAAGTGGTTGATAAACACACACACACATGAAGGTTATACAACACTTCTACTACTACACAGGAGACACAGAAAAATTTTGAGTTCATTATTTTTAAAACTTTTTGAACAATCGCTGCCCCCCTTTTAAGAATTTTAAAAAAAAAAAAAAACACATACCCACGTTTTTTTCCTGTAAAACAAATTTTAAAGTTTGACATCTTGCATAAGGTTGTGGTTTCTGCTTTTATTAAAACACTTGCAGTTTTTGTTTCAGTGAATGGAAAATAAAAAGCTTGGTATTTTTATAAAGCTAACAAGATGGCCTTAAAAATAAAATCATAAATTTTTTTCATTTCTTAACACAATTCACGATTTTAGGGTAGTCGGATACCTTAATTGAGGTTAGCGTGAAATATTAAAGTTGGAAAAGTATCTGAAGAATATACTTATTGTGTAATTAAAAAAAAAAGAACTGTGCGATTGCCGAAATTTGAATTGTTTGTTAATTAGGGAATTAAATGCTTATTAACAAAATATTTGTAGAAATTGTTTTATTTTATGAATTTTTAAATTGAATTATAAAAATTATTTATTTATGATAGGCTATGAAATTGAATCAAAAAATAGGTAGCAGAGTTCACAATTCAGAATTCATGGACGGCGCTGTTGAGTCACAGGTTAACAAACTAATGCCACTGAAGACCCACCATATGGAGGGGCCGATGTAAGGGGTGATGCTCTCAAGGCTCAAAATCCTCTTTTGGTGTGGTGTGAAAGTTTGGAGAAGGAGATGCCAGTTCGGGTGTCATCCTCGTCACCTGACCGTGTTAAAAATTATGAGGTCCGTCACCGATAAGCTCTCTGATTAGATGCTTGGTAGTGTGACGTAAATTAAATTCTATTCTCTCTGAAGTAATTGAGGGATTCGCGATTTCTAGATAAACCCGATGTACTTGTGAATGTATAATCTACATTTTCTCTCACACATTGCTCGCTATATAACTTTACCATCGTATAGAGAACATCAGAAATTCACAGGTTTTTAATCGCATGCGCACACGAAGATATTACACCAGTGCTTCTCAAACTTTCAATTTTTGCGACCCAATATCAATCGTAATTTTCATCGCCCCCTTCCATACAAATAACAACGCATTGAACTCAATAATACTATACTTCGACGCGTTAAATCTACAATACGACTTTAACCTCTTAAGTGTCACCGGCGTATATATGCATTTCGCTTAACCGGGGCTTTTAATTCTCGGACGTATATATACGTCTTTCCGAAGAATGAACTTTTATGTGCACTACTATCTATAAAATTATTCCGAAGGTTTTGGAATGCAATGGAAGGACCTGACAATGTTTGCGAAGGATATACGTTTGTCAGAGGATTTCCTTATTCTCCCCCCCCCCTCCCGAATACATCACATACGCACTCCTACTTGGTAAATGGTGGTATTGGGGAGCGAATCTCGTAACTTTTAATCGGCAGTTAACCCTTTACCTACCGACGTACCACTCACTTTAAAATTACATAAAATAACCATTTTTACGAATATTCTGACGATACTTAGCAGTTCTTTCCACTCAATATTCTTTGAAATCCACTCTTCCAAAATGTGGCAGCACGGATTCTATGATGAGTATGTTAGTGGGGAAGGTGAATAGCTTTATAGCAGAAATTACGTTTTCAGCTGACGGTATTTTCAGCGGATTCCGAAGATTATCATTTTTGTCCCGAAAGAATAATTAATGTCAAAATTTAAAAGTCGTTTTTTTTTTTTTTTTTTGTATGTAATCGAAGACCTAAGGAAACGATTTGACTCGTTATTTTAAGTGTACAATGTATATATTTAATTTTATGGTTGAATATTTTTATTTAATTAATTAGCTCTAACGGATTAAATTTCCCAAAGCTGAGTATTTTCCTTATGTATATCCCTTAATTTTCAAAGTAGACATTACAGAAAAAATATTGCATGAAAAAACTGCAGTAATTCATAATGTGGTAGATAAAGGGTTAAGGGATTAATTCTAAGCCTTAGAAATTATCAAGATAAATGTTAATTTTCGTATATAATTTTATGTATGGCAAGCCCATTGGGATCTCTGGAAATTATTAAACTTAGCTTAGTATAGTTTAATTAATTATAAGATACATTGAGCAGTACTGATACATTTATAAGATAAGTGTATTAAATCAGTGCAAATGTTAATATTTTTTTATTATGTCAGAATGTATTTCGTTTGTGTACTTTCAGTAAATTAATAATTTTTGTAAACTATCTTTTGTTTTTGGCTTTTCAATATGCTTGGGCATTCTTCGTAGATATATCCCATTCTCCTGCGGGGCTCTCCCAACAGTTGCAAAAACGCTGCATTACATCATATATGTCCTGTCAAATAAGATTGGAAACAACTTAATTTTTTTTTTTTGGTCATCACAGCAGTACGTAATCTAAAAGTTTGAAAATTCCTGTTCTAATAATAAATATACATTTAATAATTATGTATATAGAACAGTTTTTATTACTAATAAACTGAAGGATGTTTTGGTGCAGATTGGTGAAATATGGTACTTGAACCAGCAAAAACAGATAATTAATCAGATTTTAAAAAATATATAATCGATCTTTCTAAAGAAATCTTTAATATTTCGCATTCAAGATACTTTTAAAATACACTATGAAATTTTAAAGTTAAATTTGTTTTGAGTATGATGTGTTATATAGAAGAACAATAATTTTTCTCATTATAAGAAGTTATATTTTCATTTCTTAATAAAAGTTTTTGTGTTTTTTTAATTTTGAAATTAAGGTAATTACTCTTTTAAAATAATATTTTTTGTTCAACGTAATAAAGCTAAAAGCTTCAAGATATGATAAAAATGCTTTTAATATGTTTGATTTGGAGGAAAAATATGCATGTAATAAAAAAATAATTCATATTTTAAATCAGTGAAAATAGTGCATTATGTTTGTATGAATTGAGCAGCAAAGGAATTAAACTGCCATTTTATTTACTCATGCAAATAATCCATTTCAGACTTAAAAAATAATCTAAATTCAGCAATTTTGAAGCAAATACTTCATACAAATAATTTATCTCTTTTAAATAAATTCGCTTTTAAGAAACATTTTGTTCATTTAGATCTAATTTAAGACCACAAAAATATAATATTTATTTATTTAATATTAGAGTAATCTTCTAATTATGATAAACATGCAGAACATTTATTTACTGAAAATTGTTTTGAAGTATTACCTAGCAAGAAAAAGAATCATTCTAAAAGGATTTATGTTTGTTTTTAATATTTTTAAATGTTGCTATAATCAGAACTATATATCTTAGAATAAAGCTAAATGAAAATATCACCATCATAAACAAAATTGTTTTTAAAACGCTTTAAAAATATATTTTTCAAACATTTATGCAAAACAATCTATTTTTAATTAGTGTTATACTTTTTGTCAAATAACATTGTTTTAAAATCTTCCTAAAGTAATATTATTGCCAGAATAGAGAGTAAACATACTAAAAAATTAAGCAAATCTTCATCAATGTGTAGAACTAAACTATTTTTTATGTGTTTTTGTGTTGAATGATAGGCATTTAAAATATTAATTCGTAGCAATTTGTTGCTCATTAACCCTTTACCTACCACATTATGATTTACTGCAGTTTCTTTCATGTAATATATTTTTTAAATCACTACATTGAAAATTAAGGTATATACATAAACAAAATACTCAACTTTGGGAAATTTAATCCGTTAGAGCTAATTAATTAATTAAAGATATTCAGCTGTAAAATTAATTATACACACTGTTTACATAATATAAATAGTCAAATCGTTTTCCAACGTCTTCATTAACATACAAAAAAAAAATATAAGGCACGTTCCTTTTGACATTAACTATTTTTTCAGAACAAAAATGACTATCTTCGCAATCAGTTGAAAACGCCGTCAGCTGAAAACGCAATTTCTGCTATAAATCTATTCGCCTTCCCCGTTAAAATACTTATCATAGAACCCGTGCTGTCATATATCTTGGAAGAGTGGATTTAAAAGAATATTCCTACTAAGGAACGTCAGAGTATTCGTAAAAATGGTTATTCTATGTAATTTTAAAATGAGTGCTACTTATAAGTACCGTCGGTAGATAAAGGGTTAAAATTAATTTTTGTTCTCATCCTCAAGTATTTTTTTGCTTATAATCCATCTAATTAGACCAGATCCATGCACTGAATGTATCCTTGCACTCTGCATCATGTATCCTTTCTCCTGTATGCATATCTCTGTATCCTTGTACAAAAATGTGGCAATGATACAGTTTCTATTGGTCGGAAGAACTATACTCTAGTTTAAAGTTTGACTTAGCTCCTTACTGCTTCATAATTTTGGTGGCCGTGGTTGTTCAGTGGTCAAAGTAAGGGACTCGTGGCCGCTATGTGGTGAGTTTGAGCCTAGTACCGCTGAAGGCCCACCGTGCAGAAGGGGCGGATGCACTTTAAGTATGTCGAAGCTCCAGCGTCTTTCCGTTGTTGTTGTGTGGAGTGGAAGCTAAGAGGGGAGGGGCAACTCAGGTGTCCTCTTCGTCACTTGAACATGGTTAAAAATTACGAGATGCGTCACCAATAGACTCGAGTAAATTTATAGTGCAATGTAATTACAACTCTGATTCTCTCTCTCTATCCTCGGCCGCGGTAGCCTAGTGGTCAAGGTATCTGATCGTGGCTGGCATTGTCACGATTTCGAGCACAGTACCACTAAAGACCCACCGTGTAGGGGCGTGATGCACGTTAAATCTGTCGAGAGCTCAATCGCCATCCCGTTGATGTGATGTGGTAGTTAGGAGAGGTGGGTGCCAGCTCAGGTG
>BMAV01003802.1:130430-187738 GCA_019973955.1 Trichonephila inaurata madagascariensis | reverse complement strand
AAAAAAAAAATATATATATATATATATATATATCATTCGCACCCGCACGACATTGACAGTAAAAAGCAAAATTGATATATCTGATTTTTTAACAAAGAATTTCCCACCAAATTTTCATAAATGAAGGAATTACTCAGAGCAATGGGCCATGACCGGGCCACTTAAAAGAGCCTACTATGCCTCAGGTTGAGTATCGCTGGTTTACTGTCTTGTTTCAAAAGGCAAACTTTTTCCTCTATCCTGTTTTAAGATTATATATGTGTATGATATGTATATGACCTTATTGTCAAAAGAGATGGTCTATGAAAATCATTTTAACTCACATATTACAATGAAAGGAAGCATTTAAAACGTCTGTCTATAGCAATATGTTTTACCATATCATTAATTATCGTAGTCGATTCACACTTTTTCACAGTCAACCACTTGGGTGGGCCATGGATTGGGCATCATCCATCGTCTCTTTCTGTTGGCAACCATCTCAGGAGCATAATTTCTTGCTGTTTGGATTGTTCTTCTCGGGGGCGTAACTTTGGGACAAACATCGTGGAAGATGGATACGACCGATTCATTTCGAATTTGTCTTGTTAATCTTAGAAACACAAGAGAGGATCTTCTGTACCCCGGGCGCCCCGCTTTCATCCGGATGATGCAGAACTTTATTGTGCAACTGTTATAGACCTTTTAAATTTAGCATGGTCCTCCCTCTCACATTGTTAAAAAGTCTGAATCATTTCCTACTGAAATAATGACTTTTGGGTGGTTTCTGGTTCTTTTAAATATCGTTAAACTTGTTTTGTGTTAGTCTCTGTTGAATTAAGTTAATTTTTTTACTGGTCGTTAGAAATGTATGGGAATGATTTTAAAAAGAGGCTTTGTAACTCTGAGTATTATTTTACCTTACAAAAGGTAAACTAGACTTTTAAAGACAACAAACACGTCTGATTTTAAATTGATATACCGTATACTTTCATCTTTTGGGGCATTTTTAAAGTTAAAATAAGGGAGGTAGGCTTATATAAAGATTCACCAATCACGGAAAATCAAGAAAAACTGGGTTATTTAACATTTCAAATTAGGTATGTGTAGGCAATTTCAATTTTTCAACTTTTTGAGTATTTTGAAATGAACTTTTATTCTAAAAGGAAAATAAAATAAAATTCACGTAAATATTTCAAATTTAGTGTCAGAATCCAAATTTCCGACCAGTTCTTAAAATTTATATTCACTCATTTCGATGTTTGAATGCATGTGTTAATGCTGCGAGGTTTTCTGCCTCATCATGAAATATAGGTCGACGATCACTTGTCGTATACAAATTTCTCTTCCCATTAATTTTCCAAGCAAAATAGTGGCTCAGAAAAATACACAAAGGCAGATAGTGCACAGGATAACAAATAATTGGGACAAGTGTGTTAATTTCTGATAGGATTACCTAAAATAAAGTTTCAGTCATTTGCGTCTTATTTTACAGCTATGTGATTGAAAAATATTCCACCCACGTTTTACCAGACTGAAAACATTTTTGCACTCATGTTAAATAAATTTCAAAATTATAGCATTTTTTTTTTTTTTTTTTTTTTTTTTAGTTTTTCTTAAATACGAATTTTGAGTTTGGGGAAAATTTTGGAAGAAAAAACGCACTTTCACACACAATTTATTCACAAATCACGGGATCTTCAGGCCTATTAGACCTACAGACTTTAAATTTTATAAGCATGTTTCTTTTGTAGAGATATGTAAATATTATCTAGATAAATATAAGATGTAGTTTTGTAGAAATCTGCTATCATGGGAGTTGTGAGGGATAAAAAAAGGTGTTATAGGTTTAAAAACAAATCTCTCTCTCTTTTTCACATACGCATATATGTGTATTTTAGTTATCGTATATTTATTAAGTTATTTCTCTTATTACAATTCCAGAGTATTAAATTTAATTAATAAAAAAATAGTTATCATTGCATGTCTTCACTAATATTCTTTAAAAAAATGCATTTCTTTCTAATTTTTCTCAAGTGATTTCTGAAATTAACATACAGTTAAAATTTGTTTCTTAAAATCCAATAATAATTTTAAAAAAATCATTCTTCTCATTTTCAAACGCTATTTTTTATCGTTTTAATTATAAAAATGACACTTTCTTTACTTTAGTATTTTAAAGTACATAATTAGTATGTAAATTAAAATAAATAACTTCATGGAAAAGTTACACAAATTTAATTAAATAATATTCTTTCTTGTTTCTTGGCTGCATAAATTTTTAACTTTGATTATTAAGTATGCGCAAAATTATTTTTTGTAACGAATATCCAAAAAACAAAACCTAAAATTTTATTAGGATTATTCAGACTAGAGTTAATAATTAATATATCGTTTTTCTTCTCATTACTATTATAATTTAATCCGTATTTTAAAATTGTTACAAATTCTTATATTTTTTCGTACTTGCTCCTATCGCAATACTATTATTCTATTTCTCATGTATTTTTTAACGTTTGAAACTTGATTAATTTAATTATATATAAATTCCATAATCACACATACCAAAAAGAACTTTACTAGCATTCCTTTCTCTTTTTCGCCATTAACTAGCTGCAGAAAAAAAAAAGCGAACGAAAGATAATTGTGATTTTTTTTACTATCTTTTCTTTGCTGGTTTTTGTTTCTATCTTCTGGTGAAAGATTAAGTGCAATACATCTGCTTTCCTCCCAAGAGTTCAAACTTTATCTAGTAGTTAATGGACACCCAAAACAAAGTAAGGATTTTGGACTACGATATAATCAATCACAAAGAAAAAGAGATTTTTTTTTTCACCCTTCCTTCGTCTTGATTCAGATCTATTTTGTTTTTCACGAGAAAGAAAATATGAGAATAATGTTTGGGTGCAGAGAAGTTTACATAATGTACTTTCCATTCTCATTTGAAGTTATTCATCAATTTCAAGACAGAATTCGTTATAAAAAAACTTCAATCACATATAGTAGTATTGATGTCTTAAGGTCATTTATTATAAGGAGATGCATGAGTTTATTTTTTATTAACTCTTTACTTCTAGTTTGTTAACAGCATGATGCCGATATGTCATATGATTAATCAGTAAATTAATCAACTTCCCCATAAACTCTGTTAAATTCATGAACCATTGTCGAAGACCATCACACTTCCTCTAAAAAAGTGAAGTAAATCAACTATTAATGACTAAAAGTATCTTTTGTTATTGAATCTGGAAGTTTTATCGTGTTTAGAGTTGCTTCAGATCCTTTTCCTCGGGGACTTAGATACCGCTGTATCAGCCGTATGAATTACGGATCCCCCAACATGCAGGACCCCGTACCTTATACATTTTTACAATTTCAAATGAGTTTGATACGTATACCGTCAAAAGACGTCTCCAAATGTTGGTATCATTATTATTATTATTATGTTTGAAAATGCACAGGTAATGGTTTCCGTTATTGGCTATATGGATGTAGCAAGATCCGCCACTAGGTGGCGTGACCTATGAAATGGCTCTCACTCTTGGGGCCTTGATGTATCTGCAAAAGCTTAACTGCCGAAATATAGCCCAGTGAAAAAAAATATTGGCTTTATATTGTGACATTTAACGATGTGTTTTGATTATATAAAATTGGTCGAAGTTTAATACGTAAGTTTTATTAATGCGATTGTTTTTGTCGTTTTTCATAAAAATCCCCAAAGAATTTTAAAGCAGAGCTCACTCAGGACTAATTCCGCCAGTAGTGTTCACTATTTTATATTTTTTGCGTTTGTGTTAAATAATTGGTGTGATAATAATAAACGTAACATAATAATAACATTTTGTTTTTTAATCAAAATGTTAGAGAACATAAAACCATTGAACCAACCGTAATTCTTCACCATTTTGAGGAATTTCCTGTTTGTTCGAATAAAAGCGTTTTTGTTTTTCTTGCTAATCATCTGGAGACTGACAAAATCAGATAAGATCCGAAAGACTGTTGACTCTTTAAAACTTGAACGTAGAAAAGGGGATCCGTATAGATATCTTTCTCAGAAAGGCCTATACAACTCAAGATATGCTTGACAGAAGCTTGGTAAACCTGACACTCGACAAGCATGGCGAAGATCTTGCCTGGAATCTACTGAGAATGAGAGGTACTTGATATGACCAACAATCACTTGACATGACCATCATTTAATACAATCCTTGGCAAGAAAATGGTTTGAACTTGCTTTGACTGGATTCGAATCTCCAAGCAGTGAAGTTCATAACCGTAATTACCAGGTTACGATATCTCCAAATTATGTAAAAATATTTAATTGTGTTGAGCAAGATAATGTAAAATACATACTACGGATGAGTCATTTGGGGGAAATAGCCCCACAACAAAATATTAAATTTCATAGTAGTAATCAAACACTTGAACTTTTAAAATTTATTTAATTTGATTTAATTAAAAGTTGTTTTTTTATTATATGGAAATACGATGCCCTTTAGGACGTAAAATAATTTTTTTTTCCAAAAAACTTATGTTTAAAGATTAGTTTCATATATCACGTTACTCACTTAATTAGTTATATGATATCGAGGTTAGAAATCGTTTTGATTAAAATAAAAAAAAACAGATCGATGAAGGAAAATGTAAGAGGAAATCTGTAAAAA
Source organism: Trichonephila inaurata madagascariensis (assembly GCA_019973955.1). NCBI lineage: Eukaryota > Metazoa > Arthropoda > Arachnida > Araneae > Nephilidae > Trichonephila > Trichonephila inaurata. The sequence goes on along the minus strand of BMAV01003802.1, from coordinate 183,095 downwards.
ATAATTCAATAATAAAAATAATGATAAAGTAATCATGTTCGAATTGAAAAACTCAAAATTTTACTGCTCCAGAATACATTATAATTTTTTTTGTATTTCTTTTTCTCTCTCTCTCTTTCTTTTTTTCTTCAACTTTGTTCAGATTTGAAATTTTCTCATATTTTAATAATCTTTTTGAATTCAAGTAATTTAAATTTATATACGGAATCCACTTGATTTATATTTCAGTAAGATATATTTGCTTAAATATTTTTTTCTCCCTTGTTTTAATATTTTTAGTCTTATAAATTTACATAATACATTCCTGAAGTTTTGCAGACCCTACTCGTGCCAAATATGGTTTTCATGATGTTAAAAAGAAAACAATTTACATAATGTGATGAATTTTAAATTTTTACTACCTTTTAACATAAAAATATCCTATTTTTAATTGTTTGCATAACCGAAATGTAATAGAAATGTATTTTTTCTTTAAAGTGTATATGATAATAAATATTGAAAATGGTGTTTTTTTAATAAATTAAATAGAAATTTTATTAATAACAAAGAAAAATAATTATAAACCATTAAGGAAAAAAATTGATTTTTCTGCTTCTTTACTTTTTAAAAAGCAAAAAACCAAAAGCAATAATTTTTAATTGATGCATTTGTTCATAAAAAGAGAGAGAGAAATAAATATAAATGGAAACTGTTTATAAGTTTTTCCTATTTTTATTGCCTTGTTAAGAAAGCTATAAAATTTAAAGAATGATAAGAGTAAAATAAATTAAGTAAATTAATTTATTACTCCTTTGCTATTTCTAATTGTGTAGTATTAATTCTAACAATTCTCATTTTCTAAAGTTTTTCTCGTACGGAAAATTAAATCAACAATATTTTTTTTTTAAATTTAATATAAAATGCCTGCTTTGATCGACATTGTTTCAGGTATGGTTATAAACATGTACTCTTTATGATACATGTATATAAACTAAACTCAGTAGCGCAACAGCCAAGGCTTACTGTGCCCATCTCAGTACACGTGACCATTGGGCGCTGAGGTGCATGAGCAAACGTCCCGGTCACGGGGTCAGCCTGAAGTGAAAACCCCAGTGTTTAGTCCCCAAGCAAGCTTGGTACTCAGTTATCGACCCACTGAAAAGATGAAAGGCTGCGTCGACCTTGCCCGGCCCAAGGATAGGACCCCGGACCTGTGGAAGTGGGACACGCTACCAATACATGAATATACCAGACATAAAATATTGTTGCTTAGATCAGGCTCGTGGATTCTGTGCTATGAGACCCAAAAAGCAAAACAGTTCTGTAATAGCGATAAATATATATTGTGAAAAAACAATCCTTAAAAATACAGGATACAGCCCTAAAATTCACACAATAAATCCCAGAAAGTTTTCACTCTTTTTACACTGCTCAAATACAACTATCAGAGTTCAAAACTATAAGTACGTAATGTTAACTTTGCCCACAAACAACAACAACCGAAGTAAGACTGACTCAGTTTCCGCAAGCGACTGCTATTTATAGCCAGCGCGACTATTTTCCAGTGTTTTCTCGAAAAATCTACTTACATCATAGGTTGTGAGGTCATAGATTTCTCCGGTAATATTCAGAAGCATCCATATGGTCGCCAATTCATCAAAAATTATACCAATTTGTCTATATTGTCAATATTTTGCCAAGTTCCCATTGAAACGCCATAATAATGTGAGGGATAGCATTGCTTGCAAATATTAAAAATTTTATCATAAAATAAATACAACAGAAAGTACTATTACGTATTAAATATCCAGATATAAATTATTTACACTATTTTAAGATGAAATTAAACATTAATTACACAAAAATCGTAACATTATATATACCATTTCGATTATATATAATAGGAATATATATCTCTTAAAAATAACTTTAGTTCCAACTTTTTTAAACCTTAACCATTTCCAACATCAAAATTATATCCAAAACAAATATTAGTTATTTTATTTCGCATTGTGCCTAAATTTCCACTGTATAAACCTCTGAAAATAACATTGTTATAAAAATTATTATCTTATATATATATATATATAAATCATTCTTTTGTTAACTATCTCATAACCAAGAAATAAAACTAAGAATTTGTCCTTTTCAACCACGGCTCCTATTTTGAAGACCCCTTAGATTTTCTCAGTGAAAACTCTTGAATAAAAATGTTTCAAGTTTCTTCTTTGAGCTTGCAACTATCTTTTTTTACGTTTCGCATTTCAAAGACATTTTTGGCGTAAAATTTCCTAAAAGTTGTTTTCCAGGTATCATTATGTGTAACAATCATAAAGACGCAACTCTTGTAAATTACATTCATGACTTTAAAGTTTAAAAAGTATTCTTTGAAATAGAATCTTCAAGAAAAAGAAAACTCATTTGATGTTATGCAAAATAGGAGTTATTTGTTATATACATATTTTTTTCTATAGTGGCTTTTATTATTTTGTAATACGATGTCTGTGTCTATATGTCTGGCTCACTACTCAGATTTCTGTTAGAAAGTAGCTTATTCACTAAAGTATTAGGGCAAAACCTTTTTTATTGTAAAATGCAATAAAAACTGAAGTATATTTAAAACGTTATTTAATACTAGTGTGACGAATGGAGCTGTAATTGTGCATTTTTTGCTTTTTATGTTGTTTTTATATTCAAATAAATATAACTTCAAATAAGGATACTCATGTGTTAACTGTATGTCAATGACATTTTATCCGAATTTCAACAATTGGGTGAGCGGGAAAAAAATTTAACAATTGTTCTAAGAATTGAATCAAATAGGTTGGCGTAACTTATAAATCTTTGGCGATTAATCTCTGGAATATATATAATTTTTGGCGATAAATCGCAGGCAAGGACTTCATACGTAAATACCCAAATGGATATAATAATTTTAATGGATATTTATTTAGATTGGTTCTACTTTTTTGCACGTACAACAGTTTTTAAACCTATTTCTCTATAAATATCCCTAAATATTATCAATAAACGTTCGGATTTTTGTAAAAATTTTCACATTTCAAAAAATGGAAAGAAAAAATACGCTTTCAGAAAGTTCATGCTTTTTTGTTTTTGTATCTATTGGTATTAAAGTTATCTCATAGAATAACTAAGTATTTCGTAAGAAAACTAGACAAGTCAGTTGAAGTACATAAAATTTTGAATTTTGCGATTTAACTAGGTATTATAAAGAATAACGTTTATTTTTGATCGTTAACATATATGAAATATGGCACTCGGAATATGTCTGAATCGGTTCTAGCTGCTAAAAATTACTTGCGTAAAAAAATGTGTAATAGTAAAAAAAAAAAAGCTTGTTTCAAAAAGAATATGCAATGCAATTCAAAGTGTCATCAGAGTAATCCTTATAATCGGTCGAGCCGGTTTGTGAGATTGTAAATCATGCACATTTATGTGTTTCAGGTTATCGTTTGTGTAAGAATATTTAACAGCGTATGCTATGTATTGTCTTGTCTACTTTTAAAGGCCATAGATGAGGTCTACATATGTTTAGGGGCCCATGGCCTTAAGAAATCTTAAGATATCCCTGGGTTTGTACGTACTTGTTAATTTTTTCCTGTTAGAAGAAAATTTACCGTATTTAGTAGAGATTTACTGAATATATATCAATCTATTCAGGAAAATCCAGCTAGTTATTGCAGAATTCATCCCTTTTTTTTTATTTCCAAAATTCAGATTATAAATTTTATTCTACACTATCCAACTAGTGTAAATATATTCATTTTACAAGTAAACAGAGTTTTTAAAAAATATAATGTCTTTCATATAAGTTTATTTAAATTCTGATTTATAAAATTTTAATGTTAAAGTAAACAAAAGTATAAGGCTAATTTACATACACTACATTTTCCCATTTATTATTATGTTTCAAAAAAAAAAGAAAATAATCGTAATATATGCGTAGCTGCTCATTTCGGGTTTTTTTTTTCTGTCTTCGAAAAAATAACATCTAATTTAAATATTATGCAAAAGAATATTAAAAGTTACGAACTAAAATAAATAATGGAATTTTTTAAGAAATTCTGGTTTGTCTGGAACGAACGCAGACATAATTTTTCATGATTTAAAAAATAATATATTACAATGAAAGTGACTATATTTTATTTCCACACATATTCCTCTTCTATAGAAAAATCTTAAAACTTAATATGTGTTTATTTTTACTTTTTTTCTTCTTTTTTTTCTGAAAATTTTTCGAGAGATCTTATAAATGCTTTTAATATAATGTTTCTTCTGCAAAATTCGCAATTCTTTCTGATTTTAAAACTGTTATAAATATGTCTGATGTTTATGTTGAAAGAAATGAAATTAATCTTCTTATTAATTAAGAGAATAATTAAGATAATTAATTAGTTGGCAATATCCCAATATTTTCAGAATTCTGATTTTCATTTAAGAGGATTAAAAATGAGGTTTTTTTCCCTGTTTTCATACTGTTTTTCACATTTTGAATTTTAAATTATACATATTCTTTCGTTGTTGTTTTAAGTATATTAAATAAATGCAAATTTTTAGTGTTTACTCAGTATCTTTTTGTTTCAAGTTATAGGAAACATTGTAATGATTTTTAAAGTTTGTCTGCATTTTAAATCAATACATAATTTTTTTCTTGCATAAATACAAACTAAACACAAGTAAGAAGTAAGTGGCCTAATGTAATATTTAAAACACACCTGAGAAATATTTTAGTAAAATAAGATCTATTACTTAAAAAAAAAATTCTTACAAAACTCAAATAGAACAAGTATTTGAATATCCTTGTTCCTATTTTTATCATAAGGAAAAAAATAGTGGGAACTATATTAGTTATAAAATAAACATTTTTTGACTGGGTCTTATGGTATGTGGAATTAATTTCAGAAAATATTTTTATGCATATAAAAATATCTTTTATTTTATGAATTGAGTCTAGCATAGTCAGTTGCAATTTAACAAACAATTATTTCTGTAAAAATAATTGTTTGAATTAATTAACTAATTCAATGTATAAATAAAAAAATAAATAAACCACTATAACACATAGCTAAAAATTCTACTTCAAAAAATTAAAACACAGGCAATTTTTAATTAAAATATTTTCACCGTATTCTTAAATATGCCCTAACAACAATTTCATTAAATCATAAATATTCAAATAGCCATTTTCTCTTAGTCATATTTGGAATTATAACTTCATTAATTTACTGAAGCCGATTTACTTCCTCAATTCCTAAGATATCCATCCTAAAGGCATTGGAATACTTTGCTGATAAACAATAATCATAGACCATTGTAAGACACCCATCTCCATTTTCATTAATTCCATGGCTAGATCATCACGTAATTATTGCAACTGCAAAGAACCATAAATTTATTTACCAAATCCCAGACCATTAGTGTATAAAAACACAACAGCGAGAAACACGTATTATAAATTCTTAAGCATCAACTGAGATAACTCCATATTAAAATTTCCCAATGGTACAATCACTTTTTGAGTTATTATTTTTTGGACATGCATAACTAGTGCAATTAAGGATTGCATTTTATCAGACGATAAGTTTATCTGCTTAAAATGCACTGACGCTATGAGGGCAGTGATCTTCAGCCACAAGACCAGGTGAACTGGACTTTTCTGTTCCTCAAATAACCTGAGGACAGATTTCGACGGGATGATATCAATAACCCGACTGATACTCTTCCTTAAATCTGAAAGCGTTAACGAATAAATGAATGTGTTTACCTCGATATCATGAAGTGTGTACTTAACCTCGCCTAAGAAACCGGTTCCTTTGACAGACAAGGGATACCATAAACTATGCAAAGGTTTGTGCATTAGTAGCTGTGGGATATCGGTAGCTCAAGGCGAGGTCCGCAGTGTGAGATTACTGTCATGCTGCTTTTGCTAGGATCATTTAAATCACATAGGGTGCCCTCCTACACAACGTTCTAAAGAGTGGGATGTGCTTAAGTAAGCGCTCGACAAATTCTGTTGGATTCTCTTGGTGATTTTTTCTGGAGGATCCTGTTTCTGGTTGCATAATTTTGTAATTTTTCTTCTGAATAAGTTTAAAAGAGAAGGAACTAAAAACATTTATTTGTGTGAAAAAGATACTTTTTTTTTCTTTCGAATTGAAATTCTAGGAGGAACTGACATTGAAGAAGGAACTAAGACTTATTTGTGTGAAAAAGAGAAGTACATAAGTCTCACTGTTTTTCAAATGGAACTTCTATTTTTCCTTATTATTTAAATGCTTTGAAAGATAAATATGAGGAATAATGTGTTCATTATCCATTATTAGTTGTTGTTGACTTCAATTGTTTTGTTGAAATCGCATTATGATATGCTGAAAACTTCAAATGAAATTTGGAAAAAAAACTTGTAAAAAATTATAAGGATATATGAGAGAGAGAGAGAGTTAAGATATTTTAATGATATATAAATCCTTCCATTATCTCTCTCTTTCTCTCTCTCACTCTCTCTCGATCTCCTTCTCTCTCTTCCTCTCTTTTCTCTTTCTCTCTCTCCCTGCTCTTTTCTCTCTCTCTCTCTCTCTCTCTCTCTCTATATATATATATATATATATATATATAGATATATAGTAGCTAGTCCTAAGTGGTCCCTGAATCAAAATTCTTAGGGAGCCCTTTTTTTAAAAAAAGAAATAAAAGAAACTTATTTCAAAGAGTCAGAATGTTAAACGTTTTGGGGTACCTGTAGCTTAGGCGCCCCACATCATTCATATGGTGGTAACTAAGCACCCCGTATATATATATATATATGTGTGTACAACAGTGACTAGAAAATCATTTTAAGAAGTGTCATTCCTTTGAAAATGTTGTGCAAACCATTTTTAAAATCCTTTTATTAAGAATTTATGATGTATTGCAAAACTTAAATTAGTTGACTTTCCATTCGTTTATTTGGAAGTTTTTGCATATTGAACTCTATTTCCTTTTGGATTTTTTTTCTGTATATATTTTTGGATTTTTCTTTATTGACCTTCCGATTCATAAAGGAGGAGCTTGGCTCCGTCAAACTAGTTTAACCCCACTTATTCGGTCCTAAGTTCAAATCTGGTGTTTATTATTTAGTTATTTATGTTTTTAGATGTTTCATATTTTTCCTTCATACATAAGCCCACACACACACATATATATATATATATATATATATATACAATATATGCGACACGTAATTTATGTGTTTTTTGTTTAATTTTAAAACGGTAAAAGTTTTGAGTATATTATAAAGAGCCTCCAAAATATGTACTCTTTAAAATAAAAACGTCATTACTGAATTGTAAATGTAATTAATTTTAAACATATTTCAGTTAATAATATTCTCTGAAGATTATGTGTATAATGTTCAGAATATATAAAAATAACAAAAATATAATAATTTGATTTATGTCAATTTTTTAGGAGTAAAATTTTTTAATAAATCATATTGTGAATTTTATGTTAATGTTACTTTATTTAAATGTTAATTATGCCCATTGTCAATCAATAAACATATCTAGAACTTGAAATTAATAAATTGGAAATAACGTTTTTGTTTAAATAGTTGTTAATCAGCAAAATATAAGAATACTTTTTTTTATGTGTTATCGAAATTTTGCTAAAAATCATTGAGTGCATAAACTTCATACTTTATAGAAATTAGGAAAACAATCTGATAACGGACAATATTATTTGAATTAAATCTCACACAAAACAAAATCTCACAATGTTCTACTTTCAACAATAATTGACTCAATATGCAATTGAAAAATATGATCTTTACGAATTCTTGAGAGATAAAAAAGATTACACATAAAATGAAAATAAGCAAACTCACTTAACTTCAATTTTTAGTTTCTTTTCTAGAGTGTTGAAACTAATTATTCCTTCTTAATTATAAAGTTTCAAAAGACAATTCCAATCTGTAATTTTTTCAAAAAAATGTACTTTATTTTAGAAAACATCAAAAGAATATTTTTTGATAATTAACAATAAAAAGATATTTCATAATTCAAGAAATTAAACTATAAATATCTTACTAAAAAAAGATAAGAACTCGAGTACCGTTATACATTTTACATAAAGAGTGGAAAAAACTGAATCAATCAATAACTTTTGTTTTAACAAGATCAAATATAAAATATCATTAAAAAAATTATAACTGCAGAAAAGAGAAACAATACATAAAGCAAAAGGAAAAATCAACGCAAGCATAGAAAATATGTTTCAAAGATTATAAAAGAAATCAAAGAGTTAAAAAAAACAAGTACTTCTATTAATGTTTACCCTCTTTTCATCTATTACAAATTCAATGTATATTTCAAGCATTCTTATTTTATTTAGGAAACAGGAAAAGATCTCAAAACAAAATTCACAAATGAAGTGTTATAAAAATACTGAAATCATGTGTTAAAAATCCATTACACAAAGGGAATATCTTAACAAAGCCCACGAAAAATGTGTAATAACAATTTTTTCCCCTTTCAACGTGTAAAATTATTCACAATAAACATTAATTGAAATGTATGATAAAACCTAGCAAAGCGTAATAATAAACTGATCAATAATTTTTAGAAAGAATATATGTTATGAAAGAAATATAATTTTGTAGAAGAATAACATTCACACACACAATGATGAGTATTGTGTTTTAAATTGTGCATTGAAATGTTTATTATTATTATTACAGTATTTGGGGTTTTTTTTAAAACTTGTATTGCATTGAAGAAGGGTTGTATTTATATTTTTTTTTTTTTGTAATGGATATCCAAGTGGGCTACAATAACATGCATTGCTAGACACAACATTTATTTCTTTTATTTAATAAAATATTATGAATTGTTGCTTAGACATTGCTGAAATTAATATTTGCAGTTCATTATTTTTATGGTTATTGCTCGAAAATTTTTGTTTTAATTTTTATCTCCTCGTTAATGAATTACTCCTTCTTTTACATTTTATCTAAAGGAAAATATCCTATTAATTTTCACTGGCAAAGCGATATAAGTCAGACAATTGAAAATAAATAACATCAAAACAAGTTTTTTCCACTCTCTTCAACAAAACACTATCTGTTACTTGTCGCCCTGAGGTTTAAATTGTCCGAGCGAAACTGAAATGAGTGCAAACATCCATTAGATGATGGATTGCAGATGAAAAACAACGACTTAGAAATCCAAATCTATGCATGAAAACTATCTTTGTGTACATAAACATAACAATAAAGAAATAAAAAAAAAAGTTTTGTTGCAAGACAGGTATCGTTTCTTAATGTAAAAAGATCTTTATCGTTGGAGAAAATATGCTGGGACTTTTAAATACGGACAGAAACAATTTACAAGATGATACGTTAAGCGTGGGTGATCTGGTTTGTATGTGCCTGTTATGGAATATCTAATGCGCAAATATCTTTTTTTCTTGCTTTTATTAATAGATCTTTTAAATTGGATGGAGAAGACGCTAGAACATTTATAACTTTGTAGAGTTTACTGCATCATCGCTTGTCAGATATGGCGTTAAAAATGTGATATATGAAGGTAATGAGTTATTAATATACTCGAATAAAAGTCGAAAGTGTTTTTTTATTTATAAATATATGCTTGTCTAAATATTTATACCGCATATACTTTTGTAAAGTTGAGAAATGAATTCCACTTGTTTATTCTATCGTGAGCCTGCGATTAAGGTGTATGTAAATACCACGATGCGATGGATAAAAAAGATAATTATTTATGCATTAAAATAAGCGTTTCATTATTTCACCTCATTTTACTTCAAATGCGGTTCGGTTTAAGCTATACTTTTTATTAAATTAATTATATAAATAAATATGCATGAAATAAATTGTTTAGGGCTCCATATAAGTTGATCTTTAATTTTGCAACATTAACGGTAGCTTTCGGTTTTAATATCTGAAAGGCTTTATAAACTAACAAATTTAATCTAGAAATAATACATTTTAAGGATGAAAATGATTTTGTTAAAATTATGCATTTCAAAACCTTTTCTTTGGAAAATAATTTTCTTTTTCATGATATGATTTTTGATTTTAGCATCCAGAATTTATATTTTTCCAGACTAAAACATTTAATGTGTTTCGTACTGGTTATATATCGTCGTAGTTTTACGCGCGGGTGAATATACATGAATGAATTATCTCGTAGTATACATTAATAGAATTGATTTCATTCTGAACAACATACCTTTCTTCAAAGTACTTCAGTCACGTTTTAAAATTCATTAAAATATATTAATGAATATGAAGTCGTCAATAAAAATATTCAGTACAAATAGATAATCCACTGATTTGATGTAATTTTTAAAAATTAGTAGACAATGTATTCCTTCCTTCCTCAGTGTTCGACAGACCGGAAGGGGAGGGGAGGAGCTTGGCCTCTTCTCAAGAAGCCTTCTTCCTGCTAGTGTTCTCCAATTCTTAGTTCTCAAAACTATGAGATATTTTAATAGGTCATCAATCCATATAAGATTGGCATGCTCTTTCTTCGTGTGCCAATTGGTTGGGCATTCAAGACTTTTTTTAGAGGTGCTGTCTTCCTCCATTCTGACAACGTGACCAGCCCATTTAATTCGTTGTATTTTGATGAAGTTAACAATGTCACATTCATTATATGATTGATAGAGCTCGAAATTTTATCTTCTTCGCCACGTTTCATTTTCCTGAATTCCTGCAAAAATAAATCTTAAAATCTTCCTTTCGCGTAGGTACTTATCATGCTCTCATGTGTTCGAGACATGGACCAAGTTTCACATGCATAAGTTAATACTGATCTAAACAAAATTTTAATCAATAGAACCTTTATTTATCTTTTGATTAAACACAATGTATTATTATACATAATCAGTGATGTCTTGAGATTTCTTGAGACTCTGGGCCTCTGTTCAAAAACAAGCCCCGCCAGCGAACCTATCAAGTGGACAGTATACAGCCGCGGTGGGCATTAAGTCGATCGCGATCGACCGATGGACCGCCAAGACATTTTGGTTGTAACCACCTTCTTAAAGACCTAATAATCATTTCATTATACGAAGATCTAGAAATATCGTATTCATTTGAATCTAAGCCGCACCCCAAATTCTCAACAAGATCTTGCGAAAATTGAAAATTAGTCTAAAGCGGTTTGTCGATATACAATTTTTGAAATTAAAAAAAAAATTAAAAGGAAAACTAATAAGAAGTGAATAATTAGCTATTTTATCAGTATTATAAAAATTTTAAATACATGCATGAAGCTGTAATTGCTCTAAATACCCCATCCAACAATTTTTTCCCTTCGATTCTAAGCCCCACCCGATTTTCAGTAGCATGAATATTGGGAAAAGGTGGGAAAAGTGCGGCTTAGATTTGAATAAACACGGCATTTAAAAAATACAGAGGGAAAAAATCGAATCATAAGAGAAAATTTCGTTGAATAAAAAATGCACTTTGTTATTTGGAGGTTATTCTACAACAAAAATCGTAAAATGTTTTTCAGGAAAAAGTTTGCTAAATAGAGAAATTCATAAAAGGGAGGCCCGACTGCATTGTATACTTTCTTTTTGCTCAGTATACCTATGCCACTGGGTGGACCGCAACATCTTGAAAAAATTAGTAGCCCACATACCCTGGAAAAGTCTTCCCACCCCTGGTATACAGTATGCATTTCCAGATACTTTACAAATATTGACCCACAGCAAATAAATGTGCGTGACTCACAATCTCACAAACCACGCACAAACCAACTCAACTTAGTGTCGCCTTTCACTTAAATGGTGGTGTAGGGTGGTAGGCCCAGAGTCCCCTAGACATGACATAATAGTGCAAACTTGCTAAGGTTGCCCGTTGGCATACATTTCAAAATTCTCAGTTTTTAAGAGAATATGTCCGAGAACAAAATTTGATGATTAAAATTATTTGGATCATGATCTTATTGAGGTTGAATCTAGAGCAAGACGAGGCTTCATACCAGTGGCGTAACGTACACCCCCCCGACCCCCGCATTGCGGGGTGGCCCAGGGTTCTAGAAGGCCCAAAGCCAGACTCGTGCCAAGTACGTATCCTACGTAAGACCTGGTTTTGGGCCCCAAACCTGACTTTGCAGGGGGGGGGGAAATATTCTCCGTTACGCCACTGCTTCCTATCGAGGACCTGAGCTCGGGCCCATTTGCCTCATGTCTTAAAATTTCCTATGTATCATGTATCTTTAAAATTCTTACACCTTGTAACACATTTGTATCAGAAATATGCGCAACTGTTCAAGTTTAAAGGAGATATGAATCTGTTAGTAGTTTCATTAGATTTTAGGATAAATTTATTTTTATTCAGCTATAATAATGAATATATTTTTAATGCACTTTTCTTTAATGTCCGCGACAAATTAACGATTATTAATAATTAAGATTTTTTTGTAAAATGTAATAAATTAAATTATATGATATATAACTAATCACGAATATTCCACAATGCAACATTTAATTTCATTTTTACCATTCCATGTTGCTAAAATTTAAATCATTCGACAAAACATTCCGAGCATTGCTAATGTAGGAACAAAAACAATGTAAAATAGTAAAGTAATGGAAAAATAATACTCGTGAAATATTCTACTACATTTCAGATTTTTTTTTAAAGAGGCATAATTCAGATTAAAATCTAATTCAAGTTAAAAACATTCTCGGTAACTATATTAACTATTCATAAAATCTTTTAATACCCTTTTCGAATGCTGATAAAAATGAAATTTAATTACAATCTAGTCTTTTCATTTCTCTATCGTTACTTACTGGAGATTAATAAACTTTATCTTAATGTTGATTGTAACTCTTTTAATGAAGGGGATTTTTTTTTTCCAAAGAATTTTCAAGTGCTTAACATCGAGTTATTTTATTTTATCAGTGAAAAAAATTCGAAGGAGAAAAAAAAAAGTCATGGCTCTAATCATGTGAAAAACAAATAAATAAAACAGAGATAAAGAAAGAAAAATTTCTATGTGATTCTGAAAATATTTTTCTTCCTTCCCCAATCAAGAGCTTTTGTATTACTCGAGAAGAATTGCCAGATTTTATTTCTGATAGTTAATATTATAAATATTCCATTTGCTGGCGAAATATCGAATTATTGTATTCTAATTATCGTTTGGTGTAATCATTATAAAAAACTTATCATTAATCACTCAAATGATTCGAAACATTTTACGGTTGCAGTTTATTTTTTCATTATTATTTCTACTCTCATTATTGGTCTTTAATTATGAGCAATTCATTTTTCATAGTAAATCTATCCAGATTTTTATTCGCGATTACGAAAGGATACATAATAATGAAGAAATAATTTAGATAGCTATTTTCATGCAGACGTATAATTTTCTCTTTTTATGTTCTAATTTTTTTCAAATATTCCTCATTAATATATTTTATCACTATTAAATTTCAAAAGCATAAATTTCATTATGCTCTTTTAATACTTGTTCGAATTTAAGCATCTAGAAATTAAATTATAAATGGGTGCTATTAATAATTTGATTAAAAAGTTTCTTAGAAATAGTAAGATTAAAGATTACATACTAATACATTAATTATGCATATTTGTTTTGATAATGTTTATTTAAACCAGAGGTTCCCCAACTCTTTGTCTCATAGACACCTTACCATGTTTTTCGGTTTTAGGTTGACTCCCTACTTACCTATTATTCTATTTTTTACAAATTTATAAACTTAAATGTTTTTTAAACAGCTTATGAACAGCTATAATTCATATAAATTTAAAGTTAAAAATGTTAATCTTTTAGACTTAAATTTTTAACTGTAGTGAAGTATAGTGTTTAAAACTTGAGAAACACATATTAATTAATTAAGCTAAAATTTAATACATAAAATAACTGATCAACAAACAAATGCTTGAACCGGATGCTTCAACAACAAATTTTCAACATTTGGCATTAATTTTGTCAGGTTTGACCCTTAAACTCTTCATTTAATAGTGTCCAGACTTTCTTTTTTACTTTCGAGACAGGAAACCACGCTGAAACTCCTACTCCCTTAAACTTTCAATGCTTTTGACCCAATTTTCAATCATAAGTTTCACCGTTCTCCCCTTTGTACAATAACAATGTTTTGAATACAATGGTAATGTACTATCACTCAAAAGCGTGGCCGCGGTAGCCCAGTGGTATAGGTATCGGATCGTGGCTGGCTTTGTCACGAGTTCGAGCCCAGTACCACTAAAGACCCGCCGTGTAGGGCAGCGATGTACGCTAAATCTGTCAAGAGCTGAAACATCCTCCCGTTGGTGTGGTATGGTAGTTAGGAGAGGGGTGCCAGCTCAGATGTCATCCACGTCACTTGACCATGGTTCAAAATTACGTGGTCCGTCGCCAAAAGCCCTCGTGTAGCTGAACAGTGCGACGCTAATATTCACTCACTCACTCATAACCCAAAAGCTACAATACGACTTAAATTATAAGCCGTGCAAATTATCAAGATAAGTATTAAATTTTGTATACTCGTAATGTTGTATATGACAAGTTCATGGAAGTCAATAGTAATTATTAAACCTTTGTTTTTAACTTAGTAATGATAAATTAATTATCAAACACTGTGAAAGGCTCGCACCTCTCTCTCGGGCACCTAAATATGTGGGAGGTAGAGAAGAAACACTCAACATGATCCAATTAATCTATTTATTTATCACACATTGAAAAGATTCAATTTCTACTAATAATAGTAAGAGAATGTCTCAATTCTAACCACGAAAGTGGAACAACGACGGTAAAACACAAATGATTAGGACTATCAAACTTGATCCTTTAATAAAGGATCTAACCTATCAATTCAATCTCAGTGAACAATCGTCACTTTAAAACTCTTTCCTAACGATTTCTTAATCACAATAATTCAAATATGATACCTTCAGTAGCAATCTCACCTGATTCAAGTATATCTCCTCTCATACTCTGTACTCAAGCTAGAAAACTTCGACTATATATAGTAATTTATAGTATTTAAGTATCACGATTATCTTCTTCCGAAGGGTTGGTTGTGAATAAAGCGAAATAATAGCCCAAAGATTTCCCAAGAGTATTAACTGAAGAAACGCGTATAGATCCGTTACAACACATTGTGCAGTATTAATAGATTTCTAGGTATATTATTTCAGTGTAAATGGGTCAGAGTGTATTCTTTTTTTATTTATTTATTGTATTATTATTAACATTTGCTTATTTTCAGTAAATCAGTAATTTTTTTTTAAAAAAAAATCTTTTATTTTCAATTTTTCGTTATGCCAACTTTTGCTGTAAATGTACTAGAACATATCTTGGAAAAAAAACCCATTTTTTTATACTAAATTACATATTCACTGAAAATGTTCCTATTTATTTCCATTCAGAAAAAGCGTTTGACAACTTATCTATTTACTTTTGTTTGGACTGATGATCTGTCTAGAGACTATTCAGAACAATTATTTGTTTCCAAAATAAAATAAAAAAACCCTTAAGTTAAGCTTTATGTATCGTTACGCCCTTTCAAAACGTAGGTTTCATCTTTGAACCAAAACACATTGTTGTAACTTATATTCGTCTTCTTCACGTGTCATATCTGATGAAAGATATTAAAGAATGTCAAGAAAAAAAAATATTTCTAGATATGAAACGTTCTCAACGCCCTTAACAGACGGAATGAAAGCGTAAATTGAATTTATAGACTGTTTCTCCCGTCGTGGATTTTACTTACTAATCATTTATACTATTTGCAAGGGTGTAATGATACTATGTTATAACGTATGGTATTCAAATGTGTAACAGTCTTAGTTTTATGAGAAATATCTTAGCAATCAAATTGCTACTAAAAATATCGGATTTAAAAATACAAGAAGATTTTAATTAAAGTATCACTTTCAAAATGCTGTTAAAAAAACAGCCACTTGTTAAAATGACTTCAAATTTGAACTGAGCATACTAGAAAAAAACAAGTAGTAAACAAAAAAAATTAAGTCAGTTTTTACTTAAGTCAACAACGAAAATTTTTATTTTAGTTAGTTTTATCAAATAATTCGAATTAATATAATAGTATATACATATGACACAAAATCCCAATATTAAGGGGTAATTAACTTTTTTTAATTATCATTAAAGTACCGTATTGTCATCCAAAACAATCGTGTATATAAAATTTCAGCTCAACTGAATGCTTTTAAATGTGAAAAAAAAAAAAAAAAACTTTTAAAATTTTGACCCAAGTCACTAAAAATGAAGCCAACGTGGCTCTGTATCTTTAATTCCTTAAAAAATTAGTTTCAGTCAATTAATTATAATTAAACTATCATACTCTATCACGAAAACAATCGTATACAGAAAGTTTCCGCTCAAATGAGGGCTTTAAAGAGTGAGATAAAAACATTTTAAAGTTTTGACACAAGTCGCCAAAAATGATGCCAACGTGGCTGTATCTGTAATTCTTTGAATAATGAGTTATAATCAATTAATTTTTATTAATTATAATTAAATTACCGTATTATCATCCAAAATAATCGTGTATATAAAATTTCAGCTCAATTGAGCGCTTTATTTATTTGATAACCGATTGAAAATTTGTACAAGATATATATAGGGAGATTGCAAACTAATAGTAGGAATTGAAAAAGGGAAAACGGTATGGTATAAGTAAAAAGTTCCTAAGTGTGTCAATGGCTTACATTGTAAGTAGCATAACGAAAGTGGATTCGACTACAAGTAGCATTTTGAATCAAATTACAACGGCTTTGGCATCAGTGGCACATTAAACCAGCTGTACAGTTCAATGTGTATGATTGTTTCGGTTTTTTGACTAAAAAATAACTTCCAAGTCATTCAACAGCTGTTGCATTGTAAGTGGAAACCCCATCCACTACAGCAAGGTTGTACCACATTGGAAGGGAAATATCGGTTTTTATTGTTCTTGGGCTGAGAGTCGCAAAAAAAATCAACAATGAAACCCCCAATAAAATTTTTTGATATGCCATACCGTTTCCCTCTTCTTCAAGCATGTTCAGTTCAAATTTAAAATCATTCAGAGCAGTGGTTATATTTTTACAGCATTTTGAACGTGGAACTGTAATTATAATCACCCTGTATATATTTAAAGTGCAAAAAAATGACAATAGCTTTTTTTTTAAACCACACTATTTTTCAAATATTAGGAATTCCTTATTTTAGAATTAATGCATCTGACTACTTTCGAAACTGTGATTTTGCAAAAGCGTATAAATGGATAATATTTATGATATTTAGTGTCACTTAGATTAGAAAATGTATATAAAAATGTTTTAAGAATAGTATTACAATAAAAAATTATTTAAGTACAATATTTTGACATAAAATAAACATCGAATGACCCATTTTCAAAATATTCTCCTTTTATGAAAAATGTTTCTATTATAATAATATTTTGCCTGTCTATAGCTCAGACCTCTCTACAGAGGCTCAACTAGAAGTTTTGAAATATATAACTTAGAAGTGAGTTTATCCATGTTTTACGATATAACAGAGGGGAGAAATTTTAAGAAAAAAACTCCAATAATTATTTAAATTGGTGGTAACTCTGAAAATAATGTGAATTTTTCAAAAACTCTAGTTGAGCCTCTGTAGAGAGGTCTAAGCTATATACAGGCAAAATATTGTTATAATAGAAGCATTTTTCACAAAAGGAGAACATTTGGAAAAAAGATTATTCTTAGTTAATTTTTTGCCAAAATATTGTTTTTAAATAATTTGTTTTTTGTCAAAATGTCCTTAAAACAATTTTATGTATGTATTCTAATCTAAGTGACACTAAATATCATGACAATTATCCATTTATGCGCTTTTTTTAAAATCACGGTTCCGAACGTAGTTGGATACCTTAACTCGTCTAATGCTGACACGGTATGCCTTAGAATATCTGAACACAAAATGTTAACAATTGAACGTCTTTATACGTCACTACATCTCACATCTATCATATTAAAAGAAAAGCTTTTCAAGGAATTATATTTTTGTTGCTGATATGGATCCTTGATCATATCAGACATATTTATCACAGGCTTCTGGATGAAGATATATACGTTGCTCGTATATTTGTTTCTGTTCTTTCTTTATTTTGCATCATTTCAAAATTTCGTAAATTTTTCTATTTTTTCTTTATGTGTAATCTATGGCTTAGTTGAATTTAAGACAACTATTGAACCAGAGAAATAAATATTTTGCAAGAAAAATCTTTTTAAATTATTTTTGAATAAAATTGATTCAAACACTCTTTAAGATTGGTTTTCCGGAATGACTTCAAATGTGATGGTGTTAATTCTAAATTTCATTTTAAATAATTGGATGAAGAAGTTGTAATTAAATGCAGATTTTTTAAAGTTATTTATGTGTTCTTACATCTGTAGTGAATTCATTCTCATCTACTAATTAAAACACTTTCACGTATACAAACACACGCATAGCTTATTTTTCATTAACTTAGTTATTCGAATTCTAAGCCTGTGCTAACGAAATTTGTGTAAACTATATCTAGATTAACAAATTAAAATTAATTAACACTGAAATTTTATCTTTTAAAACTAATTATTAATGAACTTTTTTTTTCAAAGTATCAACATTTCTTATTAAGTTATTTGGGATTGAAGCATTTAGAAAGCAACTTCATCAATTGATTCAGGAGCTATCTTTTCCCCATACTTGTTATGTTATTATATCACATTCTCGCTTACTTGTTTTCGTATTTTTCTTTTAAAAATATGTAAATTCTTTTTAGCTGCCAGAAAAATGTAAAATTAGATTCAGATTTAACAGTTTATTTTCATACATATTGAGAGTAAATTTCAAATAAATTCTTTCTTCATATTTTTGTACAAAAAGTATTTAAATTAAATTATTTTGTAACTTTCACTAATTATGTAGCTAATTCTTATAGTATCAACTATTTTTATAGTATTAGTAACCGTGGTTGTGCAAGCAAAATGGTTCTTCTTCATGAAGATGATGTTCAAGCATTAGTTCGAACCCTGATTCCACTACACACAACCATGCAATTTCCCATTAAAAAGATACGTAGCTCCGTGGAGTATTGTGAAAATTAGGACTGGGAAATATCAGCTTATATGCGGTCTACTCTGCCTTAAAGCTATAAAGTCCATAGTGGAGATATCAATCATCAAAATCTAACAATTTCTTAATAAAACCAAACTAATTGATAATTTTTAAGCATATTTTTCTTAAAACATGTTTTGGTAGCTTTTTGTTTACTTTTCAATCTATTATTTAAAAATGTTCATTTTTATTGGTATTCAATCAAACCGAAGCACTTTCGTATAATATTCATAATAAAGACAATTTATTTAAATATATGTTTTAATTTATTTTTTATAAACATAATTTTACAAATCCTGTCCTTTTTATACCATCAATCTTTTCTAATTCAATTACTCAAATTTCAAACTAATTTGTCTAACTAATCCAATACGAAATGAAATATTTTCCAGAAATGATAGTAAACCGAATTAAGCGTACACGATTTCCTTTTTAATGCCGAATAATTAATAATTTCCTCCTTAAGCAAACGTCAATTACGTCAATTTCTCCTCAGTTTATCACTCAGTTCAATACGCTGAAAAATAACTCATTTTTAAGGAATAGTTATACTACATTAAGCGTGAAAGATGGCCTCATTAATAAGGTATAACTAACGTGTTCCCTTACTAAATAAAGATTTCCTATGATCGATTCGTCTTCCTTAAAACTTTCCCCGTTCTAACCGCACTCAGATTATGAATGCAAAAAGAACATCCATCAACATCCGGAAAAATCTACAATTTTATTTTCCTGGAACGACAGCTCCCGTTTCCCGGAGAATTACGAACAATTAACCGAGTAATCCCATTGTCAAGTACTCGCGACAAAGGACGTTCTCTTTAAAAGCCTCCCTTGTTCTAATCCAACAGATTATTCAAACAAATTACTCCAACTTATCTACAAGAGAGTCTCCTTAAGAAGGATGACAAAGAATTTCGCAAGTTTTGTGAGTAACTCCTTTACCTCTTCTTTCCATCCATCCCTGCATTCATAAGAGACAGAACGCTCCAGGATCTTCAAGTTCTGGAAACTTACCAGGGGATGGAGGGGGAGAGAGGACCAATCCCAGACGGGATCAGGGTCATGTGATTAATCGGACGAGGCATCATTATCGAATAACGACCAACTATCCTCGCCACTACCCCCTCCCCCTTGTTACCCCAGACCATTGAAGATCTTCAGAGGTTGGTACAGGGGTGAGAAAACTTAGCTTAAGTGTTCTGATGGGACTTGAACATGTCGTTAATTGACAACATTTGAGAGGGTGAGTCTGTCTGCTGTGTATCATTCCTCATCAGTAACATTCTTGGTGGAGTTGCCTCTTGTAAACTATTCTAAGTCTTCTGCTAACATACAGGGAACTCCACTCTCTTCAGGTTGACTCAATTTGGGAGAGAGTTAAGTAGTTTCGATAAGTTACCAGACTATGGGATGCAATAGACTGAGAGGGGTTTTCGAACTAAATGGATGGTCAGTAACGATTGAAATTGTTATTATGTGTTATGAATTCGAGTTTTAAAAGATACTTGAGTATATATTTTATAACTTAGTTAAAATTGAATGGATTCTTATTGATATTTAAACTGTCTCATTCATTGATTTTTTTTGTCAGAAAATTCGGTACTTTATAAATGCACTTTTTAAATTTATCTATCATTAATTGTATAATAAATTAAGTTTAGTCCATAATTGGGAACTAAAAATTTGAAAATTTTGAATTGACTAAAATTATTTAGAAAGCAAAATTTATTCAAATTATTAAGTATGCACTAATTCGTTTGGTTCATACGCTTACTCGACTTAATGTATGCTAATATTAAATTAAGATGCAGAATATTATTAATTTTATATTTTCTACTGCTAAGCATATTAAGGCATATTGATAGATTTTTTAAAAAATGATTTTTATAGAATCTAAGCAAAGTACTGATTGAAAAAAAAGATATTGAATTTGATTGAATTAATCCTATAATGATATAAATTTAACTTATTTCTTAAAAATTCTTTAACCATAATTCTTTATCTAAATTATCTAATCAGGTATTGTTAAAATTACGAAAGAATACCAAATGAATGATTTAATGTAATTAACAGAACATAAAATTTAGGTAAACATACTCCATTATAGAAGGAGCAATTTTTTTCCACTTAATTTGAGCATATTTTTTCAAATGAGCTGCATTTTGGCACACTAGCCTTTGCAGGCACGGTAAGTCCCTAAAGTGTGAGAGCCACTTCAGTGGTGGCACCCTCTAGCGGCGGCTCCTCTCTACCAAATTTTGACACTTTAATTAATTTAATTCAAGCTCTCGTCAGATGCTAAATATTACCGTGATTTTAATTTTACCGAAAGCACCAGAGCAAAATCGATACTCAAGGAATCTTTTACATGCCACTTAATCGTATGATATGCGTGCCTATGATTTTCTCATCTAGAAATCCTATCGACTCCAGTCGGGATTGAACCTGCAACCTTAGGCTTACGAGGCGGCACATTACCTCTAAGTCTTCGAGCCGACTAATTTTTGGGGAAAAGAAAACATTAAAGTCTGTCTGGGGAGAGAAAATAGTGTTTTGAATAAAAATTCGCTATCTACAAATTGGTATTTTATATTGTCTTTCTCAACTTTAAAATTCCGAGCATTCACTTCCAGAAATAAAATGCTTTCAAGCTTCCTTAATAATATTTTATTTAAGAAAAAGTATTGACGAAGAATAAATTTTGGTTTAATGTAATTGTATTATCCGTTAATTAATTCGAAATTCCTTATGCTTTTTTTTACACATAAATATTTTATAAAAACAATAAAAATTAATAATAAAATATATTAAACCGAAGAAAAAATAAATTTTTCTGTAATCAGGAATTCCTGAGAATCAGAACATTGATGAGAATTCAAGATATGCTTTTTGATATGGAATTTATCAAAAATACACACATGCCAAGAGAAAAACAAAACTAACATTTTGGAATACACAAGCATACTAGCAGAAGTCAGCACAATTTATCGTAATTCCACGTTGCAAATCAAGGCATTGCTCTGACGGAACAATTTGCTTTAACTGAATAAATGCTATTGATACGTACACTAATTTAATTACCTTTACGTTAATTTTATAATTATTTTAATCAAAAATATTCATAGTCTCTTACAATTACAATGGTCAATGAAGATTAAAATTAAAGTTTAGCTGTTCGATGTACTCAGGAATATCATGCCCGTGTACAATTACAACAATGGTTATAAAAACATCCTGCTTTCAAAAATACCTGAGATATTATTCTCTCCTTCCTTTTTAAAGTTTCACAATGTGGTATGATCTCTAAGAACTCCGCGACTCAATATTGAGGGTCAATCAGCTACAGCTGAAATAGACTAAAGTTATTGGTCCCTAGATTTACCAAATAGGAACACTAACAACACCTGTAGTCATAAGATATCAGGTGTAAGATTTTTTTTAAAGTCTCTGATTTTGGTTTGCTTAAAATCTCTGTGGTTAAGTCTTGGCCTTATACTAAAAAGGTGCGTGACAAAATTAATATCCGGTTTTTCTCATAGATATTTACAGTGAATTACTCTATCACTTAGCACAAATATCAAGAGCACCGCATGGGAAATCGGTTGGTTAATTGTGATTCGTTACATCAGCGTACTCTAAACACATAGACCTAAATAACAACTCTGTACGAAATAAAATTCTTCGAGGACAAGAAGTGAGACAAGATAGTGATATACTGTCCTCAACAGAAACAATAAACATTGGCTTAACGGAGAATATTAGGGCCGTCTTGCTAAATCGAGTTTTGTCTTTAATATTTTATAAATTGGTTAAATAAGTACTTGGTGTAAGTCAGGTTTTGGGCCCCTTAGAACTCTGCCCCCTCCACAATGCAGGGGTTGCGGGAGTGTGCCCATCTACACCGGCAATAAGCTATTATCTACCCAAATGTTTATTTACTCATATGATATCTATTATTCGGTTTTATTATTCCATATCTATTATAACTCTATATTATAAGGTTTTCAATAATAAGCATGTACCCAAACTTTTGAAGAATGAAATATACTTCGAAATTCTACAAATCTCGTAGCGTATCCATACAATACTTAAAAACAACAACTGAGAAATTCAAAATACAAACGCCCTTCCACATTTTACAAAAACCTGATGACTCACTGACTACTTCTTCAACAAAACTCCTAGATCCTCGTTCGTCTCCCAAGAACAAAAATAACTGTTTTAGCATCTTCAGAAGAAAACGCCTCGTGACCCCTGAACGCTTTCTCAGAAGATTCGTCCGTTTTTGATGTACTGTTACCTTATCTATATGCAAAGAAGCATCTCGCTTGTCAGACTCAGTGACAAATGTTTTTGGTGAGCAGCGAGCTTCATTGTTCTGCTTAAACACTGACGCCGCGCTTTGACCGCTTCGTTGACCCCGGTCAAGGCGTTACGCCTAGGAGAGGACGGGCATTTTCAGTGAGTTATCATGTGCCTAGCGCTCGATACCTCCAGTGTTACGGGTTTGAATGACATTGAATAAATGAGACTTATCAGATTATTTAAAAGCCTTAGAATGGGCGCCCAGTAACTTCGGCTTTGCATAATTTAGTTCTCAACGATTCACTTTTCTTTTCAGACTTCTTATTTCTTACTAGTAGTGATAATATATGTATAAAAGAATATCATCTGTCGTTTGTTTGAGTTGTAAAGTAAGGCATAACAGAAGTTTTAAAGTTTTAATTTTAATGTTCTTTCTTGCTGGATAAACATTATAAAGCTTTCACATCCTGCGCTATTTTAAGATAAAGGTACGTTGCTACGTCTACACTACACACACAGTGAGTCATTCAATAAAAAAAATATATATATTATTTTCCATCGCTGAAAAAGCAGATAATAGGGTGATTAGCGAAAATTTTTATTGTATTTAAAATAAAAAGGATCGCTTGTAAGTGTATGTTGTGCTAAGAAATTAAGTAGATTTTTGTACTGTTAGTTAACCTTAGAAAACTTACAAAATTCATTTTTATTAACTCTCTGGCCGGAACATATTTGTTTGTTTTTTGCTGCACTGAGAAACATCCGTTTCACAGACGGGTAAGTAATTTTTTTTGAATTTTATTACCTTAAGGACTGTTTTAAATGTCCTTATAGCTCATGAAATTGAGTATGGCTCAAATAAGATGTGTAGAGTTAAATCATGCACAACAATATATTTTTATCACTAGAATTGTAACTAGAATTTTTATAAAAACTGATTAAAAATTATTATTTATATTCATGTAAAAGTAATTAAAAATAATAATGCCAAGCATGAAAAAACTATAGGAATATCCGTGTGATAGACGGTGATAGATGAGAAAAATCGCACATGTGAGTTGAAAAAAATCTCCATGTACCATCACGTGATCCTCTCCCTGGATAGAGTCCAACTGAAGATGTCAAGGCAGCCCACCACAAAAATCACACCACAGCGTTATCCATAGGCATCAAAGCAAATCATCCCCGTCTGAGAGACGGATGTTCCTGACAGAGGGTTAAAACGGAAAAGCATTCAATTCCTTCTACATTCAAACAAAGCTGTGCTTAATTTTCTTTAAAATTGCTTTAAAAAAAAATTTCTTTTATATTTATTTTTCAAAAAAAATGATAAACGTTGTAAATTGTCATTATGGTCCAGACCTTTATGGACTTAGGTGTTCTTGAATTTAGGATATCATTGAACAAAAATAGGACATTAAGGGATCCTGGTATTGACTGTAAAACAAGCCATTAAGCATGAGTGTAAAATACTAAGCAAACTTGACTCGTGGTTACTGAAGGAAAGATTCGGAACTGTGGCATAACGGAGAATATTAGGGTTGACTTCTGCAAAGTCAGGATGGGGTCCCAAGCCGGCTTACAAAGAATTGCAAAAACCGTTAATACTTGGAGTCAGTCAGGCTTTGGGCCGCCTAGAATCCTGCCCTTCCCCTCGCGCAATGTAGGGGTTACGGGAATGTACGTTACGCCACTGGTTCGAAATCTTCAAGTAATGTTTGGTCAAAGTTCGAAGTGAGGGATATAAAGTTGATTTTTTCTCTATACCACATACAGTTTTCTCTATACCACATACAGCTGATAAGAATAACAGAGAATTTAGGTTTAGTAAGTTACAGTAGCGTAACATACACTCCCTCAACCTCCGCGTTGGGGGGGGGAGGGTCTAGCATTCTAGGGGGTCCAAAGCCTGAAGGATTCCAAGTACATTTTCTATGTAAGATCCTGCTTAGGGCCCCAAACCTGACTTTGCAGGGGGGACCAATATTTTCCGTTACGCCACTAGTAAGTTACCATATTATACCGCTAAAGCTATTTCCCTCTGTCTACTTTCTTCTATGCCTCCCGTAAAGGAATGAACTTGTTTATTGAGGAAACGGAGGCAAAGCTATCCTCGTTGCGGCCTATCTGTTCATGGTACAGAATATATAAAAAAAAAAAAAACTTTTCAATATCGCGTGCTCAAACTTTATTTTAAATAAGTTTCGTGTATCAGAAAATTGAATTCAGACCACTTAGTTAAAAAAATGTCATTTACATAGGGTTTACTAAAAGTAAGAAAAAATGGGAAGGAATTTGTAAGCATTTAATTAGTGCTATATTTGAGCCTTTTGTAACTCGTCTAAGAGAAATACAACGTTTGGATATATGTTGTAACTTAGTTCCAAACTTATATTTTCAATCATTTTATAACGATTTCTAAAACCAGATAGCTTACAAAATTCATGACTTGAGAAAACAAGACTGAAAACATATCTTTTTTCCTTATTGATTCTTCCACATTTCTCTGTGTGTGTTTCACAATCCCTCTGATATCTACTCTACTTATTTTACAATTTAGAAAAGGCTCGGATTTCCACCCTCATTAAAATCTATTCTTTGTACCTTTTGTTTCTTTTTCGGTGGAAAAGTTTGGATGCACAATGATTACGCCCTCCGTCTTTTGAGAAATCAAAACATCGCGAACAGCTGTCTTGGCTCCATTAAAATTCTCTGAATCGGGTCATTTTCTAGGCTCTGGCAAATCACTGGGAATAATGCGAACGGACAAGGCGTAATGGTCTGGGCCTTTACTAATAGCGATTCGACGAAGCCGTATACTTATCCGGTCTTATGAACTCATTTTTCTCTTTTGACGACATCATTTGTTGATTATCAGGAAAAGGGATAAAAGAGGAGGAATTTTGGAAACGCGACGGCTTATCGCTTCTTTCGTCAATAATTTGGAAGCAAAGGGTTGCCTTTTTAACAAGTTTTAAAGTGTAACGAAATTGTTATGGTACAGAAGTTTACAATGTTGAAGTTGTTTGTAAAAGACTCTTGCCATGTAAAACTTATTTCAGTAATTGAAGGGAGATGGCGTTGAGGTAAATAGAATGAATGTGTAAAATACATGGTGAATAATACATTTTATGAAATGTTATGAGGTATTTTATTTGATGAGCATGTTACAAAAAAAAAAAAAAAAAAAAAAAATTGGAAAATAATGGAATTTTGTATACATGAAGCCTACTCTTGTTTATATTAAGTTATTTCGCATGATTTTATTGATTACTATTATACTTATACTTCTATTTTCGACTGCATTTTCGTATTCCCCAAAAGTGGTGGACTAAGGTTCCAAATTGAAATTGACTGCGCCATATATATATATATATATAAAATTCTAATCTACAACAGTTAAAGAGATACGTGTTTTCGGTATATATATATATCATTCCGTATATATATATATATATCACCTTTATATATGTGTTTTTGGTACGCATATTTAGTTAAGAACTAGTATACTTATGGTTAATGTTCAGTTTTAAAGACTTCTTGTGGCCCTAAGCAATACCAGGGCCGGCTCTAGCAGTTTTGCCGCCCCGAACAAAAATGGAAAATTCCACCACACACTCTCTGTCTCTCTCTTTCTCTCTCTCTCTCTCTCTCTCTCTATATATATATATATATATATATATATATATGTCAGGCCCCAGGCCTGCTGGTAAAATGAGGAGGGTATCATCTCTATAATGGCGTCTTTATTTTGCTTCAATCACATAAAATAAACGATGGCGGCCCTTTGGTGCACAACCGAGAAGAACAATAGACAACAATTCGGCAAGGAGTCACCAGCTAAGCCTTTTCGAGTATGCGTTCTCCTTTGTCAGCGTTCGCTACACCTTTAAATAAGCTTATTTACCCACAAATCCTTACGCGATGGTAAAGAGTTCGCTCTATTTTCATTTATTACTTACTTAATTTTGAAGCTAAACTTTTCAAACCTGACATATATATATATTATTTTAAGTCTTAAAAAATTCAAAATAATTCAAAATAAAGGACGTATTTACTTGTTACTATTTCAAACGAATGAAATGAAAGAGAAGGAATCGTCTGTTTAAGCAGTCCAATTTCTTCGAAAAATAGTCTACTAATGGTGGGAATCGCAAGCGTTTGTTTTAATTTATAATGACTACACTCAAGACTAAAATAAAGCATCTCCTGTGGATCTCTATCTACCCAAACCTTTTATTACCCTTGTCCCCTTTTGGATAGCTGAAACCGGACATCATAAGGGTGACAGGAATGTCAGTTGTGACCTCACTCCGAGATGGGGAGAAAAAAATATTTATATATTTTTCAAATTTGATCCAAATGCCGCCCTTAAAATTTGCTGCCCCGGGCAGGGGTCCGGTTTGTCCAACCCTAGAGCCACCCATGCCCGTACGGTAAAGTATGCCTTGGGTCTCCACACAAATGTAGACTCATGGCCTATGACCCATAAAAGCAGTCAGTGCGTAGCATACGTTGTCAAATACTCGTACAAACCCGAAACGAATAAATGTGTATGACTTACAATCTCACAAACCAGCTCGACCGACTGCAATCGTTTGACTGAATGAGTGATGAGGGTGTAGATCTACGCCTCTGCATGGGTGATCATCAGAAGTGGTTAGTTCACATATCGTCCAAAATTCCCATTTTTCCGGAGAATGCAACCATAGATAACATTTGACCGTTTAAATCGTTCGAATCATGATTTTATTAAGGCTGAGTCGAAAACGAGACAAGATCCACAGGCCTAGTTGACCCATGCTTTAATACGTCACTAGAAATGTTATAAGAGCAGAATAAAATAGAAATATATTAATCTTTCTTTAAGGTATCCGACTGCGTTCGGAACCATGATTTTAAAAAAACGCATAAATGTATAATTTTCATGATATTTAGTGTCACTTAGATTAGAATACATGAAAAAAATTGTTTTAAGGACATTATGACAAAAAAAATTATTTAAATACAATATTTTGGCAAAAAACTAACTTAGAATAACCTTTTTTCAAAATGTTCTCCTTTTGTAAAAAATGCTTCTATTGTATTAATATTTTGCCTGTATAAAGCTCAGACCTCTGTACAGAGGCTCAACTATGATTTTTGAAAAATTCACATTATTTTCTGAGTTATAACCATTTGAAATAGTTATCGGCGTATTTTCTTAAAATTTCTCCCTTCTGTTTTCGTAAAACATGGATAAACCGACTTCTAAGTTGTGCATTTCAAAAATTCTAGTTGAGCCTCTGTACAGAGGTCTGAGTTGAATACAGGCAAAATATTAATACAATAGAAGCATTTTTCACAAAAGGAGAATATTTTGAAAATGTGTCATTCTATGTTCATTTTTTGTCAAAATATTGTACTTAAATAATTTTTTATTGTAATACTATTCTTAACCCAATTTTATATACATTTTCTAATCTAAATGACGCTAAATATCAAAAATTTTATCCATTTACATGCTTTTGCAAAATCACGGTTCCGAACGTAGTCGGATACCTTAAAAAAAAATTAGATTCCTTATTAAGTAATAAAACAAGTAAAAAATTTATATACAGATACTAGTGATATTTTTGGAATCACTGAAAAATATGTATTAAATTATTACAATCTTCTTTTTCACAAATGATTTATCTTAACAATATGACAATTCATATTAAAAATTTATTATGCAACAAAATTACGAAATATAATCATGCAAAATTTATTAGAAACAAATGATATTGCTTGAATTTGACTAATTTATATTGTAAATAAACTCAACACAAAATTATTCCAAATTTTCTATCTATTTTCCCAAAACACCATATTCTTTTATCTTAGAACTCGTAACAAAAGCCGTTATATTTTATGACTCAAAATATATTTTAAGTTAATTAATAAATATTTGAGAATATATTGCAAAGTATACAGATAAAATATACAACGCGTAATGATTCGTAATTTAATAAAAATTGAGAGCCATTTTTGAAACTTTCTGCCAGGTATGATTTCTATTATCAAAAAATACTCTTAATAAGATGAAATTTTCCAATTATAAGACAAAATAACAAAATAACTATATAATATACATAATTTAAAAATTCTGCATCAAATATTGATTCATTTGGCTATCTACACATTTAAAATCTTTAATAGAAGATTTTCACTGTTTTAATCAATAGAATAGGTTTTTTCAAATCATTCAATAACTATCCTTACTAAGCCCTGTAATATTTATCTTTAATTAAAAAATTTTAAAAATCAAACTTTTACTTTTTTTTTAATTATTCCCATAGAAATTTTAAACCTTCAGTTACAGATTTTAGAATATCTACAGTCAATTTATAAATTCGACAGAGCTCACTGTTCCTACAAAGTGGCAAAATCTGTTCACACCACAAAAAAAAAAAAAAATTAAGAGTAAAATTTTAGTGATGTTTGCTTAAAGATGATTTTTTTTCGGTTTCTCCCTCTTTTAATTTTCATTTTTCACCACTCATAAATTTTGAATCACAAGCACCTTTCATTAAACAGAGTAAAAACTTATCAACAAGCTAATATGCGTCTACGAACACATTATCTAAGGAAAACATTTCTCAATATCTTTATTTTTTTTCAAAAAAAAAAAATACTTATGAAGAGAACAAACTAGTGAAAAAAGGCACTCAAATATAATCATTAAGTCGAAAAAAAAGGGGGAGGGAATATATAGATGTAGAAATGAAAACGGAAGCTTAAAAGATTATATTAAAAGTGAAAAAAAAAACACAAGAGAATAAAAAGGAACAAAAATACTTCTACAAAATGGAAAAGAATGTAAAATAAGTCTTTTTTTTAAAGGCAAAGAAATGTATGCAAACTCTAAGAGAGAGAGATGTTTCCTTTGATTTTTTTATGCATTTCCCTGCAGAATAAATATTTAATGGCTTCTTCCAGTAATAAAGAAAGCAGAAAAATATATATGATATATTTCAAGACGGGAAACGAGAAAAAGTACAATATTTTAACACACGCGTCATCTTTTATTAGTTATTTATATAAATGCAATGGGGAAAATACGAATCCCCACAACTTGAATATTCTTATCACGTCGTGATAGATGTCGCCATGCTTGTATTTGAAATGGCCGCGATTGCCTGTCGTTATAGCGAAACGTCATACAGAACTGCATGTTTTATTAAAGCGACGAAGTGCACTTTTGCATGCAAAACTGCAACAGTATTACTTTTTTTTCCAAAGACAAGAAAACTAAGTTTTAACGCGATGATTGCCGATCGAACAAAAATCTCGGAATTATTAAGAGTAAAAATGGCGCAGGTAGTGTTTGTGGAGTCTTAAATAAGAACGAAGAAAATAAATATAAAATGATTTTTCCACTCACATTACTAAAAAAATGGATAGTGTTGAAAATAGGTATAAGTATACAAAGTTTTTAGCTTTTGTTACATTGTCATTCCGGCACATAAACTTTTTTTCGTCAAAGCTTTCTGCTTTTGTGTTGTTACCTGTTACCTATATGGACTTGTCGGTACTAGAATGTTTGGCTATGTTTGGGGTAGTTAATGATGTTTTAAATAAGAATAAATATCCAAAGCAGAGGAAATATTTCAGTTATAATTTCGCAGTGCGTTTGGATGTTTTCTTAACTTATAATCCATGGGGAAAAAATGTACGATATACTTGCAATCTGTACTTGGGACTCCGATTGCTCAACTCTTTGCCAACTAATGGCTGCACGAACCAAGTGAGATTAAGGTATCCGACTACTTGCGACAAGTTTTTTTTGAAAAAATGGAGATATAGGGATTTTTTTATGATTTTTAGATTCATTTAGTATATTTTAAGAAAAAAAACTCTAAAATAGAAAACAAAAAATATTTTTATTATAATTAAAATGGAAAAAAACTGGTAAAAATGTGCAAAAAATTGCACACAAACGGAGCCCACTAGATAAGGATCATTTCATGCTGCTTCAAGTCTATGCCATGCATTATCAATCGTAGTAGCTAGCAGGGAGATGGCAGCTCAGCTCTCATATATCTGGAAAACGTATTGCCTAGGGAACAGCAAAGCACCCATTGGTCAGAATACGACGATCAACATCCGATCTGGCATGTTGGTCTTGTTGAAAGATGACATCTCAGAGGCTATCGCACCAGCTTCAGAGTCCGAATGACGATATTGAATACGAGTAGGCCACTTGCATTCCCCCGTTGCTTGTAGATACAGATACTTAATTCATGATGCTGCATGTAGTGGAATATATTTGTAATTTGTTTTACAAATATATTTTAAAGAAAAGTCGTAATATGAAATTTCAACGATTAAAATAAATTTTAGTGTCGATAACATGTAATGTACTTTATTACATTTTGGACTGTGTATGTGAAACCTTAGGACTTCATGTGAAATAAAAAAATGTATATCTCAAAATAAAAAAAAAGTGTTAATATCTCAATGCAAGACAACTTTATATACTTTACATAAAGGACATTCAGATTATAATACACTCTATCACATATAGATCATATCAAATAACACAAAGACCACATCATCACTGTACCAAGAACAAATTATTCAAGTGCGGTGAAAATTAATGGATTATCTTTCGTAGCTTTAAGTCAGTGATACTCAACCTGCGGCCCGTGGGCCGCGTATGTCCCCCCCCCCCCCCAAGCCTTCTTAAGTGGTCCGGTCATAAACCATTACTCTGAGAAATTTACTTATTTAAGAACATTGTATTAAAAATTTGTTGGGAAATTCTTTGTCAAGAAATCAAATACATAAAGTTCGGTTTTTGCTGTCGGTGTCGTACGGGAACGAGAATTGATATTCTTTTTCTATTTGGAAGGGTTACGGTTAGTTATAACAGACAACAGTAGAGTAGCAATAATTTTATGGGTGGAACTAATTTTTAACTAATTTTCATTCCTTACAAGCAAAAAATATTCGAAGAAAATATATCGTTTCAAGACGATTGGGTGGTTGACTATTTTGTAGTGAAAAACAAACACGGATCAGTAATTATTTGATTTGTCACGAAAGTGCGTTGTATTTAAAAATGCCAATAAACAGGAATAATTCAAAGCCAATTTTCCCCGAAGATCTTTCAAGAGGTGATAAATGGGCTTTCTTGAATAGTCTTTGCAAAAGCAACAGAGTGTTTTGTCAGTGGTAATATCACAGCGGTAACAAAGACATCCTATGAAGTTCATTATATTATAGGTAATCATATGAAACCGTTTACTGATACAAAAATTGCGAAGGAGTGTTTCTTAAATGTTTCTAATTTAATGTTAGTGACAAAAATAAAAAGTATAATTTAAAATAGCAAAAAAAAGGAGTTGTGATAGTTTGATCAATTTTTCACATTTTAAATTTCCAACGTTATCTTGGTCTTAAGACATTTCTCCCCCATCCCCTCTTTCCCCCATTTATCCTCATGTTGCCACCCGCGTGAAATATCTAACATACGTATGTGACCCGCGTGAAATAGCTAACATATGTATGTGGCCCAGCAGAAAAAAAGGTTGAGTACCCCTGCTCTAAGTCCTGGCATTCTCCGCCCCTGCAATAGGAGGACTTTGACCCAAGACAGATTTCTACAGGGTGGTTCTTCAGGGACACATTAACTCAAAATCACGACATGACTCCATGGGTCATGAGTTCGTGACTACGACCACAAGTGGTGTCTAAAAGTTTTTGGTTAAATTATGAATTCTACATTTCTTGCGAGAGGTGAAATATGAAAGTTTTGTCAGTTTGGTTGTATTTGCTACAGAATTTAATTTTTGAAAAAAATATTGTCTTTTCATTATGATTTAACTTTTTCTTTTCATTATGATTAACTTAGCCGATTAAACGTTACGATATTCGTTCCCCAGTGCCACCGTTTTTCACATAGGTGTATATATGCGGTCTATTGAGGAGAGAGGAAAGGCACAAATAAGCATATTTTTTTCTGAAAGAAGTAAATCCTTCGTAAACATTGTCACGTTAATTTTATTACATTTCAAAGCCTTGGGAACAGTTGTAACGATAGCAGAACAAAGTAAAGAATCATATTTCGAAAAGACGCATATATACGTCCGATGAACTTAAAGCACCGATTGAGCGAGATGGATATATACACTGGTGGTAGTTACAGGGTTAATAAATGTAAATTAACTTTTAAAAAGAATACTAAAAATATCATTAGATTTATTTCAATCCTTAATGTAGCTACTCTAGTGAGTATATATTTGCATATTATTACCTTTTGCTAATTGAGTACTTACATTGATCAAATATTTTAATTTTTCTAATAAATTTCCAAAAACTGCATAAGTACGAGAAATTAATTCTTGAATTTTAAAAAAAAGAAATGTATGCAGTTAAAAATAAGTATTATTATTTTCATGTCACATTTATTTTCATTCAAAATTGAGAGTTGTTTTACTTTTTCCTAACTTGCCATCATTTTACCATGCATGTTTTTAACATCTATTTTGCATCTTGTACACCTACTATAAAGCATTTAACTTTATTATATGACTAGTGCTTTTTTATTAATAATAAAAGTTTAACATGTTTATTAACTATTATCAAAACGCACACACAGTGGCGCCAACTCTATTTTATATCATTTCTAGGAAAGACAGATAAAATGTTCTATCCTAGAAGTATGTCAAAGGCATACTTAATTCTAGGGAGGTAAAGCTAAGGCCTGGTTGACATTTTTTAGTATAACTATCACGTGTTTATTCAATTTTTTTGTTTAGAATATTTCACCATGCGGTACATGCTATCTTTGATCTTTCACAGTAAAGAAAAAGGAATACTTATCTCACTAAGGCATTTATTATTATGAGCGTACGATTCTGTTATTCGTATCTTTAAAAAATTATGTCACTTTTAACTTAAAGAATCATTGGTCCGCACCCAAAACTGAAGCAGATAGTAGAAAAATGTGTAAAATATCATTCTAAAAATCTTAAAAGTTTTTAGGTGGAATTTTATTACCATCAAGAAAGATATGAAATTGTCTCGAAGCACCAGATAAGAAAAAACGTGTTTTGTATACCTGATCACTTAGTTTCATTTATTACTTCATAAGTAAATAGTTGTCTTGAAAGAAATAAAATTTATAAAGTTATCGTCGCTGTATAAATATATTTAATAAATTTCCTTTTTATCTAATAATAATAGTTATGCTGTCACTTTGTAAGGAAGTAAGTAAGTAAAAAAAATAGAAATGGTGGTTTAATTATTTTTTCTTTCAAAAAAATAATGTAAAAATTTAAAAACATCTTTGTAGTATGCATTATGTGTAACTCAACGATTGTCGCTAAGGTATTACAGCCTTTGTTATTAAGGAGTTAGCATTTAGTACTAATTAATTTTTAAGTATCAGCACGTTTCTAATCAAAAATATAAAATTTCATGACTCATTAATTTTGAAATGTGTGGTATAAAGGGAAATGTATACCAAAGTAAAGAAATTGTAAAATGTTTAATAAATAGGGAATAATTTATCATTCTGAGAGAAATTTTAGTTTGCATATCTGAAGGATTCCACGAAAATATTTTGACATACTTTTTATCCACGGTTTTTTATAACAATTTTTAAGAAATATCCAAAAATGTATGCTAAATATGGCATATATATTTTTTGATAGACTGACGGTAAAAAAAAAAAAAAAAAAATTCCAACACCAAGAAAAAAATTATTGTAGAGTAATGTAACTCAGAAAATACAATTATCTAGTTAACATGTGTGCTTGATTAAATTTTCAAGATCACAGGCTAATTCAAGCTCAAGAAAATGCATTTCAAATGTGAAATTCTGTTACATTAATAGCCGGTATGACCTCCAATATTTTGAATGCAAGCTTGCATGCATTGTGTCATACAAGTGCCAAAAGTCACTTTGTGGTAAGGAATTCCATGTTTGTTGAACTTGTGTCAATACTCGGACGGTCAGTGCTGGTTGTGTAAGATGCTGGAGTTGTCGTTCAATAATAACTCGTACGTGCTCAATTGGAGACAGATCTTTAGATCTCGTAGGCCAAGGTAACATGTCAACACTGTAGAGCACATTGCGTTACAACAGCGATGTGAGGGTGAGCGTTACCCTGTTGGAAAACTCCCCCCTTAAATGCTGTTCATGAATGGTAGTACTTTAAGTTGAATCACCAGACTGACGTACGAATTTACAGGCAGTGTGCTTGGAATCACTACGACAGTGCTCCTTCTATCTTAGGAAATTGCTCCCCAGACCATGACTCCAGGTGTATGTCCAATGTCTCTAGGCCGCAGATAGTTCCATTGCATGCGTTCCCCTGGCATCTTTTTGACCAACACACGGTCATCACTGGCAGCAAAGAAGAACCCGCTTTCATTAGAAAATTAGAAAACACAACAAATATCCGCTCCGTCCTCCAATGAGCTCTGGCTTGACACCACTGGCGTCACAAATGGCAATAGCTTGGAGTCAGTGGAACACACACTACAGTGTGCCTGGCTCGGAGCTGTCCTAGAAGTAACCCATTTCTAACAGTTCGTTGTGTCGCTGAGGTACCAACAGCAGCTCGAATTTCTGCCGCAGTTGCAGTACGATGCACCACAGCCGTACACCGAATACGATGGTCTTCCTTCTCAGTATTGTCACGAGGCCACCTGGAACCCGCTCTTCCTGAGGCAGTACCATCCCTTGACCACTGCGCCCAAAAATCATGCATAATGGATACATTCTGAACAAGTCTTTCTGCAACATCGCGGAATGGAAATCTACCGTCTCGTAGCCCTATTACACGACCTCGTTCTAACTTAGTGAGCTGTTGATAATGACTTCTACGTCTTCTCAAAGGCTTTCTAAGGAACATCAACTCAATACGTTAAATTTCCTCGACAAATAACGCTCACGAACTTTACAGCACGCATTTAAAGCAACCCTGATTTATAAGTTCTGAGTGGCGCTACTAGCGTTACACTTAAGCGCGAAGCACGTAATTTGAATCGATATCATCTTTTAGATGTATAAACACGCCTACCAAATTTCGTTTATCTAACACAAGTCTTTCTTGGTGCTTCGATTTGAGCCCGCCCCAGCAGTATAATATAAATGTTTGTGATACTGTTTTTAAAAATATCCATACCTCCAAAGCTAATGCTGATAAAAATCAAATGGTATCGTGAAAAAGATATGCATGTAAAATACAGTAAAAAAATTGAAGGCAATTAAAATGTTATTTCAAAGAAGTGTTTGCATTTCCTAGATGAAAATTTCATGAATGGAAAGGGCATTTAAAAGTTGTGTCTTCTATTAAAAATAGAATTTATAGTGTCTTTTAAAACAATTTTGGGTACATTTTTATTAGTATAAAAAATCCATTGATTCTAAAGGATATTAATTTCTGCATCATAAATTTAATCCGACATTTTGAGTGAGGAAAAACTTTTTATCTTTTCTTGCATTAATTTTCTGTTTTCCTAGAATTTTTTCACAGCAGCAAATCATGTTCAACAAGATTTATCTAGTGTAAAGCTCTTTTTTTCGGAGAATGCACCAATTTTCGAGTTTTAAATTATCAATCATGCCACTGCAGTTTGTATTTTTTTCCTCAAGAAAGGGGGGGGAAGGCATGAAAATGCATTTGATTTATTCTCAATTCGAATTCTAATCTCCGCAGCCACTTTCTACACCTGAACCACATTTTTCACAGTATTAGAACTGATTCATTTATATATTCCTTGTTTCTCTCCATTTTACAATTCCTTTTAAAATAACCTGTAAACAAGTAAAGCTTTTGAAGCATTATTTTTGTAGATTACTTTATTTGAAATTGTTTCATAACTTTCGGCAACTAATTTTTACTTATTTTAAAATTTTAACACCTTTTTTTTTTCCTTGCCCGTCTTTCTGCCTGTCTTAACAAAACGTAAGAAATAGATTACGTACGAAATTCTAACAAAATTCAGATTTAGCAGCTCATGGACTGTGTGGTGCGGTTGGTTTGTCGTTGGCCTTCTGCTCCTAAGATTGAGGGTTCAACCCCGACCCAAGACGGTGAATTTTCATGATGTAGAAAATCGACAGCGGCCACGTCGTATGGTTATACGGCATGAAAAAAAAATTACTTGAGTGACTGTTTGGCTTGGGTGTTCTCGGCAAAATTAAAACCCTAGTACAGTTTCGCATTGCCAGAGCTCAGGTGCCTCCGTCTGGGTAGGAAACTGGGCCCCAATATTACTTGCGGTAATTGGTATCGTCTATATGGTGACACACTAAAAAGTGATACCAGCTCCTGGAGAATATACCAAGTCTGAAAAGGTTAAATACCAATGGGCAGCCCTATTAGAGAAGAAGGTTATAGGTGCATACGAATCTACGATTTTAAGGCATGATGTATAAGGGTTGCCCAAATGAAAAGTGGATGGGTTTAATAAAAAGAATACTTTTATTGGAATTTAAAATAAATCACCTTGGGAGTTGAAACACACACAGGTCCCATTGTTTTTTATTGTAGGTCTATGTCTTCATTGCAGAAAGATCGTGGTTGATTCTCAAGGAAGTCCTACATAGTTTTCTTCACCTCATCGTCCGAATGGAAACTTAATGCTCTCTTTTAAGTGAAAGGCTTCAGAGAGACAATTCCCGACTTTAAGGGGCGGGGGAGGTGCCAATGCTTTTCAGTGAAATTTTTTAAAGGTTGTCTGGGCTTCGAGAGACGTTTTATGCCGGCATTGGCATGGATATCTGGTATCGTTCGCCACCCTTCTCACAAAAATTTTTGCCCAAATTGTTCAAACTAAGCAGTGCTTACAATAGACTGACTGCATCTGCTGATAATTGTACCCATTCAGCTCACTTTCAGCAATCAGCGATCATAGTACCACGCATCGCCCCGATATGGACGCATCCATGCACGACTTTATTTTTGAATTATTTCCCTTGCGACGATTCCTGTCTGTTCGAGCATGCGCAGTGGGCGCCGCCTGGTGGTGATTAAGTGTATTAAGCAAAACGAGAGTCGGAGTTTTCATAGGGTGTGGGGGAGATCAGATGAGCGCTTGGAATTACTGTGCCCATCGCAGTGTCCCGAGATACGCCCCGAGCAACCGAGATTCAAAAATAAAGGTGTTTTGTCAACAACCTCGTCTGGTTTCCTGACACCAGCACATAGGGACCACTCCCCAACACTCTCCTCATTGCTCGTTGTATGTGATGTACACCCCCTATTTCCCTTTATATCCATGTTCGGTGGCGCAGATATAGCTGCAATCATTTTGATACAACTACACGTTGTGACATCTCTCGCGTTCTTCTTCTAACGTAACTCCTACGTTCTTTGACGGCCACGATTAATGGCAAAACTTTTCCAACCCAAATCCAAGAAGTAAAAACGAAGCAACAATGCAAATAAGATAACCTTTAAAAGGATAGAAAGTTTAGTGAGAAACAATGGCAATCTTAGAGAAAGCTTAGTGTGGAACAGTTGGAGGTGTGTTTAGACGGCCTGCTCAGGAATCACGGAGACGCCCACCCTCACTAATATATACAAGGAGCAACTATTGCACACGAGCACATCAGTCTACCTGAAAGTATCAGTATCGTTGAGCCTTCAACCAAGGTAGGAGGATTATATTCTGAACGCTAGTAAATTATTGAATTGAGATTAGGTGGAGATAATTAGTTATATTTTGATAAGTGATCTAATTGCGCGATCTGACTTAATTAAAGCGGCGTACTTTGGTTTATTCTCACTTAATATAAGTTTGTTCGTTATATAAGTAATTTAAGTTAAATTCTTAATAAAAGTCATATTAAGAATTATAGAATGTCTCATCCTTCCGATAATACCACACCTCTAACTTACGCGGAACCCCCAAGACATAGCTATCGACAGATGGCTATGTCACAACGTGTCCACTTTTCATTTGGACAATCCTTATAGTTTTTAATTACTTAAAAAAGTATCAAGTATGTGTATTATAATTGAATATTTATGTTTCTCTGCATTGTATACTAATTAGAAAATAATCAAAAACACACTCTACAACAACAAAAAAACGACGCACCAAGAACAAGTTGTCCCATAGTGACAAAAATTGGTGGGTAAAAAGATTATGTACAGAATAGAAAATGATTAAGTTTTCAAAAAAAATCGAATCATTTATTTCAGAGTAACATAGTTACAAAGTAACGAGCTCAAAAAGGGGTTGACCCACCTCTAGTCTGGATGCAAGCTACCACACGACGTAACATAGAGTGATTAAGCACCCTGATAGTCCTGATGGCCAAATTTTATCCAATTGACGGGCCCGGTCATCAACATTCCTTGGTAGATGCAGTTACTTTCCCATCATATCCCAGACATACTCGATTGGAGAGTGAACTGGTGATCTGATTGCCCAAAGAATTGTTTGACAAACTGTGAGACAGTTCATATCAACACATAAGGTATGTGGTCTGGCATTATCTTTCTAAAAGATAAAATCAGGATACTGCAAAAGGAATGGTAGCAAAACAGTTCTCAGAATGTGGCTGACGTACCGCTGTGCTGTAAGTGTGCCTCTAATGACGACCAAAGAGGTACTGCTGTCAAAATAAATGCCACCCCAGACCATAACTCATGGTTGTGTCACGTGCACTAGTAAAAGCAGAATCTTCACACTGCCCTGGGCGTCTCCAGACACGTCTTCGATTATCGTCAGGACACAGTTGGAATCGGAATTCGTCGCTAAACACTATACGTCCCCAGTCAGCATTATTCCAACCTGATCGAGCCAAACACCGCTGTAATCTGGCTCGAAAGTGTGCAGGCGTGAGTGGCAGGTGGCGTAGTGGTCGCTATGAGCGTAAATTTCGCTCTATCAGCCATCTGTGAATGGTCATGATGGACACTCGTATGCGGGTTGCACGTCTGATGGCTTATAACGATGAGTCAGGTGCTGCGATAGCTGATCTAACAATCAATCTGTCCTCCCGATCTGCTATGACCCTAGTTCAACCGCTACAATCATGACGATGGAATCTGCCTTGTGCAACCATTCCTGCCAACATCTTCTAATTGCGGCATCGCTTCGTCCCATATGGCTAGCGATGCTCTAATTTGCCCAACCTGCCTCTTTTAATCCAATGATAAGACCTCTTTCAAACTCTGACAGTTGCTCGTAATGAGCTCGAATCCTTCGGCGAGGTATTTTTTCAGTCGTTGAAAGGTATCCTAAATCGCAATACAACAGAAATTTTGACCATCAGATTGAAAATCGCTTCTTATAGACACCTGCTGGTGCGAAGTTCCGATGAGCTCATTCATTGGTCACAAAATTTTAATCCTTTGCATGTTCGGTACAAATTTTTTAGCATACGAAATTTCATTACAATCGAAAAGTTTCTTCTTGGTGCGTCGTTGTTGTTTTTTTGTTATAAAGTGTAGAAAAAGATTACCGCAATACACAACCGTTAACATTCCTTTATTTCATAAGAAAAATGTGAAATGTTAAAAAAATTATTTATTTTGAATTGACTTTCATTTATGATATACGGGCATTTCAATACATGGATAACCCAGTGATTAAAGCCGCAAGCCTTATGGTCAACGAATTATAGTCGCAATATGTGAGAGAATCTTTCACTTCATGTTATAATACATGTCAGTTTAATATGTATATTGTGGTTGCACATTTGTTGCAAGATTTATGGTCAACGGTATACGAGCCAAATAATTAACTTATGCAATAGTAATTTTTTTATGCTATAGTATTAACTTTAATAATGTACTGGGGCATTCTTTGAGGTTAAAGACACGAGAATTTCTCATGAGTCAGTGATGTACGAATCAATGGTTCAAGTCATGGACCTCATACTAATAATAACCCCTTAAAGATTAGAATAGCCCATGGTTAAATTCGTAAGAATCAGGGTTAGCTATGTATGAAGCAGTTCACAGACCTCATATACAAGACATTTCACTGTATTGTTGCAAGAATTTAGATTTATTCGTTCATTTGTCGAAAAAGTATTTGTGGCTGAAAAGACAGTTAGTAGGCTCAGACAAAAAAAGTCTTCAATGACACTGAGTGAGTGAAATTAATCTTGAAAACAGACTTGGAGACGAATTGCTTTGCCAAATCATCAAATTTGGCGATAAAAATTATCTTCTTAAAAATTCCATAAGATTCTGGGATGATTATTTGACGAAAAAATTTAAGAAGTTTCTAAAAGGTTCTTTCGAGCCCATATAAGGATGACGCAGGGAAGCAACATTGTATATTGATTGATTGATTGATCGAATATTAACGTCGCACTGTTCAGCTACTCGAGGGCTTTAGCAACATTGTATAGCATCGAGTCAAAACATTTGACAGTGGCTGTGCGTAATAAATGGAAATTTATTACTTGGTTGTTTGCTATCATTTTTTATCACTTAATAATAACCTAAAAACTAAAGGATTTTTTTCGAACAACTTATTTAGATTTATATATATTTTTACGCTCTCTAAACGAAGTAAATAACATTTTCATATTTAAAGTAAGTATTAAAACTCGGTTTGTTTTCAAAATTCAGTTTTATAAGTGATAAAGAAACAATTTTTAATTCCCAAGCTAATATTGCAATGATTATTTTACTAATTAATATCTGAGTTATTGAAATAAAATTCAAATATCAACTCTATCAAAAGGAAGTGTTATTTTCAACTGAACATAGATGATGGCTTCAAAGAAGTTCTAATATATAGAGTAGCATTTCCTCTTACTAAAATCCTGCCCAAACTTTATTTTACGTAATATTCAATACACGAGATACCTTCACGGACTTAAAAGAGAAGCCAGTATCGTAAAATATCTATTAGACTTCAAAATCAATCGAAAATTCTTCGCAACCACAATTAATTCAAGCGGAATTTCAAAATCTCCAAAACCTTCTTCAGAGACCTAAAATTTCGGCTATATTCCTCAGTGTAAATTCCTTGTACCGTAAAACGCAGCAAAGCTGAATATCATAAAGTCCTATCTGCAGCAATTATAAGGCATACTTTTATACGAACCTTAATATTCTCTTCCAACTCTAGATGGAACTCATTGTTTGAACTGAACCATAAAAGGCAATCTAGAAACCAACCAAGTATTTCTTCGCATTCCTAAACTGAGAAAGAGATTTCATAGTTTCCGAGAAACCCTTGAGCATATTTAAAGCAATCAGGTCCATAGATGTGTACTGCAGCAGAATATTGAAGTAATTTTCCCACACAGATCTTGGATTTGGGGACCACAGGGAACCGATTCAACCATGAATTTCTCTCATTTGATTTCGATGCATTTCCAATTCGAGGCGATGTTTAATGGCAAATATATATTCGGGAAAGAGTAGACGCAATAAACTCATCAATTGGATTAAGTATTCAAAGGGCGATGAAAATTCAGACTCGCTAATACTTCAAGGCATATATGGAAGTGTTTTGGAATTCGATATTGCTTCCAAAGGGTTTATTCCGATTTCGGAGACTCTTATGAGTGGGATTTTTATTCATATTCACGGAATTTATCGTTGCGTTATTCTACACTTCACTTTCCGAGTTTGGTGATTACAGATTATAAGTTATATGCTTAAGTGCATGTTCAAATAACAGTTAAATAGAGGGATTGTGCTCGAAAATGTTCAATTTAGTGAATGTGGTGCTTTAAATTGAATTTTAAGCTCATCAACTGCGTAACTTTTAAACAAATAGACGTAAAAGGAAAAGAACAAAATAATTTTTAAGTGGACACGGTATGATTTACACAAATTTTTTTAAGACTACCCAAAATTCGCCGTTTTGGTGAATATTTTCGAAATTCCTTTTATGATTTTGTTTTATAGCCCATACATTTAAGATTCCAAAAACATTTGATTTTTGTTTCTACTATATCTAGAAGCAAAGTTATTGCATAATTAGTAAACCGGAAATGAAGTTTACAAAACCGGAAGTAGATCCCTACGCAAAATATTTTTAAGGTATAGAATTGAAATTTTCAGAACCTGTTTCATTTAGTTCTATCTGTGTTATGAATCAAAATCTAATCTCTGTGCATATATTTATGTACTTCATTGCTTTTTTATGAAAAAAAAATCATTAATTTTTTAAAAAATCGTATTTTTGCATAAAATTTGGCATATTTAAAAAACTTTCAAAAGTATTACAAATCTTTTAATTTCTAATACATATAAAAATGTAATACACGTACTGTATAAATATTATTTGAATACATTTATTAGAATTTTGTGTAACTGCCATTTTTCATCAAAATTTCACTAAAAACGGCAATTGTTATAGTCTATAAAACTCTCCAGAAAACATCAAAAAGTTTTTAAAAAGTCCAAATTAGTTGAAGCTAAAGAGATCTTGACCTATAAATAAGGTGAATTTAAAAAATGTACAGTTAGTAGAAAATTTTTTATACTGTATTAAAATCTTTAAATGCATTTTCTGGAAAACTATGTTTTTCAATTTCTTGCTTCACGGTAAAGTTCACTAAAGGTTTTCTTTTTAAGATATTGAATTGGAATTTTCAGAAAATGTTTTATTTAGTTTTATCTGTAGTCTAGACTATTATCTAATTTCTGTGTATATATTTATGTATTTTATTGCACTTTTTGTGAGAAAATAACATTAGTTTCTTGTAAAAATTGAGTTCTTGCATAAAAAATGACATATTTCAAGAACTTTCAAAATTATTACAAATCTTATAATTCTAATTATAAATAAGGATGTTATTTATGCACTGTATAAATATTATTCAAATATATTAATTAGAATTTTCAATACAATCCTTACCGTAACTGCAATTTTTCACTAAAATTTCAGTAAAAATTCCCAATTTATCCAAAATTATTTTTAATTTT
The DNA here is from genome assembly GCA_019973955.1 of Trichonephila inaurata madagascariensis. NCBI lineage: Eukaryota > Metazoa > Arthropoda > Arachnida > Araneae > Nephilidae > Trichonephila > Trichonephila inaurata. Next base: position 138,772 of record BMAV01003802.1, on the reverse strand, counting down.
GTGGAAATTGCACTTGAATTCCTAGTTTTATGCCCCACTTCAACTAAAAAAGTGTTTATTTCGTTGAAAATTTATATATTTAAAAAAAAGTGCTCCAAAGGTAGTCACATGAATGATTTTCGAAATTTTTTTGATTGTCCCCTATGTGTATGTATTATGTAAAACAGATTTTGTGCTCAAAATTTCTTAAAAAGCTAACGATTTAGTTTTTTAAGGAAAAAATTTTAAATTTATGAAGTGATTTTAAAATACTACTCCTCCTACAAAAATTGATGCGCATACATGAAATTTGATTTTACAGGTACGTCAAACTATGTATAACAAAAGTTGGTATGGGTTTTGCGATAAAATGATTGGTATTTGTACAATACTTCTTTTAATAAATGCTTAATGAAAATTCCTTAAAAAATGTGTAAATTCTAAATTCAATTATTTTAAGAAAATAATTTTCTCTTTGATTGAAAAATGCATACCAACTTCTGTTACATGTACTATTAGCAACAAGTGAAAAAAATTTCCAAATATTAGGCCCAATAGAAAAAAAAAGCCTTAGCATTTTAAATGAAGTCAAACTAATTATTTTATCTTTCCGAGATAAGTCAGTTTAAAGTTTTGATTTGCCATTGGGTTGTGAACAAAAACGAACGTAAAAGTTATCACAACTCAACGTTTTTTAAACGTAGAGCTTTCAAATTTTGTGAGAGTATAGAAAATTACATAAAAAATAATCTAGGCTAAAAAAATTAGATTTGATTTTTTAACCTATTTTTGTCAATTGAATCGTACTGTGTCGCCTTAAATGATAAAAAGTTATATTTATGTATCGTACAACAATACTAGACTTGCAGCGAGTCCTCTTCCAGCTTATAAGTCATAAATAGAGCTAGTCGTAAGTTGGATTTATAATTATTACTAGTATTTTTATAAAAATTTATAACTTAGGCACGCGAAAACTCAATCTATGCATATTCAATCTAGGTATATATCAGTTATCTTTCTTTATCTATGGTTTTGTTTATTTATTGTGGTCGCAAGTTCGAATACTCTCTAGTCATATTCAGGGACGTCTTAAAGCATGGACCAACTGGGCCCAGGGCCTCGGCCACAATGGGGACCTCATCTCGTTCTCGACTCAACCTTAATAGCATCACAATTCGAATAATTTCATTAATCAAATGTTATTTCCGGTTGTATTCTCCGAAAAACTGAAAATTTTGGACGATATGTCAACTGGCTACATGCGATAACCGTCGTCCATGTATAGGCCTAGACTTACCACCATACACCACCATCATTACTCATTCGATCTAAAAGCGGCATTCAGTCGAGCTGGTATGTGCGATTATAAGTCATAGCTCATTTATTTTTTCGGGTTACTGTTTGTACGAGTATTTGACAACGTATGCTATGTATTGTCTACTTTTACAGCTCATAGGTAGGTCCTATATCTGTGTAGGAGCCCAGGGTCTCATGAAGTCTTAAGATGTCCCTTGTCACCTTAGTCCAATGGCATCTTGACTTTTTGAGACCCTGGGAACTAAGCAAAAGTATGCTCCACTTGCGACACTGTTAAATTTGCTTACACTCACTTTGCTTTGCGTGACTCACAATCTCACAAAACTATGTCCCAATTCATTCGACCGACTGCTACCTTTCGACTATAACGATAGTGTATGGCTGTAGGGCCTGATCTAGACGTAAGCGACGGACACAGCATAATAAAGTTATCTTGCTACTGTTGTAAGTTGGCATATATTTTGAAATCTCCAGTTTTTCGGAGAATATGCTTGAGTTTAACATATGACATTTGAAATGTTTCACATCAAGATTTTATTGTTCACGTCAAGAACAAGAAGTGACCCCCTCCGAGATCAAGGCCCTGAGCCCGAGCCCAGATGGTCCATGCCTTAAAATGTCCCTGCGTAGATCGAAAATTAAAGAAAAATTGTATAGAATATGTACGTATAAAGTCTTACTATTTTTCTTATAAACATAATTCATCACTTATTTTAATTATTAAAAAATGCTGTTATGTAAGCCATGTCTATCTTTTACATGCACTTACTCTTTCACATATTTTCTCTTCTTCTCAAGGCACTTTATAATTAAATTATTGAACAAAAATTAAACATTAAGAGTTTGACGAGTTTCTTATGCCCGCTTGATCTTTCTAGCATTACCGAATACTACACTGAAATCGATGCATTGAATACTACAAAACATAGCTTTTGAAACTTAGTCTTCAAGCTTCATTTCATACTTTCTTGGTATATTTGAATCTCATTACTTTGTGTTAGTGTTAGCTGTCAATTCTTTGCCGAAAATATTGTACTTAAATTTTAACACAGGAGATAAATGTTCCATTTTAATTATCTTCTTTCAAATCATCTCTATTCTATTACTCAATTTGTACGGGAAGATTACCCCTTCGCAATCTTCAATCGTCTCCATAACTCATGACTTTTTATTTTAGAACAGAAAAAGCCTTAAATATCGTGTTTTCAAACTTTTTTATTAAGAATTTTGTGTGTGCAATGCTTTTTCATTCACTGATAAGGATGCATTAATAATGTCAGATTCGTGAGCAAAAAATTTATTAACACTAAATATACTGTAATGACGTGAGAAAGTAAAATTACTTCATTACTTGGTAACGTGAGGGTTGAAACTCTTTGTATAATAGGAATTTTATTCCAAATTAACCAAACTAAACAGTATACTAATTTGTAAATTGTCAATATTAACAGCCTTTCGTTGGAGAAAATTTCTAGTTCAGTCAGTTCATTCAAGCCGTTGCTCCACCGACATTAAATTTTTCAAAGGCCATCGACGTTCAACTCCCTTGGTCCTTCGAGTGCGGCTGCCACCACATCCTCTGTTGAGCTTCATCGAAGAAAAAAACTGATCCGGAAGGTAATGAAACAGATTCAGGGAGATCAAGAATGTCCCGTCAACATGCCAGCAGACCCCTTAAAACCCCTGGGTGGGCCACTTTCACGCCCCCAATCATCTCTGATTGACAAGAGTAGCAGATCTGTACACAGCACTCTTCCCTTTAGTCCCACTCCATTACTGCTTATAGACAATAGGCTGGCACCCCCATCTAGAGGGCTATGAATCATTCTGTCACTTTAACACTGAAGGTGTGTCTTTATCAAGACAGACAGACATTATTCCTTTTCCTTCAAATTCTTCGTGACCCACATGTGCGAAGGTGACCTAACAAAGGATGCTGTTCACAGGAGCGTTCTTTATATAGATCGCTGAGACTAAAACCGTCTGGGTGTCGGAGGAAGAAAAGGTGTGGCAACATCAAAGCTGCCCTCAGAATCGACTCGTATCTGTTTTCCCCCGGACATTAAAGAAGCATAGCCAGTCATTTTGGAAGATACAATGTCCCATTTGGGCATCCCCGTCACTCCGTTCATCAAACTTGACAAATATTGTCGAGGAGTGTTCGACTAATGAGACGAAACCACAATACCAACACTTAGTACATATTTATTTCTAGCATAGCAAAACCGATGTTTTGACCGCTTATGTTTAGTGTTAACATTAAAAATGAATTTATATTTAAAAGAAATGAATGTATTATTTATATAGACACAAAATTATGAGGTTACAAAACTTGTTATTATTTTGCAAATAAATGAAACATTTTATTCAAAATCAAAAATGCCCCATGTCAGTGGATGAAGTTTTCAATAAATTGTAGCAATTTACATAAAAGAAATTTTTTTTCAAAAAATAAAACAGCTTTGTAAAAAGAGACCACATGAAAAAAACCACCTCTTAAAAGAAAATTTTAAAAGGTTTAGTAAAATGTTGTTCCTCCATTTTTCTGAATAACTTCAAAACACATGATTTAACATCGAAACAATCCCATTTTTAAAGAAAGATTTCAGAATATTTACCCATTATTTTCCTACTGGCTACTTGTGGTTCATATATTAAATGATATTGTTTATGGTTTTTAATATTTGGTGAAACAAGTAATCCTTGGGTTTTCTTTATGGAATTTAGGTCAGAGTTGATGATCGGCAAAGATGTACAGCATCAATCTTTTTTCAATTAAGCTAATCTTTCATCAGATTTAAATGAAATATTAGGAGCATTTTGTTTTGTTCGAACTTTCATTTTCCCCTCCTAAAAGCAACCCAAAATATATCAAATTTCCTCATAAAATCCATTTGAATTTGAGGCTGCTCTCCACCAAAGGACCCATTTCATCTTAGGGAACTAGTGACGTCTCAGCGGTCATGGAGATTCGCGTAAGAAAGTATTCGAGTCCGTACACTCTGACGCTTGTGTTCTAAGGAAAGTAAACCTTTGCCCTTCCTTTATCCAGCCGATAGAGAGGTAATAGATAGGGTCAGATAGAAATCAGCTTCAACTATTATCACCAACCCATTTTTCCTTCCACTCAACTTTACTAGGTCGGTTCAGGGACGTCTTAAGACTTCTCGAGATCCTGAGCCCCAACTCAAAAGAAGGACCTGGACCTCGACTCAAAAGTAGGCCTCGGCCTCCTACACAAATATAGGCCCCATCTATGACCCTTTTAGTACATAGCACGTTGCCAAATACTCGTATAAACAATAACCCGAAGCAAACAGATGTGCATGACTTACAATCACACAAACAACGGAATACCACCGTTTGACTAAATGAATAATGATTTTGGATGGTGGTAAGCCTAGGCCTGTACGTAGACTATGATCATCACATGTAGCCAATTGACATATTGTCCGAAATCCCCAGACTTTTGGAGAATACAACCGAAAATAACATTTTAACGTTGTACTTATTCAAATTAAGGCTGACTCAAGAACGAGAGACGAGGCCCTGGTCCCATGCCTTAAGACGTCCCTGGAGGGGTTAGGTTAGATATAAACTCCGAACCTGAAACAAAACTCAGCTGCACTATTAGAAGGACAAAAGTGGTGTTATATTTCTGTAACATCATGGTTACATGTATTCGTTTGGTAAGAAAGAGATATTCGATTTTTCTTTTCAAAAAGCTAAAACAGTTTTAAAAAAATTCATTTCATACACATTCTTTGAAATTCTCATACATATGTCTTTTAATTAAGTTTGAAATGGTCTTGTGTAATTTTGTATCATACTGTACAAATATTAATTTGTTACTATTGTAAACTTTGGACTCGGATGTATATAATCCTCCTCTTTTAACTGTAGTTCAAAATAATTTGATATGTCACCAATTGCAATCGTATAGCTTCCGAATTTCATAATAATAAATAATCAGTCATTGTACCCTGATTATTTTGACTGACAGCAATTGTTTAAATGTATTTAACAATTGTTTCATCATAAATATTTGTTTTCAACTGTTATATGTTTTTAAAAAACATGTAAATCTACAGATTTCTTTAAAAAAAATATTAAAATGTCACATTTTTAAAGAAATATTTAAAGAAATCGAAACTGTTTCAAAATGAAGATATAAATTTAAGTTAAGAAAAGAAAAAAAATACATAAAAATAAAAGAATAAAATATATATGTGTAAAATAAAAAAATAAATAATTATATTTTTCCATCCTCCTAAAATAATATATGAAAAAAATATTTAATTTATTATAATGAATGCTAAAATATTTCAGGCATTGCATTTTATTTTGGAGCAGTTTGATGCTTATTTCATTAATCATTCAATATTTGAAAAAATGTATTCAAAAAAGTAAATATTTCTAAATAGCTGCTTATTGCCGAATATTTTTTCGTCATGTTTATATATAAACGTGAAACAAATGTAAACTGCACGCAAAACGTTTCTTAATAACATTCTTCCATGCACAACTTTAACTCTGAAATCCAGTCACGATTACTCAGATTTGTTACATGCAAATACATACTTATAAAAGTCGAATTGTATACATAGTATTAAGTTACTATTGTATGCTTTGTTCATTGTTGCTGAATTGCTTAATTAGAACTTATTAGCTGTGAAATGATGCAACTGGCTATTATCCTTGCATGAGTTGATGTGTCTAATAGTTAATATCATTATTAATTCAGTTTAATCCAAAACTTAGCATTATCTAAGTACTTAAATTAGGTTTGCCTACTATTTCCTGGCTCTAATCTTTTTTCTCCATCTTTTTTCAGAAAATGAATATATATATACACAGTCTCTATTCACTATGATCTAATTAATTGTTTTTTCAGATGATAGATTGAATGGGAATGGTGGGAAACATTTTAATCGAGCTTCAGATTCCACTGAAGGTCATTAGAATAATGGGTACTCCCTCATATTAGCTAAAAGATGTCCTCTCTTGGTCAACTTCCAGTACAGCTTCTTGGATACAGGTGCAAAGAGATTAAATAATCGGATCAAATGTCCCAATTACATGGCTTTGACTCAAAATTACAAACTCTCTGCTATTGTCTTCATGAAGTTTCAGATGCAATCTAAGATTCAAGCCAATCAGCAAAATAAAAATGTGTTGCTTCTGTGTAACGTTAGTTCCAAGTTTAAATTCATCCAAAAAACCCTGCATATATTTCGCTATGTACCACAAACACATCTATGAGGATTAGAATTATATTTAAAATAAATGAGTGGTTCGTATTTGTGTCAATATTTGAAATAAAACACGTGATAATACAACGGACAAACAATTAGTGTAAATAATCTTTAGAATTATTATACGTCATTACAAAACAACAAAACTTTTTTGGTTACCTGATATTAAAAATGTGTTTGAAACTTTCATATCTAATTATAAAATAGTTAATTAAGTATTTAAAGACTCTGTTTTAGTTTTTTATTATTTATAATTATAAAAAATAATATATTGAAGGTTTGTGATCCCATGCAAATATTTACTTGGCCAGGCTATCCGTAAATAGTATCCATTCGTGTAAATTTTTATTATATAAAAGTTCAAAGGATTTCGAAGAGGCATACACAAGGATAGGGTTTAGTGGTTCTTATTAGCATGCGTAGACTTAGGCTAACTTTTTTTTTATAATTTTGTCAAGGAGATTTGCATTTTCGTGTACTTTATTGATTAGAATATACCCCACCCCAGTGGCGCACACAAGGGGGGTGTCTTAGGGGTCCGGACACCCCCATAGCCCTTGATTTTCTTTTCGATTGGTTATAATCCTATGTATATATTACGTAAAATTAAATTCTGTATTTGTTATTAATAATTAATTTCATTAATTAATGCTAATTATTTATTCAGTAATTAATTTTGTATTGTTTTTGTTTCCGAAAATCGACAAAATCAAAACAATATGTTGGGTGGCGTATTTGAGTATGATACTAAAATGGTGAACTTTCGACCCTGGACACCCCCTTGAAAAAATTTTGTGTGCGCTACTGCCCCACCCCCATGTCTGTGTGCGCTACTGTTTCAAAAAATTGAGTGTTTAAATTAATAGTTCATTTTTTCTGGTATTGCATAAATTTTGAAACAAGTGATTATATAAATCCCAACGATTTTTAAAGCTTTAAAATGCTTCTCTCTACCGAAAGACTGAACAAAATTTCGAAACGAAAACAACCCATATCCACCATAATACATCTAAATCATCCATACCCCCATTGGAGATCTACAAAATAACCCCTCTTCATATTTTCTCAACCCCCTTCACGAACCATCACCACACTTCACTTCCCGGGGAGTCTTCGATTTTAAAATTTAATGCCATACGAGGTAAATACGCCGACGTTAAGAGCCTAATAGAAGAGTTTCCAACACACCCCTCTCTGCCTCTCTTTACAAATGAATGCAAATCAACCCAACATCGGCCACCCCAAGGCCACCCCCTTTCTCTGTCCATAGATTGCGGCAGGGGTGCACATCTGAAAGCAAACCATCAAACGGGAAGTCTTAACTTCTTAAAATCACTCGCATATGTATGTGGCCAACTACCAATGATGGTAGTCCGGGCACGCGAGCCATTTTATTAGAATAAAGTATACATCCATACGCAGAGACGTCAAATTTTCCAACAAAGAGCACAGAACTGGCGTAGGAGACGCTAATTGTTGCTTCCGAAATTTATGTAAAAATGCGTCGGTTGCTGTAAAGGAAGGGGAAATGGTGAGGATAAGAATTCGAAATGACGCTACAGTCGCTTTCTGTATTTCTCTTGGGGATAGGGCGGAAAACACGGTCTACCCTGCCTTGCTTCGGATGGGACGTTTTGGGGTTGTGTGTATAGGTGGTAATGAACTGCATAGATACAGGGACAATCAGTAATGATATGAATAGTTAAAATGAGATTCATAAGATTTTACTAGGAGTTATTGTTTTCGTTTATCAGACGGATTGTTACTTATTTGCATATATGTGCAAGAGGG
>BMAV01003802.1:98802-130030 GCA_019973955.1 Trichonephila inaurata madagascariensis | reverse complement strand
CGTTTATCAGACGGATTGTTACTTATTTGCATATATGTGCAAGAGGGAAGATAAGCGTAATTTTTAGGTAAAAATGTATGGCAAGACTTACCTATGAGGATATTGAAGTTGAAATGAGAAGTAGAGTAGGTGTTTATTAGGCATGTTTTTGGGATTACGTTGGTGGTTAGTTTTTGTTTACATATTTTATGTATTTGCATATTTCAGACATCTTTGATTATTAATGAACGTTGAAACTATTTGTTGGTCTGTGGGGAATTGAAAAGTGTTTCTGCTTGTTTGCGAAACACGGTAATGGTTTGCTAGAACTTCTTGTACAGTACGAGTGTTCTCTTAGTTTAAAATGACGCAAAAATGAAATATTTATTGCTTTTCCGAATAACAATAAGTAAAATACAAATGAATATGTACAGTTGTTTATTTGTAATAATAAATTTACATAAAATGATATTATTTTACATTTTTTTATTTTTTTTATTTTATATGAAAATGTTCTGATTTTTATATAACAACAATGTGTACTCTTAAGGTATCCGACTACGTTCGGAACCGTGATTTAAAAAAAGTGGATAAATGGATAATTGTCATGATATTTAGTGTCACTTAGATAAGAATACATGTATCAAATTGTTTTAAGGATATTTTGACAAAAAAAAATTATTTAAATATAATATTTTGGCAAAAAATTAACTTAGAATAATCTTTTTCCCAAATGTTCTCCTTTTGTGAAAAATGCTTCTATTATAATAATATTTTGCCTGTATTTAGCTCAGACCTCTCTACAGAGGCTCAACTAGAATTTTTGAAAAATTCACATTATTTTCAGAGTTACCACCCATTGAAATAATTATTGGAGTTTTTTTCTTAAAATTTCTCCCCTCTGTTGTCGTGAAACATGGATAAACCCACTTCTAAGTTATATATTTCAAAAATTCTAGTTGAGCCTCTGTAGAGAGATCTGAGCTATATGCAGGCAAAGTATTACTATAATAGAAGCATTTTTCACAAAAAGAGAACATTTGGAAAAAAAAATTATTCTAAGTTAATTTTTTGCCGAAATATTGTATTTAAATAATTTTTTTTTGCCAAAATGTCCTTAAAACAATTTTATACTTGTATTCTAATCTAAGTGACACTAAATATCATGAAAATTATCCATTTATGCACTTTTTTTAAAATCACGGTTCCGAACGTAGTCGGATACCTTAAAAACAACTAGATCTATAGTTAAAGAAAAGTCTTTATTTTAAAATAATTAAAAGTGTTAATAATTTAAAATATTATTTTCGAAATGAAAGGAATGAAGTTGTCAAAATTTTTTATTTCATGTGAATAATGTACAGCAATTTAAATCCAATCGATTTAAAAAAAAAAATTCAGCAGTTTTTGACGGAAGGGAAAAAATCAATTTTAAAATTAAGAATATGTGTTTAATCCAAAGAATAATCAAATAATACCAAGATTTTATTTTATAATTTCCCCCAAAAGTGACGCCACATTCGTTTTTATATCAATGGATTATTTTATGCAATTATTAAAACCGTAGGCCAAAATCAAAACTGAATTTATTGTATTCCGAATCCTATATCCCAGCCTGCTGTGTAGAGGGGCCAATGCACGTTTAATTTGTCAAGGCTCAGTGCTTTCCCGTTGGTGTGGTGTGGTAGTTTGGAGATGGGGGAGAGCTTAGTTGCCATCCTCGTCAATGATCGAGGTTAAAACTTATGAGGTCCATTGTCAACAGCCGTCGTGTGTGTTGCCTTATAGTTTAAGTAAATCTCTTCCTCTCTGATTCACCTTACATCATCAGTTTCAGTTATGAGTAAGATTATATATATAATAATCATATGTATATATATATATATATCTCAGGAAAATGACGAAATTAGGAATTTCATCAGATCCCTAAGGGATATGATCAGTTGACGGGAGATGTTAAAATAACATCTCTTTAATTTCATTTCCTTGATGAAAGTAAGTGATTTCATCAAATCCCTGAACTGTTTCAGTGAAATAATAAAATGAACTAGTCAGGATTTGCATTGGCAAAATATTGTCCTGGAAGAAGGGGGAGAGACACCTGGGAGGTCTAGTCCTTGCACTTCCTGACCAAACAGGTAGTACTATCGATCCACTAAACAACAACCCCATATCTTTAAAAAAAATGGCACCATAGGATTAACAAAAGGATTGATATTTTAGTGTGTAAGCAACCGAGAGGAATAATGTTACACATAAAAAAATATCAGCCTAATTTTCTAACTATGTGTTAATTAGTTCCGAATAAATAATTTGTAACAAGCAACCGAGAGGAAAGATATTACAAATAAAAAAAATATCAGCCTAATTTTCTAATTATTTAATAATTAGTTCCGAATGAATAATTTGTAACAAGCGACCGAAAGTTAGGATGTTACACATCAAAAAATATCAACCTAATTTTCTAATTATTTGTTAATTAGTTTCGAATACATAAGTTGAATTTCATTGACTATTGTTGTATTACTTACTTCTACGTTTAATAATGTACCATATTTGTTGTATAAACACTTATAAACTCTTGGCAATATTATTTCATCATTTCACTGAAACAGATCAGAGATTTGTTCAAATCCTTTACTTTTATCAGGAAAATGACCTTGAAGAGTCGTTATTTTAAAATTTCCCGTCAATTGATCCCTTAGGGATTTGATAAAATTCATAATTTCATCATTTTCCTGCGACATATATAAACTTTTAGAAATTTGATTCAATAACTGCTGAAATCAAATAATACAATGAAATGAAAATTTATACATGAAAATAATACATTTAAATGGAATAAATGCCTTTAGGTTTACATAAAATCAAATTTATTATGCATCACATTTTAGAATTACGTTATATAAAAATATAATTTATAACTGTATAAAAACTCACTTTTTCGTGAAACATTCAAAATCTCGCATTATATTTCATCCGTTCCCCTTCCACTTGCTATGCAATATTCTATCCTTTGAAATAATATAAGTTTCTGCTTCATTTCATGAATATTCCGTTTTTATAGAATTATTTGGCCTCATATAAAGTAATATTTTTTCTGGTTAAATTTATATTTCAATGTAGTTAGCTTCCGTTCATGTAACCCCTTATCTAAAGCGAATAAAAAAATAATTTTTACAGTATTTTATGCAGCGTAAAGTACTTAACTTCTATCTTTCTACTCCTTTAAGACACTTAATATGCTTATATATCTCTTACTTGAGTTAAGTTGACTAACTTACTTGATTTGACGACGCTTCTTAGCTATTGTCCAAAACCTCGCCATAACCGTCTTTTTGAATCACATAACTTACGTTTGAAGAAAAATGTCTTGCACTTACACATTGTAACAGGTAAAGAAAAGACCATGTTGTTTTACAAAGTAGTATGATACAATGTATCAGTTCTTTAAGGTATCCGACTACGTTCGGAACCGAGATTTTGCAAAAGCGTGTAAATTGATAGTATTTATGATATTTATATAGTGTTGCTTAGAAAAGAAAAATTATTTAAAATTGTTTTAAGAATAGTATTACAATAAAAAATTATTTAAGTACAATATTTTGACAAAAAATGAACATAGAATGAATGACCCATTTTCAAAATATTCTCCTTTTGTGAAAAATGCTTCTATTATAATTATATTTTGCCTGTATATAGCTCAGACCTCTGTACAGAGGCTCAACTAGAGTTTTTGAAGTATATAACTTAAAAGGGGGTTTATCCATGTTTTACGACAACAGAGGAGAGAAATTTTAAGGAAAAAAAACGCCGATAATTATTTTAATTGTTTATAACTCTGAAAATAATGTGAATTTTTCAAAAATCATAGTTGAGCCTCTGTACAGAGGTCAGAGCTATATACAGGCAAAACATTATTTTGATAGAAGCATTTTTCACAAAAGGAGAACATTTTGAAAAAAAGATTATTCTAAGTTAATTTTTTTGCCAAAATATTGCATTTAAATAATTTTTTTTTGTCAAAATTTTCCTTAAAACAATTTTATACATATATTCTAATCTAAATGACACTAAATATCATGAAAATGATCTATTTATGCGCTTTTGCAAAATCACTGTTCCGAACGTAGTCGGATACCTTAAATGTCGTAAAATTTGTGTGTCTTTTTTAAGCTTATAAAAATCGAAAGCAAACTTTAGGATTTCATAAAAATATAATAATTGTGATTTAAAAATTTACAACACTATAACACAAATTTTATAAAGTTTGATTAGAATTTTGATAGAGGACTCAAATTATAATAATACTTTGTATTTAGGCCTTTTTACTCTGAAACTTGATCAATGCGCCACTGTTGATGTGGTGTAGTAGTTAGGAGAAGGCGGTGCCAGAACTCAGGTGTCTTCATTGAGCCTTGACCGAGGTTCAAAATTACAAGGTTCGTTGCCAATAGCGCTTCTGTTGCTCTATAAAGCGACGTTAATCAAAAAACTATGTCTCTTACCTCTCAAATTCCAAAAAAATTATGAGCTAAAATTTAAAAAATGATTAAATATTCTAATATTAAAAAAAGAATATATTGTATAACTAGTTAAACTTGTTGAAATAAGTTTGTTTTGAGTATAAAATTGTTTGTAGTATAAATTTAAAAAAATTATTTATCTTATTTAGAGAGAATTATCTCTGAATTTTATGATTACTAATTAAATATACCCGCAAAATCTTGACGATGCACAGTGTAGAATAGAGTAAAATTAAATTATTTATTTATTTTAAACAAAACGCATACAGACTATTAATAACTTTACATTTTTGATATGAATTTTATGTTAACAACATGTAGTAGTTTCTTCTTGAACGTTTTGTGGTGTCATTCCTTCTAAAATTTAGTTTTTCACTTCTTCATGCGCATGCTCTTTAAAACCAGATCATTTATAATGTTGAACTCCCCAAACACTAGTAAAACCAAACATAGGAGCCAATGAGAAAGCCTCATGTTCATAACTATCTAACACTTACGAGTGATCTTGAACTCTTTTTCTCCTCTAGTACTCCAAGTACCAGTTTGAGTACTTCCGGAAGTACGCATGCTCCACTTTGTAAACATTTCATTAAACTTTGGCGAGGTAAGGGTATCAATTCAGGTATAGGGATCATCCCATGGTCTTGAAAACTAATATTAGGAGACCAATCACCAGTAAGTTATATTAGTATAAGTTACAATAATTATAGCATATAGTATTTATTGCCCTTTTGCAAGTACAGTGCAATGAAAACCATATATTTGTTTAGGAACCTTTACAAGAAATAGAAAAAGCAACATGCAAATGATATGTCAGAAAAATTAACATAACTTTTCTCAATTAATATAATTCCAAGCCAAATATTTTCTTCTTTATGTAGCATTTCATCAGTGAAGATATAATTTCTTAAGGTATCCGACTACGTTCGGAATCGTGGTTTTAAAAAGGAGCATAAATAGATAATTGTCATGATATTTAGTGTCACTTAGATTAGAATACATGCATAAAATTGTTTTAAGGAGATTTTGGCAACAAAAAAAAAATAATATTTAAATACAATATTTCGGCAAAAAATTAACATAGAATAACATTTTTTCAAAATGTTCCCCTTTTGTGAAAAAGGCTTCTATTATAACAATATTTTGTCTGTATATAGTTCAGACCACAGAATCATAGTTAGAGACTCAACTATTATTTTTTAAAAATTCACATTATTTTCAGAGTTACAACCCATTGAAATAAAATTATCGGCGTTTTTTTCTTAAAGTTTCTCCCCTCTGTTGTCGTAAAACATGGATAAACCCACTTCTAAGTTATATATTTCAAAAATTCTAGTTGAGCCTCTGTACAGAGGTCTGAGCTATATACAGGCGAAATATTATTATAATAGAAGCATTTTTCACAAAAGGAAAATATTTAGAAAATGGGTCATTCTATGTTCATTTTTTGTCAAAATATTGTACTTAAATAATTTCTTATTGTGATACCATTCTTAATACAATTTTATATACATTTTCTAATCTTAGTGACACTAAATATCATAAATATTATCCATTTATACGCTTTTGCAAAATCACGGTTCCGAACGTAGTCGGATATCTTAAGGTAAGAGAGCATATTTAGGTCTGATTCATATATTTGTCCTGAGTACAATTAAATACAAAAAAAAAATTATTCTGACGTCAGCAAAAAAAAAAAAAAAAATTAAAAAAAAAAAATGAAACAAAACTGGCCAAACAGTTTACAAATGCAGAAATGAGACGACATTTTTCTCTGAATTCTTGTTATCAGAAATAAAATGCTGCTGTGCGACACCAATCTACGATTTAAAAAAAAAACTCGCGTCATAATTCTACTGAAAAACATGAGATATAAAACTAAAACTTGACAAGAATATTTTTGAAAAAAAAAATAAAAAGACATTGATTTCCCAATTATATCAAGTAGATAAATAATTGAGACCATATTTTCTGTCTTCTTCTAGCCCATTAGCGCTAAGCAAGTTGTTTGTCTGGGCTAATTGTGGAGATCCTACTTCTAATGAAAGGGTAAAACAAGCCGGAATATTTTAATGAAGGGAATTTTTCTCCCTTAACAAGACAAAAAAAGGAATTATCCTAAGATCATAAGCCACTGTTTACACAAAACTTCCATGAGATAAAAGAATGTGAAAGAAAAAAAAGGGAGGCAGAAAAAAAAAGTTCTTGTCTGGTTTTCTTCTCAAACCTCTAGTTCGTTCCCAAAAATGACAGATTTATACCCCAAAATCTGTGATTAACTTGTCTTACGTGCAATGGGAAGATTGAAGCTAAATTTCCGTCTCTAAAAATCTCTCCATTAAAAGTTTCTAAAAACCTTCGCCCTCTTATAAGAAACATCCTTAAACCACTTAGCGCAAAAGAAAGAAGACTCGATAAACAATAAGTTAATGACTGGGAAAGAACTTTTATTAGCGAGGCAAGAGAAGTCACGTACCGGCTACGAATTAATTCCTCTGTTTTTACCCGCATTTGTTTATGGGGTGATAAATATACCCCTTCCTTCTATCGTGACCCACAAGCGATGGTCTTTTATTCCCCTAAAAAAATGAAAGAAACACCCCACTTCTCCCCCTTAAAGTAGAAACCATATTTCACCCCTTCTCGTACCTGATCACGCTATCTTTAAAACTAACACAAAACGCTGAGTTAATTGAGTTAGCAGAAATGTACTTCATTAAGTTTTACCTGATTATTTATGGTCACTTTATCCTGACGTCTGACATCATAAATCTTACCAGGGCACTCTCTACCCGACTATCAACACCGATTACCCCGCCTAGATGTTTTAAATATTTTTTTTTTAATGCTCGCTCATGTTTTTCGTTCTTTTTAACATAACTGCCGTGTAAGTTGCAAACATTAAAGTATTTTATTGGAGGTGTAATTGAAAGACTAAGCGTATGCAGTTAAGAGTTCGTGTAAATCTGTTTCTATTTAGCTGAAGTGGAGGAATATTGTTTTTGTGTGATAAGTAGTTTTTTTCACTGTTTTTATTAAATGCAAATGGTGCATTTTATGTGAATGTAGATTATTTTATGCCAGCAAATATTTCTCTAGATTTAGCTGCATGGGCTAAAACCTAATCATAAAACGCTGATTCTAAGCCAGTGCTTCTCTAACTTTCAATTTTTGCGACCCAATTTTCAATCATAATTTTCATCGCGCCCCCCTTCATACAAGAACAATGTATTGTATGCAATAATAATCTACTTTGACACTAAAGCTGAAATACGAATTTATTTATGAACTGTACAAATTATCAAGATAAGTGTTAAATTTTGTATTTGACAAGCCTATGGGAAACCTAGTAATTATCAAACTTGTTCTTAATTAGTATTGCGTGATTAATTATAAAATGCAGAGTGCAGTTCTGATACATTTATAAGTATACTATATAAGTTTAAATATGTGCATTTTATTTTGAATTATACCCGAATGTATATTTTGTTTTGCTGCCTTTCAGTAAATTTGTAATTTTTTAAATCCTTTATTTTTGACTTTTCGATATGCTCGTGCCCCCCTCGTAGGGTTACCACACCCCTCTAGGGGGTGCGCCCCACAGTTTGAGAAACACTGTTCTAAGCGCATCATAAATAGTAGTATAGTAAAATTTTTTTTAAATAAAAGATCAATTTATACAAATTCACTCTTTTATTTTAAAACAAAAAAAGAAATACATATTTGGTTATTTACAAATCTCAAACATACGTGTAATTCGATTTTTGATATACATACTCAAAAGTGAAATTTCAACACCTAGAAGCAAAACCAAAAAATTACCGAAAAGGTGGTGGTAATATTCAGGGGCTTACTAAAGGACATTTGCCCCCCCCCCTCGCAAGGGCGGGTTTTGGGCCCCCAAATTAGGATTTTACAAAGGGTAGGTACTTGACAGCAGTCAGACTTTGGGCTCCCTAAACCCTGCCGCTCCTCGTAATGCGGGGGTGTAAGTTACGCCCCTTAATATTCATACACAAATAATTAAAGTAAAGAACAAACTATACTGTACAGAACTATTTATGCGGTATTTAATTCGGCTTCTACGGGTAACTGTATAAGCCTCTCAGCAAGGACGCCTTAAGACTTCTTGAGTACCGGTGCCCTTATGAAAATACAGGCTCTCCCCATGTTCCTCTTGAGAATACAGTATATAGCTAAATACTCGAATAAATTATGACCCTTAGCAAATAAAAGTGCGTGACTCACAATCTCCCAAACCTAGGATGCCGATTTAAGCGAAATTCGGGCTCTGGGCGCAGAAGATCTACAGGCCCCCTTGGCACTGGCATATTGAAATTTATAACTAGAGAATCTAGTTAATCCAGCTTATCCGAGCCCCTGGGCACCCGCCCCAAGCGTCCAATGGATAAACTGGCACTGAACCTAGGCACAAATCTACTCAACCAATTGCCAACTTTCGTCTAAATGTGTGTTGTTGTGTTGTGTCCAATCCTTCAGGATCTAGAGGCAGCTGGATCAGATCCATGAAACCATTAACACTAGCAAAGTCCAGCACCAGAAGTGGACTCGCATGGACATCTTCCAAAAGCTAACCCCAAACAATCGAGGATATGTTCAGAGGAAGATGGCAATAGGTGACACTTGGGACAAGCTGGGAAACCTTACGGACAGATTCAAAGGTCATGCATTTCAAATGCCCACTGAGCAATCTAGACGCAGCCGTTTGATCATTTCTGTCTCCTTCAAATTCCAAAGCACCCCCAGGACTTTTCCTACTAATCCCGGGATGGTCGGGTGGGGCCTTCTAGACTTGCTTGTCCTTAATTTTCATTAAAGAGTAAATCTCTCGATATGTGAGGGCATAATCAGTAGTCGCAATCTCAGAGCAGCCTCTTCTGGCCAAGAAATCTGCGACTTCATTACCAGGGACGTTAACACAGGAAGGGATCCACTGACGTCACTATATTTTGCTATGGTTTAGAGATTATTGATTATTCGAATGTTCAAGAGGTCAGCCACACGAGTCCAGTCCTGCAGGTGTTGAATGGAGCTTCGGCTATCTGTAAGGATCCAAATGTTGCTAGAGTCAGTTCTGTTGAGGATGTGGACTTTAATCCCTCTTCAAAGCAATTAATTCACTACTAAATGTGTAATGAAGCTATATGGTGATAGGCATAATGCCGAGATACAAACGACGAACATGACATAATACTGCAGTCTTGACCTTGATGCTAGTTGGCATTCAGATTGAAATGCCCTGTTTTTAGGAGACTATACCCGGGAATAACATTTGACGATTAAAATTATTTATATCATTATCTTACTGAGAGCGTGTCGAGAATGAGAAGAGGCTTCCCTCCTTTAAACCGAGACTCTGGTACCGTGCCTAGTCGGTTTAATACCTTAAAACATCCCTGTCTGTAAGTGACGAGATATATGGTCCATGAGGCTATTAATGTTATCTTGAAAAATTCCTTGTAAATTGAATCTAGTGCAGATCTCTCTCAATTCTTCTACTGTATACACCCTTAGTGCCTTTAGCACAGCGTGCGCAGCCAAGAAATGACATTGTTACGTTGATTGGGGTTCGAGGATTTTATGCAAATCAGTCACAAATAACAAGACAGTTCTTTAATAGCGATGAGAATTTATTGCCGAAAATCAATTCTTGAGAAATACTGGATTCCGCAGCCATATTCGCAAAATAAATCTCAGAAGGTCTATACACCTTCAACAGAACTCAGACCCAATTATCACTGTCTAAAATACACGTATGTAAAAGATTATTCACAAGCACCGCTCGTCCTATTTAACAGCCGAGCTAATCGGTAATCACGGTCAAGGCAGACCTACTAATCGCTGTCAAAATAAGACTAATCGCTCTCTGTCAAAACAAGACTAACTAATTGCTAGTCAAAACAATACTGATTAATCAGTAGTCAAAACAAGACTAACTCATTTTCGGTGAGCATCTCTCTATTTATACTTCTCGAGAATCCTTCGAGAAAGATCCGCTTGCGTAATAGGTCTTGATATTTTAGTGTATTTCTATACAAATTTCCAGAAGAATCAATAGAGTTCCACCAAAATGGTCACCAACATGATCGCCAAGTCACCAACGGGGTCACCAAAGTCGCCAAATTGGTCACCCAAAAATGATGCCAACTTGGCTTTATCGCCAAGATTTCGCCAAATTCCCATTGCATCGCTATTATAATGTAAGAGACAGTGTGCCTTGCGAATATTACAATTTTAACATAAAATAAATATAACACAGAGCAATATAAATGCTTCACACATCCAAATACAAATTATTTACACAGAGTTCGTAACAATATCAATTTCATTCAAGCTATTGCAAATTCAACGGGTGACATGAGACCGAACAGTGTTCTATGAAATAACACACTGAAAGTGGCCCATGTCAATGGCCGAATCACAGGCTTAACACCTGAGTAACGTACTTGTCTGATGTTAAACTACTAATAATCTGCCCAAAGGAAGTCTGCTATTTGTGCATGATGTCACACCAAACTATGAATGTATGTGAATAGTGCGATGTTGGACGATATGGGAGACGATTCTGTACAAATGACAATTTTATTACAAGAATTATTAAGTGCTTTAAAAGACACCGTTTTGAATAACTCATTCATGGCAATTTTTATAGAAACTTCTCGAAAAAGAAAAATGTTTGGCACATTAGTGAAGGAATGAAATGGATTCGTACAAAGGAAAATTATATCGCTGGATGCTTAGAGTACTAGTTAAAATTTCTTACTAACTGGAAAGAAATAAAACAAAAACACACAAATTTTTACTTCAATGATCCACCTCTAAAATGTTTAGAAACTTTAGAAAATAAAATTGAGTTTTCACTATTTTTCAGACGCATAATCTATCTTTTTTAGAAAATTATAGCTCTATTTTTTTTTTCGAAAGCAATTTTTGAAAACAAAAGTTCGATAAGATATTATATGTTATGACAAAAGATGTAGGCGTTTTAAAAATTCATGTTTTCAACTAGAGATAAAAGTATTTAGTACTTATTTCAACTTTCCATTATAAACATATTAACGTTAAAAAACTTGATTCAAGTTTTTGAATTTAAAACAAGGACAACTCTGATGTACTGGACTATATAAAAAAAAAAGTTCAGCAATTAATTGCTGTCTGACCTCTATTTAACGAATTCGCTAATCCCCGAAAATAAGTTCGTTATGGGAAATTCGTTAAATAGAGATTCATTTTTCAATATTCTTCTGTTCTTGGTTCCAGGAAAAAGTTCACTAAATTGAGGAATTCTTAAAGTAGAGGTACATAAAATGAATATCCGACTGTATTTTCATTTTTTTATTCACTTTTGGCTAACTTATTTGTGTAAACGTTGCTCTGAAGCATCACAATAAGCAATTGATTAAGAATTTTGTAATTTTTTACCATTGTAAACTGACGTGGACACGCAACCTAAACCATTATTTCAATCACTAATTATATCATTCATTTTGTGGCCTAAGTAGTCGAGTGGTCATGGTCACGAACTCGTGACCAACGTTCTTTTTTTTTCAATTCCTACTATTAGCTCACACTCTCTATATATTTATTTATTTATTTTATCTTGGTGGAATTTTCAATCGTTAATAAAATATATTTTAAAGCCCTCAATTGAGCTGAAATTTTATATACATAATTATTTTGGATGACAGTACAATAACTAAATTATAATTAATAAAAATTAATTGATTAAAACTAAATATTTAAAGAATTACAAATACAGCCACATTGGCATAATTTTTGGCTACCCTTTTGGTGACTTGTGTCAAAACTTGAAAAGGTTTTTTATTTCCTCGCGTTTTAAAGCATTCAGTTGAACTGAAATTTTATATAGATGATTGTTTTGGATGACAATACGATACATTAATGATAATTAATAAAAATTAATTACCACTTAATGCTGTGACTCTGTCATATCTATATATATATATTTATATTAATTGGAGAATGAGATTCGAGTAGGTGTTTTATTTACGTTCCACTATAAAGCAACATGAGGGCATTTAGTGAAGAACCTTGTAATTTTGAACCACGGTCAATTGAAGAATGAGATCCGAACCCATATGATTCGATTTGAAAAGCGCTAGTTTCCAAGTTCATAGCTTTAAACATTTGGCTCGTGATTCAATTTTAAGATTCATATTATGAATTAAGAAATTTTTCTTTTTTCTTTATTTCTAATCGCAGATTATGAACAGTTATTTACAGAGTTCATCAATCTACCTAGTACTCACCGAAAACTGGTATCTCTTTTTAATGCGGCGCCATATTGGTGGATTCCAATCGCCACAGGTAATTTTGACTCCCAGTTTCCTCCTTAGAAAGAGGCTTCCGAGCTCTGACGAAGCGAACATGTACTAGGCTTTAATTTTGCCTAGGGCACCCCTAGAGATATTTTACATGCCGTATAACCATACGTCATGGCTACTGTCGATTTTCTGCATCATGAAAATCCATCGACTTGGGCCAGGGTTGAACCCGCAGCTTTGGGTACAGAAAGCCACTGACAAACCAACCACGCCACCCAGCAGAAAATCGAATAAGTTAGACATAAGCAAATCGAAATAATAAAATCCAAATTGATGAAACGACGCCCTTAGAATAATTTAAAATATAGAATGTAACGGTCAAAATATCTTTCGTAAATTAAAAACAGAACGTCAGAAAATCTGACCTATATATAACACATAAAAATTTTTAAGCTTGTTTTTTATGTCTTTAAATTCACTCATTTAATTTTCAATCCATTTTTATACATTTTTTTTTTTAAATAGATGTTGGCTTTTTAAAAACATTTTAGCTGTACTTAATTTTTTTTTATTTGAAACTTAAATTGCAAAGAAATTTTGCATACTAATTATTTGTTTCATTAATTAATGACCATATTATTTACATGTTCATATTAAGATATCCGACTACGTTCGGAACCGTGGTTTAGCAAAAGCGTATAAATAGATAATATTTATGATATTTAGTGTCACTTAGATTACAAAATGTATATAAAATTGTTTTAAGAATAGTATTAAAATAAAAAATTATTTAAGTACAATATTTTGTCAAAAAATTAACATAAAATGACCCATTTTCAAAATATTTTCCTTTTGTGAAAAATGCTTCTATTATAATAATATTTTGCCTGTATATAGTTCAGACCTCTGTACAGAGGCTCAACTAGAATTATTGAAATATATAACTTAGAAGTGGGTTTATCCGTGTCTTACGACAACAGAGGGGAGAAATTTTAAGAAAAAACGCCGATAATTATATTTCGATCCATTGTAACTCTAAAAATAATGCGAATTTTTCAAAAATTATAGTTGAGCCTCTGTATAGAAGTATGAACTATATACAGGCAAAATATTATTATAGTAGAAACATTTTTCACAATAGAAGAACAATTTGAAAAAAGGTTATTCTAAGTTAATTTTTAGCCGAAATATTGTATTTAAATACTTTTTTTTGTCAAAATATATCCATAAAACAATTTTATACATGTATTCTAATCTAAATGGCATTAAATATCATGAAAAGTATCCATTTATGTGCTTTTTTAAAATCATGGTTCCGAACGTAGTCGGATACCTTAATCTGAAGTAAATAATTATAATAAAGCATACTAAAATCCTTAATAGCTGATTTTTACTCATCCTATCCAAAACCAGCCTTCTTTATATATTGTTAAAAAACTTCCATATTTCAAAAGAATCTCATTAAAAATTAAAACAATTCTATTATATATCCTTTAATGTTTTTATTATTCTACAATTAAAATTCTTTTACACAGTTTTCCATAATATATTGAAATGATCATTCCTCAGCTGTTTATTATTCATTAGAATATATGTGTTGCCGGTTTCTTTTGTCATATGAATTTTTGGATGATTTAATTAAAAGTATATTCTTTCATTTCAAAATCAGCCAAGCATTTAATTAATCATAAGAAAATTCATGCCCTGAATTGAACAATTCAAAATGAATGGAAGCCAATCTCAACAAAAATAAAGAATTCAACTATGTGGTTTAAATCCAACAGGTGTTACTCGCAGAAAAAGCAATAGATCTCGATTGTAATTACATACCCCCCCCCCTCCTCCCTATATTTATGCCCCCTAATGCCACGGGGTTTCTACTTACTCCCCACCGACTTTTTCAAAAACTAGGCAGCTGCATTCAGTAGAATTCACACTGCGCATGCTCGGCAGGATACTTTTTCTAAATTAAAGATGGCGGTGCGGAATGCTAACTTTCTTTGATCTTCCTTTTTATCAATTGACGTCAGGAGCCATAATTTCCGGCAAAATACAATTCTTTTTACAAAAGAGCATAAAGAAATGAGTGAAAATAAAACATTTTTGTTAACTTTCCAGTTCGTTATGTCATTCAGACACACGGAGGATAAAGAGGTTTGATAAAAGACACAGTTTATTTTGCAATGAAAGCAAAACTGTTGAGTGTAATTTTAGTTCCCGCCAGGTTGGGAGATTTCGTTCTTTTCTCTTTTTCGTCTGGGCGGGTAAAAATTTTTTTAATAAAAACATACTTGGAATTTACGCAACAAATAAAAGTGCCATTTTGAATAAAGTAAATAACAATAAGTAAATGTGAATAGAGTGTATTTATGTTTTCGTGGAATTTTGCTCTTTAAAAAAATAGATCATTGTATTTTTTCATTTTCCTTTTTCGAAGCATTGCTGGAAGAATGTC
Source organism: Trichonephila inaurata madagascariensis (assembly GCA_019973955.1). NCBI lineage: Eukaryota > Metazoa > Arthropoda > Arachnida > Araneae > Nephilidae > Trichonephila > Trichonephila inaurata. The sequence goes on along the minus strand of BMAV01003802.1, from coordinate 114,764 downwards.
TCTATTCTGATAATTTTTATTTAATATATATATAAAGTTTTATTCAATGCCTACTATTAACTCATACTCTCTATATATTTGTTTGTTTATTTATTTATTTATCTTGGTGGAATTTTCAATCGTTAAAAAATACATTTTAAAGGGCACCATTGAACTGAAATCTTATGTACATGATTATTTTCGATGACAATACAATAATTTAATTATAATTAATGAAAATAATTGATTAAAAGTAATTATTTAAAGAATTACAGCCACGTTGGTATCATTTTTGGCGACTTAGCGACCCTTTCGGCGACTTGTGTCAAAACTTGAAAAGGTTTATTTTTTACGTTTTAAAGCATTCAGTTGAGCTGAAATTTTATATACACGATTGTTTTGGATGAAAATACTATACTTTAATGATAATTAATAAAAATTAATTACCACTTAATGTTGTGATTCTGTCATATGTATATACATACTTACAATAATTGTAACTATTTAATAAAAAGTATCTAAAAAAAAAATTTTTTTTTTTGTTGATCTAAGTAGGAATTGAATTAATTTCTTTTTATATTACTTGTTTTTTACATATATTTATGAGTGATTTTATTTGTTAATCGGAAATATTAAATTGACAATCCTTTTAATTGTTAGAAGAGAAGAGGGCTCTATAGAATTGTCGATAAATATGGAATACCGAGGTTTTGGCACTGTTTGTAGCTGCTAGCATGAGGGAAAACCATGAACTATTAAAAAAAAAGACTTTCATAATGCAATGCTGAGGTAGTTGAACCGCTTGTTGTCGTATTACTCACTAAAATCTGTTATTGATTTTCAAACATTTTTATCTACAAGTACATAAGTTACCTGAACATTGATGTTAAATATCATGTACGCAAAAAGAGTCGCAATTTGTTACGTTGTGGTCGGTTTTAGCTGCCAATGTTTGTCCTTCAGTTTAAAGGTTCATTTTCCTAAATGGCATTTTGGGTATTATGGAAAATACTAGGTATTTCATAATGTAGAAAGCTGGATTTTCTTCGATAATAACGTAGAAAAAGACAAAAAGAATGAACTAGAAGCTTCAGAATAGTAAAAGAAATCGAATATTCAAATACCCTCTGTTAAGAAATTAAAAACTCTGATCCGACCTTCAAGACTTAAATCTCCTACAGATGACTCTCCAGTGTTAGCAGCGTTGAATCGTTCATTCTGATGTGTCATCTGTAACGGACTTCATGTCATCAACTAAAAAACCAGGAACAAAGACCCTGAGTGTATCTTATGTAATGCAAAATTCTCTGAATTTCGACTGGAAATTTTGATTCAACTGTTTTCTGTGGGCTCACCTTGACTGTACCAGAACAGAAACAGATTATGTTTGTGACTTTTGTACATAGAATCAAAACAGAAATGACACTTGCTCGTAAACTTGAAATTATGGTTTTATAGTTACAAATAATTAATGACTAAATAACCACGTAAGTCGAATTATTTTGACAGTGGTTTAAACCACCTATTCCATGTTAACCTCCATTTAAAACATTTTTCAAAATATTTCTTTTTATAACAACAAAATGAATTTTTTTCTTTTTTTTGACAAGGGAAAATTCATTGCAAACAATTATAGTATGTACTCATGATGGTTTTGGGCAGGGATCCACAAACTTTCAAATAGAAAGGCCAAGTTGTAAATGAAAAAACACAAATAAGGTATCAAAGAGCCATTTACACAAAGAGCCATTTTTACAAAGAGCCACATATGCATGCATAGGAGGAGATCCAGCAGCAGTCAGGATCAAGACTGTTGTGCTGAGATTAATGTTTTTTTACACAAAATAACATTCTTCATTCCTTCCAAAACTAAGAACTATTGAAGATATTTTTTTATTCTGCTTCTCAATGAAAGAATTATCATTGTCAAAATATCATAAAGTTGTGAACTAATTTTCAAGCGACGTGAAAAAATGTTTCTATCTGTAATGCCATTACAACTTTATTCTGAAATTTCATGTTTACATTAATAATTAAAATGGACTTTGAATGTTCCTGCGTATAAAAATTATATTTAATCAATCTTTTTACCAAACCTTAAACATGTCATAAAATACATGAATGCAAGATGTGTTTTTATCACTTCTATTAGGAGTTTACGTCCATCTCTCTTGCTCACATTCGAGAGTGCCCCCTAATCTATGTAAAAAAATAAAAAAACTTCGCAGAAAATCACTTAGAAGAGTGTTTTCCTATGGTGGCGTTCCTATCAATAAATTAGATTGTTACTGCTGTAGAGCTAATTTTAATATTTTCATTAATCATCAGCACGTTTTGTCTATGGAAAAATAATTTAATACATTATTCTTAAGGCAGTCAAATGTTTAACTGTAGACCAGTGTTTCTCAAACTTTTAATACTTACGACCCAATATTCAATCACAATTTTCATCGCGCCCCCCTCCATACAATAACAATTTTTTTAATTCGATAATACGTTATACTTTGAGGCTAAAGCTGCAATACGACTTTAACCTCTCCACCACCGACGTATATATAAATGTCTTTCTCAGCCAGTGCGTAAGATGCCCCGGGCGTATGTATACGTCTTTTCGAAGTACGATATTTTCTGTTCTCTGCTATCCATAAAATTATTCCGAAGGCTTTGGAATGTGATAAATGGACCCTGACAGTGATTGCGAAGGGTTCACTTATTTCAGAGGATTTTCTCATTTACCCCCCCCCCCCCCAATACATCACATATGCTTGCCTACGTGGAAAACGGTGGCATTGGGAACCGAATCGCAAAACATTTAATCGGCATTTAAGAGAATAATTATAAGCTGTACAAGTTATCAAGATAAGTGCTGTGATTTTTGTATATAATTTTATATATGATAAGCCCACGGGGTTACTTGTAATTATTAAACTTGTGCTTGACTTTTAGTATTGTTAAATTAATTATAAAAAAACTTCGTGCAGTACTTATACATTTTATAAGTGTATTATATCAGTGTAAATGTGTATTTTATTTTTCTTTATGTCAGAATGTTAGTTAGTAAATTAATAATTTTTTAAATAGTCTCTTGTTTTCGACTTTTCAATAGGCTCGCGCCCCCTTCCCAGACTTATCACTCCCCCCTAGGGGGCGCACCCCACACTTTGAGAAGCACTGCTGTAGACGCAAATAAGGTAAATCTTTTCAATGTTTAAGTATAAAGAAAATTTTTAGTAGGTATAGTTATATTTTTTTTAATAATGTATTTGCTAGAATTCTGAAGAACCGCAATCGTCTTTACAAAGAGACACATGCGGCTCGCAAACCACAATTTGTCGGCCCCTGGTTTAGATGATTTTTATCAAATACTAGTAAAGTTATAATTAAAAATAAATAAATGGAATTTTTCATAATACCCTCCTCTCATCTAATTAAAGGAAAAGTCAGTTCGAAAGTAACTTTGATAACAATTAAGTAGAACAAACGTAATTCATTTCTATCAAACTTACAAATATTAAATAGATACAATGTTTAATAAGTCATTAAAAGTTGATTAATGAGAAACAAGATAAAACTAAAAAAAAATGAAATCTCAATAGATTTCAAAAAAAGTGTAGAAATTATACCTTTAAAACTAAAGTGTTAAAATATTTTTCTTTGCAAATATCATCCCCCCATCTCGGAAAATATACAACAAAATAAAAGAATAATTGCTCTGTTAATAAAACACTTCGCTATCCTTTTCGGCTAATTAGTACCACCAAAAATTAACTTTTTCTTAATTATTTAAAAAGAAAAATGAGGAATTATAAAACGAATAAAGTATTTTGAAAGGGAGAAAAAATAGAAAATGCTCAAATTATCTCATCATTCTTTGGTAACATAATTCCTTTCTTTCTCAATCTGGTTTATTTTGAGTTTGTGTTTATCACTTTATTTTTATTTGTATGTGTGCTTTATATTTTTTTACGTAGTTTCGTAGTGATATCAGATTCAATATTTTTAATGATTTATCTCATAATCGTTTAATCGGAAATTTATGTAATTAGATATTTTCCTCCGGTATAAAAAAGTTTTAATTTTCTGAATAATTTTTAGTTTAGAATGATTGCTTTAATTATAGAAGGTACTAAAGCACTAATATGTGTGAAATATTAAAACGGAAGTAAATATATTTTTTTAAAGATTGGTATTACAAACTCTGTAATTTGCATTTTATTTTTAAGAATGTGCTTTCTTTTAAAATTTTCACAATAAGGACAATCTTTATGTTTAATTACACTCTGTATTTTCCACTAGTCTGCTGTTTTAAAGATATGAAAGCTGACATATATAGCATATTTATGCTGAATTATAATTATCTTGTTAGTTCGAAATGTAAAAAGAATTCAAATGAATATATTGGTTCATTTTTCCAACTTGTGCACATGCTGCCTTAAATACTTTTTCCTGCCATAATTTTTTTAGGTACTTTTCAGTTTCGCCTTCACAAATCTCGCCAAATTGGCGTTATTGGCTGCAACTCACGATATACGCATAAAAAAACATTAATAAATATTAGTTATAATAGGTTTTTCATCCATTTTTGATATACTATGAAAAAGACGTTACTGATAAGAAGAGACTACGACTTGTTTTGAAATGTGGTTGTAAAAGGTTACCTGCGTGAACATTCCGTTTAGCGTCCGTTGTACCATTTTTGGTGATTTTATCGCCTGCGCCAGCGAAAAGGAAAAGTACCTTTTTCACAATTCCTACTATTAACTCTCCATTGAGCTGAAATTTTATATACATGATTATTTTGGATGACAATACAATAATTTAATTATAATTAATAAAAATTAATTGATCAAAACTAATTATTTAAAGAATTACAAATACACAGCCCGTTGGCGACAATTTTGGCGACTTGAGTCAAAATTTGAAAAGGTTTTTTTTTCTCACGTTTTAAAGCATTTATTTGAACTGAAATTTTATATACAGGATTGTTTTGGATGACAATACGATACTTGAATGAAAATTAATTACCACTTAATGTTGTGATTCTGTCATATGTATATACATATTTATATATTAATTGTAACTATTTAATAAAATATAGCTAAAATAAAATTTTTCTTTGTTGATCTAAGTAGGAATTGACTTAATTTTTTTTTATATTACTTGCTATATTATTATTGAGACAATCAACAGCTATAGGTTATATCATAAAAATAAAAACAAATTACGTTTAAGACTAGCGTATACCGACCTCTCTTATGGAGGGGGGCTACATTCTAAGCAAAACATGTAGACAAAAGTGCTGAGGGGTAATCTCTATGTTCAAAATTTAAAAAAAATTTTGGTACATGGGGAGTTGAGCTCCTCCCTTGTGCTTACCCCTGACAATTCATTTGATGCATTTCCCGCAAGTTCCTTAATTACTGAATATGTTTTGATACAAGAAAAATATTTAAGAAAACAACTGTTAATAAATTTAGTAACAGTTCTTTTTTCTTAAATCCTCTATTATCAAAAATAAGTGGTGTAATCACAATTCTCATTTTAATTTTAATTTATTAATTAACAAGTAAAGTGCAATTCACATTACAAAATGAAATCTAAAATTTTTTTTAAATAAATTTCTAAAATTTACAATTTATAACCTCGTTTGATTAATTATTAACGTAAAATTAAACAGGAAATGTTTAATTTCTAATTATTATTTTCGCATTCTTCGGGGAAATATTTATTCAATAAAAGTTGTTTTTTCTGCAAATGCAACGTTTTTTGGGGGGTTTTTCTGAAAAAAATCAGAATAAATACACGAAATGTTAAGTAATCACAGTCTGTGAACAAATACAATAAAATAGAATTTTAAAAACTAAGAATTAAGAGCGACGAATTCAAAAAAAAAAAAAAAATGTGCTCTCTTTATCAAAGCGCAGCTACAAATTTTTATTTTCTCTTTTGAGTTTTGCTGTTTCTTTATCTGAGACAAATCCTTAGACAATACAGATGAAAAATTTGTTTTTATCAATGCATCTGCAACTGAAATCAAAACTTATAATTTTTTTCTTCTTTTTTATTAAATCACACCATCTTTGAGGGTTATGCTCATTGCTTTGACTCTCTCCTGACTATATACAAAAATTTAGAAAGACTATTTTCTGAAAGAGAATTAACATAAACTTTTTTTTTTCTCATAAGAAATGCTGCGAAAAATCTCCCAAGAGATTAGGATTTATAGCTGCAAAAAATTTCTAAAATAGAACGAAAAAAAGAAAAGAAACGCTTTTTGTTTGCTTCCTTTATTATCCTTCTGTTTATTTTGCCAAACGATATTTTTCACTTTTGCGCCATTTCTTGCAATAACTTGATGTAGTACATGTAAAAGAAATTCAAACAATTTGTAATTGCGTGCCTAGAGAATTCGAATGTCAGTTAAAATTTCTTGTCGATAACTGAGACGTACGGATCTAAGTCAGGCGTTGAATTACATTGTAGATGTAAGAAGAAAACTCCAGAATTCTCTTTTATTTATTCATAATTTGTCAGCAACTTTTGAAGTATGGAATCGGTTTCTAACAAGAGAAGAAAAAAAAAAATTCCCAGAAGTCTACGGCTCTTGAAGCGAGTGTAACATAAAATATTAATAATGTCTTCTCTATTCCAAGTGTTTATCTTTTAAACGTACTTTTTTTTTCTTTTTTGGAATTTTACTTAATTTCAAAGAGCTGAATGCTGCTCTATTTGTTTTGTTTTTCTCGGTGTAAACAAAAACCTTTGGCAGAAATGTGTAAAAAAAACTAATGACAATGTTTTTCTAGTCTAAGTCTACATAGTTTTGCCATTTAAAAGCAATTTAAATGAAGGCTTAGGGAATTGAATGTTTGATTGTGCAAATATCTCTGAGAAGTTTTCTGTCATTTAATATAAGTATCTTGCACGTAATGAAATGTATACATTGTAATTATTACTTTAAAATAATAAAGAGAAGTCTGAGTGTAACCACGCTTTTTGTTAAATATTTATACCCTTGTCGAATTCGGGTAAAATGAAGGACGAAGTATATTCTCTCCACATGTATTGTTTCTTCTTTTTCTAGTGTATCATTTCAAATTTAAAACGAATATTAAATCGAAAAATTTAATTTCTATTAGATTTAATAATTTAGATTTAATTTCTTTTAATTTCTATTCTATTAGATTGGATACATTTTAGGATTTCAAAAACTAAGCGATTTGTACAATTGCATGACATTGATAGGTTTGAAAAGAACAAGTCTTCTAAGTCATTGAATTTTTATGTTTAAAAGTACTAAAATTTAACCAAAAGATTTGATGTTCAAACTTATTTGATAAAAGACTTACGCGATTAAATTTTTAAATATTAATTTAAGATTTATAATTTGATTTGGGAAAAGGGAAACATATATTTAAATTATAAATAAATTTCTGTCTGTATTTATTCTAACAATTCAAATGTTATATGAAATAGAATATGTGTTTAAATCGTGGACCTGAAGATAAACTATTACAATTATAAAAATAAGTGTATATATATATCATTATTAAAATTATAATAATGTCAATTGCAATGAGATATAAATGTACGTGAATGTAATAAATAAAACAATGTATAATTTTATTTAAACTTCACAAAACTGAATTTTATTACAAAAATGATAGAATTCAGATGAAGAAATTTGTACATGTAATCATTCTAAACAAGACTACACAAAATCATACTAAAACAAACTATTGTACACAACAGAATAGACCCAGATTGACCTAAAATTACTCAACATTAACCAACTTTCAAAGACTTTATAAATATATTTATTAGCTGTCTATCTAAAATCTTCAAAATATTAACCTTTCGCTATTATAGCTATTTACGGCTTTTGTAAAATATCTTTTCAATCACTTAGAACTCGATTGGGACGATTAATTGTATTTTTATTTAGCTTCTTTTTAAGCGAGGACTGTCGGTAACATGCCTTGCAATTTCAAGTCTCACAAATACCTAAGATAAACCCTGATTCTCAAAACTTACCTTACTACACCATACACTGGCGTATACAAATTACTTTTATGGGAAGGCTTATACTTTTCAAAAAACGTTGACGAAGGCACCGAGACATAATTTATGCTAAAAATCAAAAATCTGTTGGTCTATGGGAAGGTTTAAAACCCCTACCTTCTTTCATGTTACTAACACCACGCAAGATCTATACAATTGAGTTCTATGAAACGAGCTTTTTTTTTTCATTGTGTTTCTTACAGAACAGATCGAAATATTAACCAGGTTTTAAACTAGTGATTCTGCTGCATTGACATAGCTAGTTCTAAGTGGATCCTGTATCAAAATTCCTTTGGGGTCCTCTTTTAGGTATGAAGCCTTTATTAGTGGGACACATATTGGGGCCCCTGTAGCTCGGGGGGCCCTAACCTTGATATGGCTGATACGGAGGTAGCTACACCCCTGTTCTGCTGGTACATCGCGAACTTCAAAATTCACAACCATAATCAATTTATTACAAAGGGCTTGGAACATTTCAAAACTTTAAATGAAGAGTTTCTAAGAGGGTGTTTGTTCTTCAAGGAGTCATAGTATTGGAGTCATAGTAATTGAAGTATTTGAATAATTCGAGTGATTATTTTTAAAGTCATTCGAATATAAATTGCCTTCACAAATATCAGATACTTTGAAAAAGAGATTAAACTTGTATTGTTTCATTTTAAATTCTCTTCAATCCGATTAAATTCTACTATTAACAAATGTGCTACCTCTTAAAAGATAAAGAATGGAATTATTTTTATCGTAATTATGCACTTAAAATGTAATATTATGGAATATATATATATATAACTTACAGACTTTTATGGACATCTGTTTTTACTGAATTGTATGTTTTACACTATTACTTTTTGCACCAATAAACTATTATCACATTTTTTCTCATACAATAAATATCCTGTGAAAATAAATTAGGGGTATTTCATTTTTACTTTAAAATCTTATCGAAAGGTAAATATGATCAGCGTAATCTAATAAATTTCCTATTAAGCAATTTAAGTGATTAAAAATTCATCTGAATCCCTTATTTGTTGTTTAATTTTTATCTCAAAGAGCTAAGTGATTGTTTTTATCAAGAAAATTAATCCTTTCATCACGATTATATACATTTCGTTTTAAAACCAGTCTTAAGTCTCATCTTAACGAAAACAACCAATTAATAGATTTTCCAACCAATCACATATTACTTCCTACCTGGAAAGACTAAGAGAGAAAAGATAAACTCTCTCTCTCTCTCAGACTATTTTCACACGTGCCCTGTCAATGTTCTCGTGTATTTTCCCAAGACTTGGAATAATTTATGTCACCAGATGGCGTCACTGCCCAATACTTTGACCCCAGGGAAATACTTTCCCCAGAACAGGTTAGGAGAGGCTAAGCTCGAATTAAAGGAAAAATTCTCTTACGATTCTTAAAATAGGAAACCTATATCTTTTCTCAAATGATTAAATTTGATTAATGATAAAGTTTTCCAAAGATATATATTATCACATATGAAATTCTTTAGTTTCAGAATATTAACAAATTATAAATCTTAAATTAAGAACTAATGTGATATTAACTGTTACCATTTAAAAATAAAATTAACATACAAATTGCTAGATGCAATACAGATCTTGCATTTATTAGTGCATTTGCATTTGCTCTCAGATTTAGGCGGGAAAAGCTCTGACTTATTTTGAAATCAAAATTACCTTCTTAATGTGTGTTTGATTACATTTGTAATTCACTGTTGTTGTTTTTTTGTTTGTTTGTTTGTTTTTACCTATTTTTTAAGCACGCTGGAAGTTTTCATAATTTGTTATGACCTTGATTTTTTTTTAAAAAATCGATAATTACGCAAAATAAATTGCACTTTAAATTTTAGCATTTTAAAAAAAAAAATTTAACTCCTAACTCAATTGATTTAGCTCAAAAATTATTACTCATCACATTATTAAATTTATTATTTTTTTTCCACACTTTTTCCTTTTTCTTTCTTTCTTTTTCCTTTTAATATCTTAAGAAAACCAAGGAAAGTATATTTCTTAAAAATAAATTTAAACAAATTTTATTTATTTAGCATACAAAATTAATTAATGATTTAATTGATTTTAAATTTTTATCTTTTTTAAAAGTTTATCAAAAAAATTTTCGCATTTTTTAAATTTGTCGAATTTTACCAAATTACCAGTAATACTCAGCTTATTCCAATTTTGTAATGCTTATTAGCTAATGCTAATTAGTAATTAATTAAGAAGCATATCTTCAAGAAGATTTTCCGTAGTAAACTTTAATGGAATACGTTATGTTATATTTTTTTAAAAAATAACTATAATATTGACCCATATATATATTTATGATGTTGCGTAGGTAATATAATGTTTTTAATCGATAAAAATCCGCATTACAATGTAAACATTATTTTACAAAATGATTTATATCTTTCCAAAACAATAATGCAATAAATTTTATAGACATACTTGAATCTTATAAATAAAGAATTTGTGAAAGAGTTTTTGTTCAAAAAGATATTACACAATAAAATTCAAACGAAACAACTTTTTACAAGTTTCCTGGATTAGTTTCTTTTTCTTTCTTTTAAAATGGAAACTACAGAATCTATGATGTATTTTGAGTTTGATGTCTGTCAATAACCTTTTTAAAGTAATATTCATATATGAATGATTTCCCTCCTATTTTAAAACTATGTACTTCGGAAATTTTTCAAAAATAACTTTTACCGAAATTGTGTTTTTATTTTTATTTATTTATTTTTGGAATTTGCATCGGCATGATATATTAGTAACAGACTTTTTAATTTAGATATATTGTAAGTTTTTATATGTTTTAAAACTACATATATATCAAAGACTAACTTTATTTTGAGATATATATATATTTAAATTGTTGTATTTTTTGATGATATACCACACTGCAGATTTTACATGCAACTATGATTACTTTTACTATGATTGTTGCACTTGCTTTACATACAACTATGATTACTTTTTTCTTACTGTTCCTCAATCAATGCAATATTAACGCTAGACATATTGCATTATAGCAATTCTATTTCATCAATCTACGCGACGATTACCGTTCACTAATGCTAATTACATCGATTTGTAAGATAGTGAATATCAGTGGTGTAATGAGAACATTCGGGGCCCCTGCAAAATCAGGTTTTGGCCCCCCCAAGTTGGATTTTACAAAGGCTTTATTTGGCGGCAGTTAGGCTTTGGGGCTCTCTAGAAACCTAGACCCCCGGCAATGCGGTGAATATATTCCTTCATTTCAAATGGGAAATGTGACGTCATGATAATCAAATTATTATGTACCACAATAAGAGGTATTTGCAATTGAAAATAAATAGAAATATCATGTTTGTTCGTAGGCAAATAATTTGAATCGCACGTCAAGAATTTAACTATATATACAGGGTATCTCCGAATGCCGTGTACAAACTTAGAGGGGAGGTGGAAACCATATTGAGGAGCAATAACTACATAGGAAGGCAAGGGCGGAAAGCTACAGATGGCACTCTCTGCGAGTTCTAAAGTTCGGCACAAGCTGTTTCCTCATTTCAAACATGGACAGCGTGCGATAAATATAAATCGTTATACGTACACCGAGTTGGCGGATGTTCACCTCATCTACATTCTAGCCAATGGAAATTGACTTGGACCTGGTGGCACGAATGTCTATCGTTTCTGCTACGATCCGTAAAATGCCTGGTATTTGCGAACATGTCCGCCAATCCGTGTCGCGTCGGTGTTGTGCGTCACACCAAGTTTGTACCAGGCATTCGGTGACACCCTGTAGTTATAATTGAATAACCTGTGCATTCGAATTAGAAGACAAAACAGTTTAATGGTTTGAATTCAATCTCTTGGTTATAGCTTATTCATGTTTCAGATAAGGAAACTCAAAAAAATTATGATCAAGAGAATTCTCTCTAGCTTATGTTCTTGTTCTATTTCTTAACTTACTCACATATACACACTTAACTTACTCACACACATATGTATGAATGGATGTGTGTGTGAGAGAGAGAGACAGAGAGAGTGAATGTGTGTTTGAGTGAATGTGAGCGTGGGAGTGATTGTGTGTGCAGTGGCGTAACGTAAACCCCCGCATCGAGGGTTGACCCAGGATTCTAGGGGGTCTAAAGCCTGACTGACGCTAAGTACGTATGATTTTGCAGTCATTTGTAAGATCCAGCTTGGGACCCAGGATCTGATTTTGCAGGTGGCCCCTATATTCTCCGGTACACCACTGTGCGTGCGAGTGAATATGTGAGTATATGTGAGTGAATGAAAGAATGTGAATGAATGTGTGAGTGAGTATGTGTGGGAGTGAATGTGTGAGTGTGCGTGCATAAATGAATGTTTGAGTGTGTGAGTGAATATGAATGTGAGTGAGTGTGTGAGTGAGAGAATATGTATGTGCAAGTGAATATGCGTGTGCGAATGAATGTGTGAGGGAATGAAAGAGTTTGTATGAAAGTGAATGAAAGAACGTGGATGTGTGCGTTAGTGTACGTGTGAGTGAATATGTGTTTATTGAGTGAATGTGTGCGTGAAAAGAAAATATGCATGCTAATCTTGCATGGAAAAGAAAAAGGAAGCGCCTCTTGTTGGATATAATATATTTCTATTTGTAAAATACTACAGATAAAAATATGCCAAAAAATTTTATAGTTTGTTTAAATTTTCAAAGTCTGCACTTTCGTACTGTAATCAAATGTTTAAATAAAAAATTCTAGCATCATTTATATGCACACACACACACACAAAAAAAAACACCCTACTAGTTTAAAAGAGATTCGTGTATTTTCTTTAATTACAGCTTATTATATCTTGGAATGCCGAAAGGTGCATGCGATATAGTCAATTAATTGAACAATAATTGATACTATCTAAGCAAAAAAAGATATTTGCGTTAATTTCAATAAAAAAAAAATTAAGAAAAAACGTTACAGGGAAAAAATAATTTTTTCAAGAGTGTTTATTTTTTAACATCCTTCTCTGGTTAAAGCAAAACATAAAATCACTGCTTTCTAGGTAAATTAATGGGATTTATTTCCTTTAATGAAGTATTAATGCCATTTCTTCATCACCTAATAAAAAAATAATACTCCAAAAAGCATATAAAAGAAAATTACAGCTCGTATTTATTTTTCGTGCTCAAAGCCTGCCTTGTTACCTGGGCAATAGTTATTTCATACTGTGAAGCATCAAGAGAGGTTTAAGTAATTTTACTAATTAGCCTTCTATTTGGTCCCATTATTTTCGATTCGCAAAAAATAATTCTTCCCTACAATTAGTTGCCATGCATTGTTATATTTCTTTTGTTTATTTCTGCAATTAAGATGATGTCTTTGTTCTCTGCTGTATCTCTTCACTTCATTTCTTAAGATCATTTCTTCTGTATCTCATAATTTACCTTTCTTTTGCATTTTTCAACTCCAATGTTTATTGCCTTTTTTTTTTTTTTTTAACTTTTCTTTTTTCATTATTCTAATACATCCATTGGCCTTTAAAAACAATTCGTATAATTATGCTCATTTCGGTGGTACTCGAAATTATAATGCTGCTATGTTTTTTCTTTCTTTTCTTTTCTCTTTCTCTCTGAAAGAACATCGTATTTGTTTTCTTCCAGTTATAAAGTTTCTTTCGTGTTTTCTTCCTCAAAATGAAAATAATTTTGTTGTTTATAATCTCTACTCTTTGCTAAACTCAGACGGAATAATAAAAAAAAAAATTGTTTTTTGAAAAAGATTATGTTTTTTGTGAGTGTAAGCCTTTCTTTCTAATTCCCTGCTGTTGTTTTTGGAACATCTCTAACAATTTGCTGTAGGACAAAATGAAACAAAACAAAAAATGAAAATCAGTTTCAATCTTTAACTTTTATGTTGATTAAAATATTTAGGTTATAAAATAAAAACCTCTTCTTTTTTTCGTTTTCCAATTTTATAATGAAAATCCTCACTGTTATTTTTTAAAACGTGTTTGCTTTGCTTAAGCTTCCAAACACACACATATGTGTAATCTTTCCATGTTAGCTAAGGCAATTTGGTATTAAAATATTATTGGTAGTTATTGTCGTGTGTGTGTGTGTGTGGCACAATTGATGAAGAAACACCTTTGAAAATAACAATCCACGTTTATTGACGATCAAACACATAAAATAAGCAGCTACACATAAAAAGCAAGACACGAAATATAGCGTGGTTTACATGTCAAACACAAGAAGCAACTTAATCCTTCCAGAAATTTCGTGTATTTATACAAATAGACAATAGGAAGCTTTTAAAATCATATGACTTCCATCAAAAGCTTTTCTGATTGGTCCAGATAATCTGATGATACAGGTTATATACGTCCTAATTTAAAAAGGGTGGGCCTTTAATTTCAAAGAGATAAAGTTACGGTTATATTCCGTTAGGCGGATAGATTAGAAATTGATTATTAAACGTAGTCCGGATGGCTGAGGACCATTATAGATTAAAAAACCCTTAAGAGAAAATTAACGCGAATTATCTCACACACACATTATATGTGTGTGTGTGAGTGAGTGAGAGTGTATATATATATATCGTGTTTGCATGCGCTTTTCTTTTGAATCGTGAAATTAACATTGTCTCAGGATTTTTTTTTTCTTTCTTTTAATATTTGCTCAGTGCTCTTAAAATAACATTAGGCACTTACAATAACATTCTTAGACCAATTAATCTATGGAGACATTTCGAACAAATTAATGCAAGATCCAATCCCAAGGCAGATTAATGTAAGGCAATCCAAAATTCAAAATAAATGTAATGTTGTTAAAGAACATGTTTAAAAACACTATTTGTATGGTTGTCATGACAGCGCACTGAACATTAGCGTTTCGACGTTTTCTACGGTAAATATAAACATAGCTACTTAAAAAAAATATCTTGTATAATATCCGTTTATCTGGGAGTTTTTAAAATGTTTAAACGCAACAAAAACAATACGATTTCTTATAGAGGAAGATAATTTTCTAATCAATATAATAAGAGATCATACAAATTAAGTTTTTTTTTCTTAAGTATTCAATATGAATCAATATCTCGGACACTTCTGACAAATTTAACTTTTGTATGTGCATGAAGAAATTGCATTATGTTTACCAAAGTGTTAACACTAAATCTGCGTTACCATTTTTTCCCCGGTTAAAATACGATTCAAAATGAATCTCTTATAGCTAAATATACTAAATTATTTAACACAGAGAAAGAAATTTCAGTATTTTATTTATTTTTTATCCACAGTTGGTTATATGGTTGGTTTTCAAAGATTTTAAAATCATTTGAGATACATTGTGCCAAATATAAAATGCAGTGTGTCAAACCATTTTTCTTTTAAAGACATTTAATTTTAGAAATAGAAAATATAATAATTGAATCGCGTTTCTTAGAAAATTAAATATATGCATCTGTTAAAAAATCCAAAGTCGCAAGAAAAGTTTAAAATTTTGGGGAAGGGGTTTTTCTTAGTCGAGTGTTAGATTAAAGTGTATGATTTTCCAAATATTTGAAATGAGAACTTAGTCGAAAGTAGAACATTATTTAAAATACTTCATTATTAGGCATAAAATTTAATTAGTATTATAGAATCTTTGATTCAGAGGCGTAACGATGAATACTAGGGGCCCCCTGCCAAATCAGATTTTGGACCCCAAGCCCAAATACGTACTTTGCGTTAGTCAGGCTTTAGGTCTCCTAGAACTCCCCCCCCCCACAATGTGGGGGTGTACGTTACGCCACTGTTTCGATTCTGCATTCATTTTCCACTTGTTTTGAATGCTGTAATTTTGCAATGTGAAAATTTTTGATACATTTAAAAAATAGCAAATTTATTGTAAAAAGAGTGGGAAAAATTTGGAGAAAAGAATAATTTTAATAACATTAATATAGA
>BMAV01003802.1:0-76499 GCA_019973955.1 Trichonephila inaurata madagascariensis | reverse complement strand
TAGTATATTAAAAATATAAAATGAATACCAACATTCTTCATCCTGGATTATTTTATTCATTTATCATCATATTTATTTTGTTTATTTCTTTTCTTGAATCACTTTCTTACTATATTATAATATATACATTTGAGTATATTTTTTTAATACGTATATATTAAATTGTATATATTAGCATGAGATTGGAAAACATTGCAAGAAAGATTTGTTTTTTAGAACTTTCTTACAATATTACTTTCATACAAAAAAATTTCAATGAAAGAAAAATAATGTTACAACATTTTGATTAATGTTCATAAAAAATGCACCGGAAGAGATCGAACGACAATCATAAAGTCTTACATCTATGTATTCTGTGAGGAAATGATTGTAAATTCGAAACATATACAAAAGATAGTAATATAAAGACATATGGCATGAAAGAAGTTACACATCAACGGGGACATCTTAAGACTCTTTGAGGCCCTGGTCCCAGAGAAATCTAAAGATTTTTTTGAGGCCCTGGGCCTCTATGCAAAAGTAGACCCTACCTGAGATCTTTTAAAGTAGACATTATAAAGCATGCATTGCCAAATACTCGTTCAAATGGTAATTTAAAACAAATAAGTGTGCACGACTCACAATTGCAAAAACCTAGGCACAAACTGGCACGACCGATGGCCGCATTTCGACTAAATGAGTTGAATTATTGTTTATGGTGTTAGGCCTAGACTTAGACAACGTCATCACAAAATAATGCAGTCTTATCACTTTTGATAGTTGATATGCAGTTTGAAATTCCTTGTTTTTCCGAGAACATGTACGGGAATAATATTTGACCATTAAAATTATCCGAATCATGATCTTACTAAAAAGAGTTGAGAACGAAACGATGCCCCCACCAAGGGCGAGTCCCTGGACCCGGGACAAAGTTGGCTCATGCCTTAAGACGTCCATGTACATCAGTAAGTAGTGAGGCCTACCTCATGCAAGTCCAAACCTGGTATGGCACCTAATAAGTTAAGTCGCATATACCCTCCTGTCATAGATTCTTCCATAAATTGAGCAACTGGGCAGTAAATTCAAAAGTATTCCTGGCGGTAGCAATTAACTTCTACATACATTTCAAACATGATTTATTGTCAAGAAATCTGGTGGTTGGGTCTGCCATGGAAGTACTTTATATCCTTGAAACGTTGTTGGGAGCATGACACAGAATGTGGTCGAGTGTTGCCTTGTTGATGAAAGACATGCGGGTGAATTGATAGCACATACAGCATAACCGGATGTAACCAGATGTCGGGGTGCTTATTATCCGTTAAAATGCCTTGAATGATGACTAGAAATGAGCACGGTTCTATAGAAATCACTCTTTACATTATCACAACTTATGTTATAACTTTATGACGATCGACAACCAACATCTATTTGGACTGATTGCTCAGTCTCTTTTACATGCGTTTACACTTGTCATCAGGATTGTCACTGAAATTGAGTTAAATTCTAAAGATTGCACACCTCCGGTCGGGCTTCATCGAAGTCGCAAAAACCAATCCATATTGCTTCAGTTGTTTAACCAGCGTTAGATGTCTTAATGGACCTGTAACACCAATGCAATGAGAATTTAATATATCTTAGAATTATTACACACACTTTACGTACTGTTGAATCTCATATGAAGTTAACACTTTTTATTTCTTTCCCACCCCTGGTCATGGACGAGGTGGCATAGTAGTCATGGACACGAGCTTGTGGATAACGTGTCATGAATTTGAGCCCGAGTATCATTCAAGACCTGACGTTTAGAAGGGCTGATTCAAGTTAACTCTTTCATGACTAAAAATCCTCCTGTTGGCATGGTGTGGTAGTTTGGAGAAGTGGTGCCAGCTCAGGCGTCGTCCTCATCACTTGATCATGGTTCAAAATTACTAGGTCCGTCGCCAATAGCCTTCATATTGTTTTGTAGTGCGACGTTAATGAGCAACCACTCACCTTCCCCTTCCCAGTTGTGTACCAACGCGATTTGCCCATTTTTACATTATTTTGTTTTAAATGGTGAACTTCTTTTAAATACACAAATTTTAAGTATTGTACTGGTATATTATTTTTCTCTTTTCAACTATCATTACTTCGAAATATATTAACATTTTATAAGCATTCATGTATTTATAAACATTTAAACATTTTGTACATTTTCCGATGCACACACATTTTATTTTTTAAAACTTTCTTTACAATATCGGGAAATACTTTTATTTCTAAAAAATAATTCTTTAATACCTGGTGTAGACCAGCTCTTTTTGTGTGTGTGTGGCATTTATGTATTCATAAAGGAAACAAATTACCTTATATTCTCTTGGGGAAGCATTTGATGCGAGGGTATTAATGAATATTTGGTACAATATAGCTTATGGACTAACCCAGTGTTTCTCAAACTTTTAACATTTGCGACTCAGTTTTCAATCATAATTTTCCTTGCGCCTCCCCTCCTTAAAATAACAATGTATTGAATTCATAAATGTACTTTGACGGTAAAGGTACAGTACGATTTTAATTATAAACTCTCTCTGTACTTAGATATTAGATATAACTATTAAATTAAATATTAGATTAGTATTAAATTCTGTATATGACAAGCCGATGGGAGCCACTGTAAATATTACACTTGTTCTTGACTTAGTATTGATAAATTAATTATCAAATACATTGAAAAGTATTGATACATTTGTAAGTATAATTAATATATGATTGTAAAAGTGTATTTTATTTTATTTATTATGTCAGAATGTGTTTTGTTTTGAATCCTTTCAGTAAATTAATA
This sequence comes from Trichonephila inaurata madagascariensis, assembly GCA_019973955.1. Lineage (NCBI taxonomy): Eukaryota > Metazoa > Arthropoda > Arachnida > Araneae > Nephilidae > Trichonephila > Trichonephila inaurata. The sequence continues at coordinate 73,699 of BMAV01003802.1, read as the reverse complement.
CAGTTTTGTTAAAAATAATCTTTTATTTTCTATATGATCACGCCCCCCTTATAGGGTTATCACGCCTCCCACAATTTGAGAAGCACTGGAATAACCTTATAATTTTAAGATGAAAATTATAAATTGATGTTTTTAAATATGTATATATACATAAATTTTTCGCTTAAGTTTTCTTCGGTTAAATTAAGTAAAATACAGAAGATTAAAAAAAAAAAAAAAACCATACATTTTCCAAAAGAGCTTAGCTTTAATTTTTGAATAGAAAAACCTGAATAGAAAATAATGTTAGACCCAAATCTACTTAACCCACAGCGCTTGAATTTCCCCCTTTGCAGTCAGAAGTACTAACGTAAAAATTTTGCATAACGATTTTTTTCCCCCTCACCTATAGAATGAACCTAACTCTTTCCATAAGAAGCCCATTATCACAAAGTCTCATTCTTGTGCCCCATAAATCTCAGCCAACCGACAATTTCGGTCTTCCATTCTGCTCCAACTTCCTTAAGTGACATCCAGTGAAATGAAAATCGCGTTATTGCGCGTCTTTTCTTGTGTACTCCCTAACAAGAAGCCAAGCCCCATAATTCACGCTCGGCCGAACCATCTGCCCCTAAATTACTACCTGGGAAGTGGGTGTTAATATTGCGATAGTCGAGGAACGTGTACATCTTCCTCCACCGTGAGAATCCACTTTCTGACCTCTCTGCATTCAGAGCACTCAAGCACAATTTAGGCGGAGGGTTGCCATACTCTCAGGCTTCTCGCTCGTTTTGGCGATTTTTAGCTTCTGTGAAATTTGATTTCGACTTTTGATTAGTTTGTTATATAAATGCTAAATAAATAAGACAATAACGATGAACTTTTCTGATATTTCTACTTGGATATGATATAGATAAAAACGAAATAACTTAGAAAAAAATTGTAATTCTGATAAGAAAAAAAAAGTAGTTATATCCAGGGACGTCTAAAGACTACTTGAGGCTCTGGGCCCAGTGGCGTAACGCCCACCCCCGCTAACCCTCGACTGCCAAGAGGCTCTGAACCTCCAGGGGGCCCAAAGCTTGGCTAACATTAAATACGTATTTGTGGCCCAAAATTTGAGTCTGCAGGGGGCCTAATATTCTCTGTTACGCCACTGCCAGGGCCCATATGCAAAAGTAGGTCTTGAGCCCCTACATAAATGTAGGCCCCACGTATGGTCCTTAAAATTAGACATTACATAGCATACGTTCTCAAATACTTGTACAAACAATACGAAACAAATAAATGCGCTGACTTGAAATCGCTCATACCAGCTCGATCGAATGCCGCCTTTAGATTGAATGAGTAATGATGGTGTACGGTGGTAAGTCTAGGCCTATACATGGACAACGGTCATCACATATAGCCATTTGACATATCATCCCGAATTCCCAGTTTTTTCGGAGAATGCTACCGAAATAAAATATGACCGTTGAAACAATTCAAATCATGATCTTATTAAAGCTGAGTCGAGAACGAGACGAGGCCCCCATTGTGGACGAGGCCCTAGGCCCAGTTGGCCCATGTCTTAAGACATCCCTGGTTATATTCAGCAATGTAATGGAGAATATTGGCCCCCCCCCTCCCTTGCAAAGTAAGGTTTAGGATCCTCAAGCTGTACTTGGTGTCAGTAATTCTTAATGCTTTAGAATCCTAGGCCCCACGCAATGCGGGGTTGAAAGGATGTACGTTAGGTCACTGGTTATATCGTGTATAAGCAAAAATTAAACCTACATTTCGATTTTTTTTCCCCAATATCTTTTTTATAAATTGCACAGGAGATATGAAATACACATTTAGTTTATGAAATATCTGAATTTATTTTTTGTTATCTCTGGAGTATATATATTTTTTAGAGATTTGACAGTATCTCAGCAAAATTTCTTTGCTCATGATCAAACAAACTTAAGTCGCCGCGGTAGATCGGTGGTTGTGGTCTAATTTGTGGCCTGAGTGTCTCGGGTTCGAGGCCTGGTGCTTCTGAAGACCTGCTGTGTAGAGAGGGCCGATGCAAGTTAAATCTGTCAAGGGTGAATGTCCTCCCGTTGATGTGGTGTGTTAGTTAGGAAAATAAGGGTGCCAGCTCGGGGGCCATCCACGTCACTTGACCGAGGCTCAAATTTATGAAATACGTCGCAAATAATCTTCGCGTCTCTTTATTGTGCGATGCTAATGAAACTCTCACTTTTATTTATTTTCTTCAATTCCTACTGTTAGCTCACACTCTCTATATTTATTTATTCATTTATTTATCTTGGTGGAATTTTCAATAGTTAAAAAAAAATGCATTTCAAAGCGCTCAATTGAGCTGAAATTTTATATACATGATTATTTTGGATGACAATAGAGTAATTTGATTCTTATTAAAAAAAATTAATTGATTAAAACTAATTATTCAAAAAATTACAAATGCAGCTACGCTGGCATCATTTTTGGCGACTTACTGACCATTTTGGTGACTTGTGTCAAAATTTGAAACGGTTTTTTTCTGCCATTTTAAAGCGCTCATTTGAGCTGACATTTTATACACACGATTGTTTTGTTTGGTAGTACGATACTTTAATGATAATTAATAAAAATTAATTACCACTTAATGTTGTGATTCTGTCCTATGTATATACATATTTACATTAATTGTAACTATTTAATAAAAAGCTAAAATAAAATTTTTCTTTGTTGATCTAAGTAGGAATTGACTTAAAACTTTTTTTTTTTATATATTACTTGTTTTCAAGGAAAGAAAGAGTGGCCGCGGTAGCCGAGTGGTATAGGTATCGGATCGCGGCTTGCCTTGTCACGAGTTCGATTCCAGTACCACTAAAGACCCGCCGTGTAGGGCAGCGATGTACGTTAAATCTGACGAGAGCTGAAACGTCCTCCCGTTGGTGTGGTGTGGTAGTTAGGAGAGGGGGTGCCAGCTCAGGTGTCGTCCACGTCACTTGACCATGGTTCAAAATTACGTGGTCCGTCACCAAAAGCCCTCGTGCAGCTGAACAGTGCGACGTTAATATTCAATCAATCAATCAAGGAAAGAAAGAAATGGATTTTATTAGATAAAAATAACAAAATATGAAAAGGCGACAATTTATCTTATAATGTTCATATTCTTAAAATTTAGTTTTTCTTTTTTTTTAAACCTGAAATTGAATAATGTTCCTCCTATCTATAAATTTATACAACAATGCTTCTTTGGAAAGTTTTTTTAATATATAAAAAAAAGTTATTATATGGGTTTGTGAAAGACAGATGTGTGTGCCCATTAGACTGTATAGAATCCTTATGAGACTAGATAGACCCGTATGAATTAACTCTCGTAGCTTTTATGGGTCCCCCCCCCCCTATTTTTTATCAGATTGTAAAGATATATCCTGCCAATCAAAATTGTAAGTCATAGTGGATAATAGTATTCCCTCACGTATGTAGTAGAGTGAATCGGGTTTATTTATTATTTTTTTTATTGAAAATATCAAGCACAAAACACTTAAAAAAAAAAAACGGTATTTTTCTGTTTTGCTGACGCAAATCTCACCACGTAGGCTTTTTTTGGCTACAACACACAGCACACACACAAAAAAAATGTTATAAATGTTAGTTCTCATTGGTTTTTCGTCTATTTTTGATGTATTATGAAAAAGCTATTATTGATTAGAAAAGACAGTGACTTGTTTGAAAAAAGTTGTAGTAAAAGTTTACCAATGAGAATATTCCATTTTACTTCGGTTGTATCATTTTGCAGGTATCATTTGCACCGGTGAAACGGAAAGTATAAAAAAAATGTTGTAATCTTTTATGCAAGAGTATGCATGTGTATGTATGTATATCAGTGGCGCACATAAGGGGGGGGGGTTCCCGGGCGCCCGGACCCCCCTCCCAAAGCCCTTGATTTTTTTCTGATTGGTTATAAATCTAAGTATATAATACATAAAATTTAATTAAATATTTGTTATTAATGATTAATTTTATTAATTAATGCTAATTATTTATTCAATAATTAGTTTTTTTACTGTGTTTTGTTCCTAAAAATCGACAAAATCAAAAATAGCATGATGGTGAACTTTCAACCCCGGACACCCCCCTTGAAAAATTCCTGTGTGCGCTACTGATGTATATATATATATATATATATATATATATTGTTATAGGTCGCGACAGGGAATTAAAACCTTGCATTGATTTTTATCCGGAATACCTAAAATTGATACAGACAAATTTTAACTCGGACAAAGTTGAATTTTTAGATTTAGAGATTTAAATATTATTGATAACAAATTATATAGTAATATTTATGATAAAAGGGAAGCATTTAACTTTAACGCTATAAAGATACCGAACTTCAATAGTTGTTTACATATATCAGTATTTAGAAATATAATTAAAATTTTTTTGGATGAGAAATAATAATTTAACTACCCATACTATTGATAAGTACAAAAACATCCAGGAGTTTATATTTAAATGCATACAGAGTGATTATCCCATCAACTTCTTGAGAACATACATAGATCAAAAATATTTCTTAAAAATCTATTTAAAGTCATAAAATTGGCAAATTTGCGAAGGGTTCTACAATAGGCTTTAGGAAATGCACAAATCCACCACACAGCATTAGGTCCACAAAGTCAGCTTGCTAGTGGTCCAGCTGGGAAGAATATGGGCATTCCACACGTAGGTTACATTTTGGTACACATATTGACTAACATTTAAACGACTACACTTTAAAATTTTATTTATGATCCATCAAATTTTTCTGACCGATCAAAACAATTTTTCGCATGCAATCTGGTTTGCATCTAATACCAAATATTTAAACTCTATTGTGAGAATATGGATAATTTGGATTTGCATGGCATTAGTGGGAGTTACGAGCAATATTTAATTCTTTATTTGAACTTTCGAATTTTAGGTATTTTTTTCTTTCTATACGACTATTTTAGAGATGGGTGCATCCTCTTTGATATTCGATGGTTCAGTTATATTATGCACTTAGTTGTTTTAGAATTTTAAAATTTTTATGTTTTAATATCTTTCACAATGCGATGGCGAATAGATTAATTTTTAAATATTAACTTTTTAAATTTTAAATTTTTGAGAATTGGATATTTTCCGTTTAACTTACCAAGTTGCAATATGGGATAGGTTGGCGCCATTAAACTTGTTTAACGTCACTTATCGGTCCTAAGTCCAAGGTTGCACTTGGATATTTTATAAATTTTTATTTTATGAACTTTTAATTTTGTTTGAAAACGTTGGAATTTTATTTTTTATATTCGCCACTGTGATATTTTGAAATGGGATTTAGTATTATAGGATTCATATAATTTCAATTTTTTACTTAATTATGAAATTTTGATTTATATATATATATATATATATATATATATATATATATATATATATATGTCATGAATTGCCGAGTGGATTAACATTTTTACTTAATTTGTTGATGTTGATTATTTTGCAGTAGTCTTATTTGTTCTAAAACTGATGCAGCTTGGCTCTTTGTTATCTTGATTTATTTACATGAAAAGCACTTGCATATACATATATCCCCCATACTCACACACATAAAACGACTCAAGAACAGCGGGGTAACATTACGAACAAAAGAAGCAGCTTCAGTTTTCAAGAAACATCCAGTGTCTATATAAAATACCAACCAGAAATGTCATATTTCTTCCCTGAAAGGCTCTTCTGATTGTGGTTAAAATACACCGAATAATATAGATTATATAACTCCTAATTTAAAAAATGCTGAGTGCATAATTTCGAAGTGCTAAAGTTAAGGTTAAATCCCGCTAGGTGGGTAAATTAGTAGTTGATTATCAAACAAAGTCCTGGAGGGCTCAGGACCATTCCACGTTAAAAAGTTTTCAAGAGAAAACTAACGTGAATTATCACACACGCGCACACACACATATGTAATAATTCCCGTTAACTTCATCTTTCAAGTTTTTTATTTGAAATGGTTTTGATCCTCCAGGACTTTCATAGAAATAATTAACTGTTAGCTTAATCGCCTAGCAGGATGTTATCGTTACTTAAACACTCCAAAATTATGATCTCAGCGTTTTTTTTTTTCAATTATTTTTCGTATATCTGTCCACCAATCACAAGATCCGTCCAGGGAAGTCATGTGAATTTTGTAACTCCCGGTCTGGGTTCCATATAAAAGCCTAGTTTCTCTGGAAAATTTAGCCTACCTATATTTGCTTTTATAATGTTGCTGTTATCGTTTGTCATTTGGCTTTTGCTTTTTGTGTGTGTGTGTTTGTCGTTCTTAATCTTAAGTGTCTGCATGTAAATAAAAAAAAATGATTACTATTCTTTCATAAGCCTTGTCCATCATGCCAATACATCTTATACATCTACAGAAAAATATAAACGACAGATAAATCTTCAAAACCAAGTCTTCAATAGTAAATTGCAAGAAATTCAACCACACGCCTTTAATCTAGCATGGATGATTCTTATAGTACTTTGATTATAAACAGAAGGACCAGGTTGGAAAAGGTCAGGGCCAGCTGTGACCAATGTGTCAGCAAACTCATTCCTATGATTCTATAATTACTTGGAATCCACTGCAGGGTGACATTGCGACCACAGTCCATCAAAGAATGAATCACAAGTTGACAACTATGTACAGGTACATTGTTTGAAAGTAAGATTGAATAAATTGTTTTAATAGTGGATCGTGAATCAACGAACATCCCAATATTCTGATTACCGTATTTATTCGAATCTTACCCGCACTTTTTTTTGTAATGTTAAAGGTACTGAGAAAATCAGGTGCAGCTTAGAATCGAAGGCTGAACCATTCGTTGGATGAAGGAAATTGTACGCGGTATTGACGGTAATTACAGGTTCAAGTATTATTTCAAAGCTTTTAGTACTGACAGAATAAATAATTATTCACTTCTCTTATTAGTTCTCATTAAAAAAATTTTTTTTTTCTTAAGTTTCGTGATTGTCAGATATCTATAAACCATTTTAGACTATTTATTTTATTTTTTCACAAAGGCGTGTTGATAATTAGGAGTGCGGCTTAGAATCGAGGGCAGCTTAGATTCGATTCAACACAGTATTTATTTTAATGAATTTCAGTCAAAGCCATTTGACCATCAGCCCTAATTATTAGAGATATGTAATTATTATTAATCTTTAAAAGCAATTATTAATTTAATTACATTTAATAAAAATTTATGTAGCTAAAGTATTTAATTAGTGATGTACTATAATGCATATTTTAAAATGCGAAATGCTTGGGCATCTTAATATTAAGTAGGAAAACAATATTCACACGCACACACACAGATAAACAATTTTTAGGACTTGTTAAAATTAAAGAATATGATACTTTACAACTGTTCATAATATTTTTTAAATCATTGCTTACTGAGTGGCAAGACCTTCCAAAATCTAGAGTATCTTCAGTTCGAATTAAAACAAGGTATCAAAAGCGAAGATACAACTTGTTACATAAACTTAAGCATAATCACTGGCCGTAATCGTATCTGATTGGCAATGTACGAGATATCCTCCAACTGCTAATGGGTCCTGTGACTATTCTTAGATGCGAATCTGCTCGTTTAGGCAGATTTAGCATAATGATCTTGTCTGATTGCTCATATACATTGTACTTATCTCGCTAAATAGTTTTTACTCCCAGTCTTGTGTAACATTGCATTAAATTCGTCCTTGTAGGAAATGATCTCGAAGTAGGAAATGATACAAGTGCAGTTATTTATATTGATGTTTTAGTATTTTCCTTATAATTTGACGTAGTAAATGTGTATTTATAAATGTGTTGTAATCAGTGAGAGTGAAAAAGAAATGTTGAATATGAAATATCAATTAATTTAAAACACGTATTAAAAAACTCCTTTAAAAAATTTGTAAGCGTTGGTCATTTCAGTAGGTGGACTTTTGGCGTTGTTTTTCTTAAACTAAGTTTTTTGATGAACTACTGTGATAGAAAACAGTGAAAATTTAATTTATTATAATTGTAAGAAATTGAACTCTAAAATCATTGGAAATAATAGAAAAAGTACTTACTTTAAGCGAATAGAAGTATTTATATACCTGGTAAATAAGGCTTTTTATGAGGGGGTTTTTAAAATCTAAATTTTTCTCAAGAAACACAATATTTTTAATTTACAAAATTCTTATTAGACCATTTCTGATACATGCATCTGAGACTTAAACAATAACAAAACTGGAAGGAAATCAAATAGCGTCCTTTGAGAGAAAAATACTTCGAAGTATAATTAGAGGTGAAAACGAAAACAATAGCTGGAGAACAAGATACAATTTGGAATTATATAGAATTTATTAACAACCTGACATCAGTAAACACATAAAAATAAATCAAATTAATTGGATGTTCCACGTAATTCGAATGCCAAATCATGTTGTCAAAAAGATACTGCAGTTCAAAGTCATTGGGATTCAGAAGCATGGAAAACCAAGGCTGAAATGGATAGACTAAGAGGAATCAGACTTAAAGATTGTAAATGAGAAAACTTGGAAAAACGAAGGTGAATGAGAGGTCACTGCGGAGGAAACTTCAAAGAGAGGCACTGGCCCACGAGAGGCTGTTTTTCTCGATATAATGATGACAAATATTTACAATTAAGGTATTGATGCAAGAAGTTACTTACATTGCTGTTCTATTTTTGTTGTGCTGTTGTTGTTTATAATGCCACCTGTCTGACGTAGTCAGATCGAGGCCCACGATTCATCGTGGCAAGAGGCGAGAAGTATGCCTATCGTTGGCCTTAGCCTTGAGCACCATACAGGTGACAGTACGATTTAGCTTGGAGAAATTCCCGACGGGACGATTGAGCATTACGATAGATGCCGCCACCATCTATCTCCACCCCCACAATTTAGGCATGGAACTGAAGGGGAGGGAAATATTCTCCAGTTCCCTGCACTCGTGATTCAGTCTACAAGACTTTGGGACCCACTGATTTAGCGAGCACGTACTCCGTGTGTACTCGGAGGGTATTTAGTGGCACCGGGCATCGAACCCAGGCCTTCCGGTCTGGAGTCCGATGCTCTAACCACTAGGCTACCCACGGCCTATTTTTGTTCTAATATACACATGCACACAGAGAGACGGAGGGAGACATATTTCTAAAATTGTGATGTCTGATTCGATGTAATAAAATTGTTAATGTGATTACTTTTGATTTTCAACAACATTTCCACTCCTTAAGACTGTCTTTACCAATTATACGAGAGTCTGAACTAAACAAGTTGCACATTTTCAGACAGAGAAAAATATTTAAATTTTCACATTTAAATGTTTATTTAAATGTTTACATTATAGTAGAAAAAATGGGCCAACTCGGCTAAAAATGAGTAGTATCATAAGATTTGCCCCCCTTTATGAAATAGGGAGGTCTGAATATAATATTAATGTTGGAGTATTTTTACATCGGAAAATATATTCCTAATTCGAGTCCTATTCTGTAACATTAAGTGAATACTGTCTTAAAAATAACTATTTTTAGATCTGAAGACTTTGGGAAGGCAACATGTATATAAAGGTGCTGGCAAATTAAGCTTAATATCAATCTTATTAATATTTTATATGTGTTTATTAACTGTACTAGAAGTAATCATAATTTTTCTTGTAAAAGCAAAATAAAAATAAATATAGATAATTTATCACTTAAAAACAAAATTTATTTACTTGATAAAAATATTCTATGAATTTTATATTTGTAATTTACAATTTATTAAAAAAAAAACACGATAAAAATAAATTAGTTTATCATTTTTTAAAAGCAAAAATATATTGAAACTCAAGCGCGATAAATGTATTAGTATAAAGCAGAAAATTTAAGTATTCGCCAAATGTTATGGAACACAATATTTCTCCAATACATTTATTTCCCCAAATTGGTACTTATTTTAAAATGTTGTACTTTTCTCATACGTTATTTATTCCATATCATCTTTGCTTTTTTCAAGCTCTTTTTTTTTGTGCTGATAATTGAATTTTGCTTTTACATGGTAAAATCGAAGATTGCATTCCTGACTTCCTCTTTCTTTTCTGTGTACTAACTTTTCTTTTCATCGTACAAACCTTTGATGTTGAAGGATAGTGTATTGTACATTTATTTACTATATACTCCCCCCCCAAACGTCATAAATTACAATCAAAAGGGGAGTCGAATATGGAAGAAAATCGAGACAGAACACACAAACACTGTCCATTGATTATTTCAACTTATTAGGATAAGCAAAATTCAACTTCCGGCGCTCAGAAGAAGGACTACACAAAAGGCAAGCTCCCAATACATTTGAGACCCCTAAAAAACTAAACAAATTTCGTTTCTTCTATATTTTCGCCCTCGAGGAAACGAAAGAGTATGTATACAAAAAAAAATCCCTTTCATCGCTTCTCACAAATGAACAACAACTTTTCTTCAAAGCATCTTCGTTGAATATGACCCCACACAAAAAATAAATATAAAAAAAATATCGAGAGAGGGGGGTGGAGCATAGGCGTGAGGATGAAACATCTGTCCACTTTCTGCGCCCCATCAGACGAGGGTCTTCCAAAAAAGAACATCGTGGCAGAACCCCAACTTTACGCCCCTTGCACCTTTATATAAAGCAAGAGGCCCTGCGCACAATAAGTTCTCATTGTATACTCGCCTTTTCTTAAGGTATACTTTTCCCTCTATGAGATTTTTTTTCCCTTTTTGGTTGGTTTCTCTTTCTCAACTTACGTCCCCCTATTCCAATTCTAGACTTTTCCATCTTTTTTTTTTTTGATTATTTAGGGCAATCTTTTTCCTCCATGTAACAACTTTTTGGGAGTGAGCTCTTGTACGGTTTCACCTGCTGCATGGGTATTGGCATGCATGGTTAACAATGGCGGGATTCATGGGACATAATAGGGGTTGAGAAAATTGATAGGGTTGGGCGCGTTCCAGACCTTGTTTCAATGTATTAGATCTGGAAGTCGACTGCGATCGCAATTCGATGATTTTTGTATAGGATAAAATGAACACACAATGTTGGGGTTCTCTTATAGTACGCCTTTCGTAAGCATTTATTCTTAGGGTTGTTATTATTTTTCGAAAAAAAGTTATTTAAAAAATTGTTTTTTGTAAACACTGTAGAGCTTTAGTTATTTACCATTGAAAAACTTGGATAACATTTTTTGTGACCATTCAACCTATAATTTAAATAAGAAAAACGGTTTTACTAAAATTACATCACCATTGCATTCAAAGTATTTTATTAAAGGCAATTGGGATTTGGGATTTTCGTATGGTCCGAAAATTTTATCTTGATTATTTAGATCCTGTGAATTGTATGTATTATGTAGTCGAATTAAATGTAACTTTATGTATTATAGATACAGAAGGAAAATTCTTCCTCTTGGAGATGCACGATATGTATGAAATAGTAAATATTTTTATAATAAATTTTATTGCGATTGTATTTTTCTAAAAGAGAACTTTTAACATTATCCAATTTTTCAATTCCTACTTCATACTCTCTATATATTTATATATCTTGTTCAAATTTTCAATCGTTAATAAAATACTTTTTTTTTTTAATTCATCCAATCAAGTTCAAATACATTTTTTTCAAATATTAATTCATTAATTAAATTTAATTCATTAATTTTAGTTTTATATGGGAAAATAAATTGGGCTATATAAGATATTTAAAATGATATGAATTTAGGAAAAAATACCGTCAGTGTGGCGAAGCTAATAAAGAATTTTTTTTTTTTCATTCTTGGTTCTAGTCTGAGTCAAGGAGGGAACAAAATGGAAAATGAAACATATGAAAGCAAAACTGAAGAAATTTTAATTATTCAATAAAAAGCAACTAAAATACAAATTTTCTTTGTTGATCTAAGTAGGAATGGACTTAAAAAAATTATTATTCTTTTTATATTACTTGTTATGAAAGAATTTTATCTTTATTCTAAAATGTGTGTGAATGAATCTTTTTACGGAGCAAATAAATCTTCAGACAGTGGGAAAGAATTTTCCCCTCTTAGAATAAATAAGAAGAAAATTTGTTGAATTTCTTGTTTAAAAACATAATTAAATATATTTTTTCTCTCTTGTTATATAAAAATAATAACGAATCTATATATCTTGAAATAGCAGTTTATTTTTAAGAATATTAAAATAGTTAGAATCATAGTTTATGCGTGGGCTTCAAGAGTTTGTTCAATTACTATAATTTTCATCTCAATTTAAGTTTTTATTAATACGAAAGAATAATATTTTAGATTTATCCTTATTTTTCAGGTATTCATATTTAAGAAGTATTTTATAGACATATTTTTCTAGATTATTATGGCTTCCTTCTGAATACTCTTCATATATAACTTACAACATCTTTAAATACTTTTATCTCTTTAATAAATGAAATAAATTATAGATGAATAGAGTTTTTTTTTAATGTAATTTAATATGAAAGTAATAGAACTGAAAGGCTCTTAATCAGGAATTAAACTGAGCTGAAATTTAAACAATTACTCATTGTACAGAATTAAATAATACTTACAAAATATTTTGAAACGTTTACTCTTAAATTTATTATAATTAGTTCTTTAACGTGATAAGTTTGAATTTTTTTTTAAACTGTGACACTTGTGAAATGAAATGCTTTATTATTCAATTTATACTTGAAGAGCCCATAGGACATTAAAGATTAAATAAAATGTGGTTGATTCTGGGTTGGATTCATGAATCCTTTGGCATAATATTTATTTTTTACTTTGAGTTAAGTTACACACAGACAATAAATATCATAACGAAAATTAAGGACAAAGAACATGGACGGTTTTTTATAGCAATCAAATTCCTCCCTCACTTGGCCCATATTCAAATTAGTTGGTCGCTAGATGGCGCTTCTACCCCTTGGAACAGTTAGAAAAGAGTTATTCTGACAAGAACATTTACATACTTGTATTTAAACGGAAGTAAGCAAATATTTTCAGAAATGCAAGCGTGGGTCTGTTTCTCTAGTTATCCGGTAATACTATTTTGGTTTATGCGATTCTTTTTGAATATTAACTTTTATTATTAATGCTATAATCTCAAAGAAACAATTTACGGTGGGGGGGAGAAGAAAAACAAGTATTTCTGAGGAAAATTATAGGCTTTAAAACAACTTTTGATCTCTCAGAAAAACCTAATTAAATATTAGTTAATGTTATGTAATGTTTTAATTGTATAGATCTCTAATGGAGTTCATTTGGTTAATTTCGAAGTAAATATTCGAAAGGTTATATCAACTAATAAAATTAAGAAAAATCTTACGATTTTCTTAGTCTTGTTTTAGTATATTGATTGTCAACTCTACAGAGAAGAAAGAACACTTGAAAGAAGCAAAAGGCAATGAATGTAATTCGGGAAATAAATTATAATTGCTACTAGAGAATTAGTTGACGCTTTAACCTAAATATATACTAATATTTACTCAAAATTCAAATATAACATGTTATTTCCCTAAATCATAATTCTCAGTACTGTATTTCAAACCACATCTCATTTCATCTCGCATTACAGGATTAAAACCTATATTTTGACATATTTATTCGTAATTCCTCGTTAAAGGCCTTAAACCTTGAGTGATTTATTCAGGATTCTTAATTAAAAAACATCTTAATAGCCTATACGTGCCTTACTGAATAGTTTAAACTTTTTCCTTAAACACTTACGTAATTTCTAAAAATAATTTATACATCCCTTCACTTGAGCACATGATTATGTTTTGGCACATTATATTTTTGTTCCGATTTAAATTTAGAAAAGAGATAAAGCTCTCTCTTTGTATTTTGGTATCTGAGCGGATAGTACGATAAGTTCGAAGCAAATCTGTTAGTGTTGAAATTATTAAAATAAACCACATATTATTTTCCAGAACTTTCAATTGGCACAATTACACCCAAAAAAATGAATATCTCATTACATTATACCAGCGTTTCTCCAATTGTGAGGCATCCCCCCTAAGGGTGTGATAACTTTACGGGGGGAGGGGGCGTGAGCATATTGAAATGTCGAAAATAAAATATTATTTGTAATAACATTGATTTATTGAAAGGGAACAAATGAAAATATATTCCGATATAATAAGAAATAGAATACACAGTTATAATGTATCAGTAATGCAAAACGTACTTGATAATTAATTTATCAATACTAAATTAAGAACAAATTCAGTAATTACTAGTGACTCTCTCATGGGCTTGTCATATACAAAAATATATACTAAATTTAATACATATCTTGATAATTTGTATGGTTTATAATTAAAGTTATATTGTAGCTTGGAGTCTCTCAAAGTGTATTATTATTGCATTCAATATGTTGTTTTTGTAGGGGGGTCATAATGAAAATATTGAAAGTTTGAAAAGCATTGCATTATACGTATCAAGAGATTAGGTGGGACACTTTTAGGGTCGGAAATTAAAAGGAATATGAATATTTTCTACTAAATTGATCCCATCTAAAATCTCTTCGATCGACTGCTTTAGAGAGGAATGTATTCTCTAGAAAAATCAGAAAATGTAGATGGAATTCCATTCGTAATTTTACTATACAATATAGAATTGTACAATGTGTATATTGTGAAATGAGTAGGAAAAGTAAGATCGATAGAACAGAACAAAAAACAAAATGAGTCTTACAGTAGTCGCATATGATTTGTAACATCTGACATGTTATCGTGTTAAATACGCAATATTAACTTTTTTCCTGAAAAAAATATGAAAATTGGGTATGATTGGAAATAATTTTCTATGGAATAATTATATTTTTAATGAAAATTGTTTTTAATCATCAACATTAGTAATGCAAAATTTTATCAAAATAATTATTCTTGCTCAATTTGGGGAAGAGCGGAGACAATAGACTTATGAAAACTAAAATATGACACATATACTTGTGATTTCAAAGTATTTAAAAACCGTTGAAAAACAGAGTCAATAACAGTACCACTGTTAGCAGTCGAAACATTTTGATTTGTGTTCATTTCGAGCTTGAGTTCATCATTCATTAAAGCTATGAGCGGCTCAGAGCTTTTGGCAAACTGAAGTTAAAGTTAAAATCACCACTCAAAATCAGGGGAAGCGAGTGATAATTTTTTAAGAGAGCAGAACCACCTTCGTTATATGGTTAAAGTACAAAATGTAGGAAATCTTTAATTTTTCTTAACAGTTTGACTCGAAAAAATGTATACGGTCACCGAAATCACTGTTTGTCCATTTTCAAATAAGCCTTCTGCCGCACTTGTGTGCGTCCCCCAATATCGTGAATAACGAATTTAGAGTGCTTGATGGCTACTAGAGTTAGACCCCCATGCGAGGGTAGCGAAAAGACACAGCCACGCACTCTCATTGGTCAAAAAATCAAATAGCGCGCGCTTACGTCACATTCTGTTACATACATCCGTTCCTTTTTCACGAAATCACTCCCACAAAAACCAGCAACCGAAAGATGTTACACATCAAAAAGATACAACATTACGTAATAAGAACTACAAAACCTCCTTCCCAACTGTATAAAGAAATTGACTCAAAAAATCATTTGCAAGCTCCGAATATTAACTTTCGAGTCCCTGTGGTCACGAATAAAATTTTAAGGATAACACTTTTCTGCCTCTTTTGCTTTTTTATGTCTATTATCTACATTCCCCAACGCAAATCACATCTGTATGATCAACGGACATAAAACTACTGTTACACATGATAACACAACATTCACATAATAATGCTAACAGCCATCTCTGTTGAGGAGTTGCAGACACATTCCCCCATTCGTTTTCATTCCTCTACCCATACACAATATGCGTTCACAATGGGCAAATCAGATTCAGTCGAATAGTCTCTCCCGTCTTCAGTGTAACGATAAATAACATTATGAAAGAGCAATAACTGCAGCACTGTTACAGCTTATTTGTGACGCCTTTTACTGCGGTCTGGATGCCTTAAAAATAGCGCATCAAAGGGAGGTGTCTGCCATTGGTTTGCGTTTATTGTGCCGTTACCACACTTTTCTGGATGCTGGAGGCATGAGATGTTTTATTCTGCTGCCACAAAATGACTATCACTGCGGGGGATACAATGTGATATAAAAATATTTATTCTTCTTTAATGTGGATAGGGAGGTGTGAAGGTTAAGATAAGAATGGGATAAAAAAAAGGAGGTGAGGGCATGTTTTATTTTCCCCTTCCTTTTTTCCAAAGGGAAAATTTTGATGTCAGTAAGATGTTTATTGTGTGTAAGAGGAATATCGTCAAGTTTTAATTATTGTTAAAAATAATCGAGAGAGAAACTTAATTATTATTTATTATTCCTAAGACTACTACATAATCACCATCCAGGATTATGTATTTCTAATATTATTTCGAGACTTTTCGAAGGCTGTCATTGTGAGCTCAGAGTTGAGTTTAAAACTTTTGTTCCCTTTTTTGTGACATCATTTTTGCTGTCTTATTCTCCGATCCTGGAGTGGTATTTGATGTTCTGGGAATAAAGAAACGTCGCTTGGAATAAGATCGGGAGAATAGGGGGATGTGGCAACATTTCAAAGCTGCATTGTTTTGATTCCTCAGCCACATCTAGAGATGAGTTAATAGGCACATTGTTGACAGCCTGATAGGCACCTTTGTTGATCACATCGCATCGTACTTATATCAACAGGATGGAATAACATGCTCTAGTGATGGTCCTGCCTCTTTCCAGGTAGTATGTTGAGATTACTACTCTACAACAGTCTCAAAATACAAATATCATGACCTTCTCAGCAGATTTCTGCATCTTGACCTTTTTGAGAAGAGGGAGTTCCTCTACTTCTGTTGCCTTCAAATTGTATTCCACGGAATCATGAAGTTCCACAAGGCATGCTCAGGGGTTCCACTAGATAATTTTATACTCATTGGTACAATTTCTTTCAAAATTAAATAGTTGTCTAAACTAAAATGTACATTTTTATATTTGTGGGAAAACACGTACAATATATCAACAGATTCAGTGTTAAAAATCTAAACTTAAGCAAGGATAGATCCTAAATTTTTTGTTACAAATTCATGCAAAATACACAGTATTCCTTACACCATTATAAACATTTTAAATCCATTCAGGACAAAAATTGTGTATGTCTGAAAAAATATTTCTAGATGTGAGTGCTACAAAAACAAAGTGTAGAAACAAATTAAGTTTGGAATATATATTACGATTGCAGTTATTCTCAACAGACATAGACTTCAACAGTTTGTGTGAAAAAATGCACAAACACATATCCCAGTTACTAAACATAATGCATGGGTAGGTGACACTTGTGTGTGGATCACAGATTTATATTATTAAGGAGTAAATTATACTAAAAGTAGATTAAAAAATTTTTTTTATAACAAATGTAATACTTTTTGTAATTTTCTTTAAATGATCTATTGTTGATCTATTTTAAATATTTTAAAATATATTCTTCTAAGTGTGTGTGGAATAAGGTTCCACGAAAATACCTCAAGTAGCTGGAAAGTACAACGTTAATACTCACTCACTACAGGAAAATGTCTTCTAGTTCTAAAGGTTCCACGAAAACACCTTCTAATTCTAGAGGTTCCACGAAAACACCTTCTAGTTCTAGGGGTTCCGTGATTTGAAAAAGTTTTAAGACCACTGCTCTATACTTCATAGCTCATCTATTTAGTCTCTGTTTCAGACTCATAAATCCAGAATACAAACGTAGTTACCAGACAACTAAATAATCCTTGTTTGGCACATCAGAAGGTTTAACATCTCCATATAAATCACGTAGTGTTTGCTTCTGAAAAGGAGCCAGTAATCGAGGAAACCTAGTAGGCTGACACCTTTGAAGTGTGTAAGTTTTTCGCAAATGATTTTCCGCACACTACAATAACTAAAATCAATCTCATTCGTGATCATTTGGAGGGTTGCTGTTCGGTCTAACAGGAAAGTTTTGGATCGTTTGTGAGGCTCATGTGCCCAGTTTGAGAATGTCCTTTCATCCTCAAAATAGTATCATATGACGCACTATCACTTCGATAAGCAGCCATCTTTTTTCTTCATGTATTTTCCGAGCACTTTAAAATTTCAAATTGAAAATCGCTCTGTGAGCTTCTGTCTTCTCCGGGTTACTTCAATAATATATGGCTTTCTGAAACCAAAAACTTCAACATTGATAACTGTAATTTACAACACATGTAGATAAGGATCAATCAATATACAAAAATTCTGTTCAAATAGCTTGCTTATTTCTTAGTAGGGATTAAAGCGTTGCAATACCTGTATGTATTCATTAAAGATATATGTGGTGATATAAAGCCTATATATTATTTAATTTTAATTAAGAATATAAATTAAACAAGTTTACAATTATCCCTCCATTTTTTACAAGGGTTCTATGAAAATAAAACATAAACGGAATCTTGAATGAAATGAAAATGTCCGCACCCTCGGTGATGCCACTATTTATTGCTCTCACAAATTTCATGCCCGCTATAAATATTCACTGCGTAGTTTGGGCGATTACGGAATAAATTATGCTGACAAATCTTGAATTCACATTTATACATAAAGCATCCTGATGGCATCTGGGTTCCACCAATTTAAATGCATTAAAATGAATACTCGTAAATAGAGACTGTACATATGGATTACTGTGTACTACCATGTAATAATACTTTTTAATTTAGCATTATCAACATTCTCTTCAACAAGTGAGTTAATCAGAAATTTACTCGTTTTAAGAATTTTATGGTCATTGACTTTGCAATTGTGGGTTGTAGTCAAGGAACAAGCATATAGTGTGACTATTGTTTACATTAAATACGAAGACTAAGCAATAATATGCTATACTTATTTGACAGAATGACTTAATAATACTAAAAAAATGGGTGAAAAACTAATTGTATTAAGTTATTAAAATATTTTTTTAAAGATCTTTTGGCTAAAAGCGTTTGTTACAGAGCAAAACGAAAACTATTGGTGACAAATCTCGTAATCCTGAACTGTATTCGAATGATACGGGTGATATCTGAGCAAGTACATTACGTTCTCAACTCTTTCTTCCGTTTATTATTTTTTACTATCAACACAATTTACAAATCCACTGTGACATAAAATGTGATCAACTCTTTTTAACCATCTTCTCCCCCCCCCCCCCGAACTTTATTCCTCCCCAGTTCTATCATTTTCCCGCTCAAAAAATCAGTTCTTTCATTTAGCAGTGCGCTCTTTTGATCAATCACATCATCCCTGTATGCTAATTCTTTACAACATTATAACCACTCTTCCCTTAGAGAAATGAGCTCCCCCGAGACAAACCTATGGCATACCGCGTGGCTGATGCTGGAGTATATAAAATTCTCATGTACTATATTTCCAAGCGTAGATGGTTCAGTCATATTACGGAAAAAGCAACTGATTTATCAAATTTGGATAAAGGTCAAAGGAATATGGCTTGATGCCTAGAAATTACAATTTCAGAAGCAGTGTATTTGGTAGAATGCTCAGTTGCATCTATTGTGAGCATTTTTGTTCCATCATTCAAACACCACTTTCAATAAGTCAAGGCCCGGGGGCGGCAGGTCATGTTGCATTGATCCCAGAGGCGAGCGAAGATAGTTACACATTGTTAGCCATGACCGAAAGGCTACAACAGGTGAGATCACCTGTAGTTACTACAGTGGTGACCCAGACGGTGTGTCTCAAAACACATTGTAATGTTCACTGCTGTGAATGTGTCTACAGAATCAGAGCTCGAATCGCGTCTGATGGTACATCATTACCAAGTGCCTCCAATGAGTCTCAGAACATCGGCATTGGATCACAGAAGAATGGAGAGTCATCTGATCCGAAAAAAATTACGTTTTATAGTCAATTACATTGACAAGCGAAAACGAATTCACGATTTTCAACTGAAACCCTGACCCCCCTGTGTTCAGATTGGTTACAAGGCTGTGTCGGAGGTATTATAGTAAGGGTGATGGCATTTATCAACAGGATAATGCACCATGTCATAAGGGCAAAATCGTCAGGGAACATTCTAGTGAATTTCAAGTCATGTCTTGGCTTTCAAATTCACCTGACCCGAATTCAATCGAACATTTGTGGTTCCACAAGCTGTCCCTCTACCATCCCAATATATTTGGATAATGCAGGGCAGTTGATGAGTGCTTGGTACTAGATACCTCAAACTACTTATTAGTTCTATGTCGAGTCAATGTATGGCCGGGACTAAAAATTTTGTGGACGAAAAGGGATTATATTCCATATTAAGCAAGTGGTCATAAAATAGTGGCTGTTCGATGCATATTCACAAAAGTCATGCATATTATTTTGATATATTTCCCCATTCCGGTATTAATATTGATATTCTAATAATGGAAAGGAAATTGTAAACTTGATAATTTACATTTATTTGCGAAACTGATAAGAACGTTTCAGGAGAAGAATCTAGCATTGTATTCTTCTCTTATATTCTAAATGTAACAATACTATAAAAACATTTTGTAATACTCAATAAGTGTTACAATGAAGGACTCATATCAACAATCATTAGTTAAGAAGAAATATAATACATATTTTTAAAAATGTAGAGTTTGGTTACAGAAAGAAAAGAAAGTTTCTTGTTTCACTTAATTTCCTAAATGTATTTACCATCAAAAGATATTTAAAACCATTTAAGAATCAAGCATTTTAAGAAAAAATCTTTTCCAATTAATTTTATCCTTAACTATATATAACTTTGAAAAAAAATCGATAAAATCTCCAGAGTTTTCTTAACGTTAGTCGCTTTCAAATCAAAGTTCTAAAAGTTTACTATTTATTTCATTTAATAGAAAACTTAATCAAATTACTTCATTTCACACAGCGTCAAATTTAAAAAAAAAAGAAGAATCAAAATAATTATTTAATAAATAAATCACGTCGTCTCAGTCTTATCGTAAAGTTACTTCTTTTTTTCCCCCCTTTCCAATTTACGCTTTACTTGGGAAAAGTTTAAAATTACGCCAGAATACGATAAGATTTAACTTTTAGTAACTCCCAAATCTGAGACGAAAAGAAAAAGAGTAGAAGAAAAAAAAAAAATTCGAATTAAGATGCAACAAAAGACTTCTCTTCAATGTTATTAATTAACCAAGTATAATTAACGAAATTAAATCTAATCTATCTAATGACTTAACCCTATCAAAACGGGAGGCAGTTAAGCTTTCGAAAATTTCCACCTCTTTGAAAACACCCTGCTACGTTATCCTCAAATCAGAACGTTTAAAAGTCATTTTTTTTCCCTTCTTTGCCTCTTTTAACTTTTGATTCTTTATGAACATAAATGAGTTTTAATATATGTATAAAAATTCATCAGTTTTTGAAAAGATACGAAAAGAGTGGCGGAAGCGTCAAGGAAGATAGCAGAAGAATTTTCATTTCTATATCTGGAATTTTCGTAATTGAATCAGGAAATCCTTATTTAAAAAGGTAAAAAGGAAGGAAAAAAATCTTGAAGCAGAATCAAGGAACTTTGGTTATTCTTTTTGTTACTTTTCGTGCTTCCTTTTGATAATTGGTTGTAATTAACAGAGTAGAAACTTCATTACGTTTGTGAGGTAAATTGAGTTATATTTTTCCTTTTTCGTTTATCAAGTTGGTTTAAGATGGGTTTTGCCATAATTTTTTTTTCTACTTCCATATCTTGAAGACTAACAGGTAAATAGAGTATTTATGAACTAAATAGAAGTGTAGTTGTGGAAGAAAAAATGGATTGTTCATTGTTGAAATTGTGTGTGTGAATGTATTCAACAATGCAACAATTAACGTTAGTTAAAACATTTTTAGTTAAAGACAAAGGAGAAAAAAATGTCTCTAATCGATTAGATTGAATCTATTTATTAAAATGTCTTGTATTGCAATTCATTTAGTTATGTTTCTTTATTTGATCTAAAAATTATTTCGCGATTGGAATTGTTATTGAAACAAAATTTTCAGTCATTTAAGCTTTCAGATTTCCATTAAATTATTTTAGGAAAATTTACTTATTTTTTTTTTGTTTGCAAGAACATTTTTTCTTGATTTTTAACACTTTGTAAAATATCGAACTGAATTGTTAATTCCGTACACAAAACAAAACCTTGTACTATTTATAAAGTTATTAATAATTGTTATTTAAAATAACTAACTTAACGCAAGCGAAGCATTTTTATTTGTTAAAATGTTTTGATAAATTCTTGGTGATATAATTATATTAGAGAGAGAATAGTTATATAGTGAGAAAACACACGCACATATATAAACAAGTATATGAAGTAAAATAATCATAGAATGGTACTTTGACATTAATCTAGCTGAGAGACTATTTTCGTTTAACATATTTACACACGTTCAGAATACTTATACAAAAAATGGCATACTAAAGCCTTTTTAACTGTTTTTACGGATCAATACCAATAAATGTTGATATTTAACCCTCAATACTTAAAATAGAATATTTAAATATTACAAAAAAACAAAACATAAGTGACATTTTAGTAATTTTTAAAAACTTTTTAAGGCCTTCAGAGAAGAAAAATTAATAAACTCATTTTTAGTGTTTTATTAAAATATAAAAGAAATTTAGAGCTGATCGAATAAAAATATAAGTGTGTCATATTTATGGGGCTATTATTGAAATAACAGACTATAACTCAAAACATACTCACACTGTTATTTTAGTACATTCAGTAGAAAATGATATAAATATTAGAATCAAAAAGTTTAACAGAAATAAATTTATAATACTTTGAATTGTCAGATTAGCCGTGATATATTTTGAAAGATTTAAACACCCACTTCTGCTACATTAAAGAACCACTTCCAGTTTTTCTAATTTTATGTAATTTTTTGTAATTCGGCCTTCTATGTGACGCGCGTAGAAATGAAATAATATGTTCTGTTTGTAAATCTAAAACATTGCTCTATTCAATAAATTAACAATTTTTTTTAAAAAGAAAAAAAAATATTTTGATCTAAATTGGTCGTTTCAACATGTTCGAATACCATAGCAGTGACAATGTGCTTTGTAACGATGTGAAGATGACGAAGTCGGTACGAGAACTGGCACCCTAGTTTTCACACCTACGCTATACCAAAGCGAAGAGTTTGAGCTCCAACACATTCAAAGTGGATTATCTCACCTGCAAACGATTTTATTACAAGATTCTACTTTTTATACACTGTTCTTTAGTTCATTTACATTAGAAAGCCAATTTATTCTCTGGATACTCATCCACTGTGACTTGTTGAGCCAAAATCCCCAAACCACTTAAAGTGTTTCTTTTAATTTCAAAGCACCCACCCTTCTCGGTGAAAACACTCCCCATCCAAAACCAAACACCATCAATCTATTATTGAAAACTCTTCAATCGTCGACTCCCAAAACACTGACCGGATAAAGGGAGCTAGCTATCTTAACGCCATGCCTGTACAACTCCCGTGATTTGTGGCCTTTGCCTGAACTCCTGCACATACATACCCTCAAGTGGTATTAAGATAATCCTCTCCCCGTGGTATCTGCACAGGCCCATGCAAGCCCCTCTTTTCTAGTAGTTTTATGCCATTCATTCTGAATGCTTTTATAATTCAACAGCCGTTGAATCCGTGATGGAAACAGTCCATCAAAAATGCTTGAAGTTGTTGAGTTCACTTGATGTATCAGGAGCTGGGGGTTATTTAAGAGGCGTGTTCGTGATATAGCTCTTCCTCCCCACCCCCCCCCCCTTAAGGCTGTAAGAAGAGCAGGGATTAAATATTCAGAGGTGAGGGAAGCTTTTGGGAGTTGGGATAAGTAGATTGAGCACGGAAGGTATATTTGTCATAATGTATAAAACCATTCCTGTCCCTTGTCGAAAGAAATCCATCTTGGTAGCGGGAGAAGTAGATGTATGGGGAGATGGGAGATTTCCATTTTTTTTTTTAAATCCCCAAAGGGGATGTGCTTTTTCTAAGTGGATTTTGTATGCTTCTAAACATAATTAAGAAACTGTGATTCGTTTCAGTCTAATTTGTTTTTTAAAATTGTTATTAGTAGGGGGAATAACGTTTTCGTTACATTTGGCAAGACAAATTGCTCAAAGAAATGAGATAAGGTATAAAAAATGTATCTTTAAATATACATCGTGATGCCTTAAAACTAATGAGATTGTCTCAATTAGAGTAAAGTAAGTAAGAATCAGTCGGAACAATTCAGTAGCTATTTTTTTTAAACGTAGCGGATAATGTTTTCATATATCTTTGCTGACGAAAATATTAAGTAAAGCTGTGTAATAACTCTAAGAATTAGGAATATATCCGTAAGTGGTAGTCTAGAAGCTTTGCGATGACAGTTCTTTTTATTGTTATGTAACATTTTACGCTAAATATTTCTCCTAATAATTCATGTAATTCATTCATATATACGCTGAGGAGGAATTTAAATATTTAAAAGCCTACGGATACGCTAAAAAATGGTAATACTAATAGGCTTATAAGAACTAAATTGCTTTTTTACAAAAGTTTGGTGAGATCTGTGTTTATTTATGCATCACAGACAAGGACGTCTTAAGGCATGGGCCAAAAGACTGGACCAGGACCTCGCCCTCGGTGGGGGCCTCGTTTTGCTTTCGAACCTGTCTTAATAAGATAATAATCTGGATAATTTTAATGGTCAAATATTATTCCCGTACATATTCTCCAAAAAACAGGGAATTTCAAACTGCTTGTCAACCGCCAAAAATTGTAAGACTGTATTATTATGTGACGACCGCTGTCCATGTCTAGAGCAAGGGCTAATACCCAAAACAATCATTCAACTCATTTAGTCGAAGTGTGGCCATCGATCGAGCTGGTTCGTGCTTAGGCTTTTGAGATTTTGAGTCGTGCTCATTTATTTGTTTCATTTGACAATACTATTATATACTGTCTAATTTTAAAGATCTCATGTAGGGTCTACTTTTGCATTAAGGTCCAGGGACTAAAAATCTTAAGATTTCTCTAAACCCAGGGCCTCAAAGAGTCTTAAGGCGTCTTTGATCAGAGACTTGGCCATTGACTTTAAGTGATGTGGAATGTTTGGGAATTTTCTAGAGAAAGATCTTTCGCTGCATTCTTGGTGGGATCCAAACGAATGGATCATAGAGAAGAATATCTATCTTAGAACCCTAAAAAATTTGCAAACAACCTGATATTGTAAAAATGGTTAAATTACAGAAACTTAAATGGGCTGGTTATCTGACTAGAATGAATGAAGATCGTTGCTGCAAGAAAACCTTTCTGGCGAAGCCCATGGGAAATAGACCTCGGGGCAGACCCCCGTTAAGATGGATTGACTGTGTCGAAAAAGATCTAGATATTTTAAAAGTCAAAAATTGGAAAACAGTTGCTAAAAGTTGAGATGCATGGAGAAAACGTCTGGAGAAGGCCAGGGCCCAACCAGGGCTGTCGAGCCATTGAAGAAGAATGGGCTTATATTAGAATATGTTCAAATTTCACTATATTTAAGCTAGAATCGTGTATATACTTTTATGCATTATTATAAGATGCATCAATTCATCGGGGCGCCCGAATACTGCAAAGCAAACGTTGGTAAACTATGGCATACGTGCCGCTTTTGGTACGCGGTACAATTCTTCGTAGTACTCTACATCACTGCAAATTTGTCAATTTTGGAGTTGATGGAAATTGATAATTTTAAAATGAAACTTATTAATTGTTTTAAACTTAAAAATTATTAATGTTCAGAATTATTGAAAGAAAATTTTTATGGAGTTACGAAAAAATCTGGAAAGAAACTAACAATAAATCTACGGCTATTTTAAATCGTTGGAACTCATTGATGGAGACTTTTGGTTGAAGAAAATTTCTTGTACTTTTATATCCTCTTTTGGTTCTACATCTTTATGTGAACAAATACTTTTTCATATGAAAACTATTTTAAGTTCACAAATAAGTTGTTTAACAATTAAACATTCAGAATCGTGTCAAATTGGAAAGCGCAAATGAAATAGAGATTTGAAGAAACGAGGTTCGCTTTAAAACTCGAGTTTTTTATTTAACTACATTAAAAGAATGCTTACAGAATTTTACGTTTACATTTCTTACTTCAATAAATATTATTAAAAGATACATAATGCATGTGGAATTTTATTTTTTTTATTTATATTGAACGAATATTTATATTTTATGCTGTTTATTTTTATATATTAAGAAGCATCTTTAAATAACAAATATAATTAATATATAATAAAACACTAAATCTGTATTATTGATTTACCTTTCCCAACTTTGCATGCATTGCTGTAGGAATGGAATTGTTTCGAATATTTCCTACTTGGAGGCACCCTGAATCTTATCGGTAAATTGGTTTGGCACTCAGCAGCTACAAAGTTGCCGACCTCTGATGTAGAAGAATATCGAGCAAATTTAAATAACTATAAAACGGTGAACAAATAATGTTATGTACTTATGGTGATATTACATATCTACGTATAATTAATCATAAAACAATATAAAAAAATCTATGGCAGGATTTAAAATTAACATCGTCATGAAAGTTACATAGTTAATACTGGAAGTGATGTAGCAATTTGGAATTGAATTATGAACAAGCAATTTAAAAAAAAAATAATACACCAATTTCTACTTAGGTCAACAAAGAAAACTTTTATTTTAGTTATTTTTTATTAAATAGTTACAGTTAATATAAATATGTGTATACATATGTCAGAATCCCAATATAAAGTAACAAAATAGAAAGTGATTTTCCTTTCTATATCTGGTGTTGGACTATTATTTTTGTTTGTTATTATTTATTCACTCATAAATCACATTCTCAGAAATTAGGCGATCCCAGGTAGGATTCAAACCAATGACCTTTGTATTATAAGTCCGACATACTATCTATTGCGCTACAGGGACACAAAGAAAGGTTTTCCTTGCTATATATTCTGTTGGACTATTACTTTTGTTTGTCACTATTCATTCATTTTTTAATTTAACTAATGAATTAATATTGGGCAAAAACTGTATTAACATCAAGTGTTATCCACTTTAAGTTTAAAAAATGTACTTCACTTGAGTAGATGAATACAAAGTACGCATTTTATAAATGATTGCAAATTTGAACAAGATATATATAGGGAGAGAGTGAACAAATAGCAGGAAATGAATTCAAAAGAGATATTTGAACCAAGTGAAGTTAATAACAAAATATAAATATTGCGATTCCGTTAACCGTTCTCATAATTTTACATTTATTTATCCAAACAATAACTCAAATCTGCAAAATGATAAGAAAACTACGCAAAATATTCGTGACGTTACCATCAAGAAGGTTAGAGTACTCCAGATCTTTTGTGGGATATGACGAAAGCCTAAAGGATTTCCACCGATCTAAATAATATTTAACATCCAAGGCAGATGTCATAATTTTCTCAATGGAGACAGCATTGCGTGAGAACTCAGAGGTATCTGATGATCTACACATATCCTTGGATTCATACTGACGTGAGTTGTGTACTGCGAAGTTAGTTATTTATGCGCTCTGTTATAATAACGGGATTTATGGGAATATGGCATGCCATTAGTACAAAGAGGAGATCAGGAAGATGTCTTATTATTTAGGGATGAACGTATTATCTTTTCATTTCGTTTGTTTTTTCGTGCTAAAAAGAATTAAAATATTCCGAACTAAAATGGGCGGAATTTGAAATCTCACATTAGTGCAATGCTTCTCAAACTTTCAACAGTTGCGCCACAATTTTCAATCATAACTTTCATGGCATCCCCCCCCTCCTTCCCATACAATAACAACGTATTAAATGCAATAATAATTTCCTTTAAAGTTTTTTTTTTATTTTTTATTGTAGCTTAAGGTATCCGACCACGTTCGGAACCGTGATTTTGCAAAAGCGCATACATGGATAATTTTGATGATATTTAGTATCACTTCGATTAGAATACATGTATAAAATTGTTTTAAGGATATTTTGACAAAAAAAATTATTTAAATACAATATTTTGGCAAAAAATTGACTTAGAATAATCTTTTTTCAAAATGTTCTCTTTTTGTGAAAAATGCTTCTATTATAATAATATTTTGCCTGTATATAGCTCAGACCTCTGTACAGAGGCTCAACTAGAATATTTGAAATATACAACTTAGAAGTGGGTTTATCCATGTTTTACGACAACAGAGGGGAGAAATTTTAAGAAAAAAAAACGCCGATAATTATTTCGATGGATTGCAACTCTAAAAATAATGTGAATTTTGCAAAAATTCTAATTGAGCCTCTGTAGAAAAGTCTGAGCTATAGACAGGCAAAATATTATTATAATAGAAGCATTTTTCCCAAAAGGAGAACATTTTGAAAAAAAGATTATTCTAAGTTAATTTTTTGCCAAAATATTGTATTTAAATAAATTTTTTTTGTCAAAATGTCCTTAAAACAATTTTATGCATGTATTCTAATCTGAGTGACACTAAATATCATGAAAATTATCCATTTATGCGCTTTTTTAAAATCACGGTTCCGAACGTGGTCTAATACATTAAATTTTAAAGTAATAATTGCTGCACCAAATTTTGACGGCCATGGTTGCAGAGTGTTGTTGGACTTAACAGGTGCAGATGAGTCATGAGTGTAACCTATTGTGTGAGTTTTAGACAGGACAGGAAACTGCTTTCTTATCTCATCCCAACTTACAGCGCAGGGGAATATTTTAAGACTTTAATGGTTATGCCCATTTGTGCAACTGAAGCTCAAGGTACAGGTAATTTGCTGAATCAATGAATAGCGATTCTGATGTAGAAATTGATAATAAAACTCTTCTCAAAACTGTTACATTTTCTTTTGTTTTACGTTTTTTGGAAACTGCGAAAACATATTTTATACATCCGGATCAGTGGCGCACACAAAGGGGGGGGGTCTTAGGGGTCCGGACCCCCCCAAAGCCCTTGATTTTTTTCGATTGGTTATAATTCTAAGTATATAATATGTAAAATTTAATTAAATATTTGTTATTAATAATTAATTTTATTAATTAATGCTAATTATTAATTCAATAATTAGTTTTTTACTGTGTTTTGTTCCTGAAAATCGACAAAATCAAAAATTGCATGATACAAGAATGGTGAACTTTCAACCCCGGACCCCCCCTTGAAAAATACCTGTGTGTGCTACTGATCAGGATGTAAATGATACAGCATTTTCTTCACTGCATACAGTCGAAAAAGAACTCTTTTTGAATCAAGAACAAAAAAGAGATTTTCAAATATCTATCAGTCAATATTTTAAAAACGCCAGTTAACTGGCGCGTAATTATTCGTTAAATGTATTTTTCCTTCCTTCCTTCCTCAGTGGCTCAACAGCCAAGAATGAGCCTTGGCCTTCTCAAGAATCCTTTTCCAGGCCAACCTTCTTCCTGCTAGTGTTCTCCAATTCTTAGTTCTCAAAACTTGAGGCCATCAATCCATCTTAGGTTTGGCCTGCCCTTTTTACGTGTGCCAATTGGTTGAGCATTGAAGACTCTCTCTCTCTTTTTCAGTGATACGATTTTCATTCATTCTGATAACGTGACCTTCCCATTTAATTCGTTGTATTTTGATAATGATAACAATGTCATGTTTTTTATATGATTGATAGAGCTTGAAATTTGATCTTCGCCACATTCCATTTTTCTGAATTTCTCCCAAAATAAATCTTAAAATCTTCATTTCGTACATACTTATCCTGTTCTCATCTGTTTAAAAGAGGAATCAAGTTTCCCAAGCATAAGGTTTAATACTGGTCTTAAAAGACTTTTATACAATAGAACCTGGTTTTTCTTTTGATTAAATTTGATTTCATATAGTTTCGTATTCCATCAAGACATCTGTTAGTCATAGTAATTCTCTTTTAGAGAGAGGTTTCAGTAGTACAATTGTTTCAATAGTAGCTCTAGCTGCTGAATAAAAAATGTGAAATTTCTAACTATGAATATTTTTGGTGTAGTTGCTTATTATAGAATTTTCAAAAGTAAATGTAAAAAATTTATATTTTGTTTAGACCCCCGATTTAACAAATAACCCCGATTTAACGAACAAAATGTTCGGTCCCGAAGAATTCATTAAATCAGGGTCCAACTGAATATCATTCTGTCTACAAGGCAGGTTTTCACCAACACCACAGATCAAAGTGAAGACGCAATAGAAATAATGACGGGCACGAGTTCGCAATCCTAACAATTCGAATACCAGGACCACGTTTCAATGAAAATTGTGTTGACATAAATAATTTCGACTTATATGACCTGTTAGTCGAAATGGTGCTCAGCTGTAACTTGAGAAGACTGTGTACTTATGATTATCTACGATCTACTATCCCCGATTCGTTAAGAAAACTTCCTTTTTCTCATAAAAATATGTTTCAAAATGGCGGAAGAAAATTACATTACAAAAAAGTGGTCCTCTTTCAATGATACTCGAAGCGAGCTCCAGATCTTAACCTGAAGTGTCATATTACATATTCACCGTCTTTCGAACCGACTTTTTTTCTATTCTAAAACGATTTTTTTATTATAATGAAGCATGCACTGCCATGCGTGTAATTGGAAACCAAGAGCTGGCAAGATAGGATTTCAAGTAGGCCGTAAAATAAAAGAATAGAAAATATGGTAATTTTAGGATCCTCACAAATTACCACAGAGCCATAAACATTTATAGAGCATTTTCAACGCACGGAAAAGTAAAACGAACCTTAAAAAATAAAAAGGGAAGAAACCTGAGAATTAGTTTTAGGGCTTATATTTGCTTTTAGTAGTTCATTTAATTTAATTAAATTCTCTTTATAGACTAAGAGGATCGTAGCTCGTTTTATAAATCTATTTCAAAGCTTTTAATTTGATTAAACAACGGCGGCTTTAAAAGGGCTTTTAATTTGGATCATGAAACTAAATCTGGTTTTAATTATTCTGGTTAGTTTAATTTGTTTTGTTGAAAGTGAGGAACTTATTAAGCCAACATTTCTCAAACTATGAGGTGTGCCCCACTAGGAGGGGGGTGGGTGGTGGTGATAATTCTACATAGAAGGTGCAAGCATATTGAAAAGTCGAAAATAAAAGATTATTTATATAAATTATTAACTTATTAAAAAGAAGCAAAACAAAATATATTCTGACACATTTGCACTAACATAATATACTCGTACTTATAAATGTATCAGAATTGCACAATGACGCACACAAGGGGGGGGGGGTGAGTCCGGCCCCCTATAGCCCTTGATTTGTTTTTCAATTCATTATAATCCTATGTGTGTAGTACGAAAAATTTAATTAAGTATTCTCGTAAATAATTAATCTGATTTATTTATGCTAATTCTTTATCCAGTTAATTAACTAATTAATTAATTATTTTTTTTGTTTTGTTTCCGACAATCGAAAAAAATCAAAGAAATATGTTTGGCAGTGCATTGGGGTATGATACGAGAATGGTGGATATGTGACCTTGGACCTCCCCCCCTTTGAAAAATTCCTGTGTGCGCCACTGATACTGCATAATGTATTTGATAATTAACTTTTGATATTAAGTTAATTATTTTTTTTATATTAAGTTAATTATTAATTAAGATTTTGATATTAACTTTTGATAATAATGATTTAACATTTGATATTAAGTTAAGAACAGGTTTTTAATAATTACTAGTAACTTCCATAGCCTTGTAACATACAAAATTATATACAAAACTAAATACTTATCATGATAATTGTGTTGTTTATAACTGAAAACGTACTGTAGCTTTAGCGTCATAGTATATTATTATTGAAGGGAGGAGGGGGGTGGGGTGTGATGAAAATTATGATTGAAAACTAGATCGTAAACCTTGAAAGTTTGAGAAGCACTGTACTAAGAAATTACTTTCCGCCATCGTGATTTTTTAAAAATATATTTAAATCATGGGATTACATAATAATTTTGATAACAATTTTGATGACATTCACCTTTTAATTGTCGCGTCAGAGACATGGTTAACTTGCTCATAGAAATTATGATCCCAAATGTCCTTCAGCCAGGCGCCTTCGTATGGTTCGAGAAGACACAGGGACCCCTAGTGATGGTGTTAACTGTGCCTGGATGGTGGCTGATGAAGTAGTTGGCTATATGCGTGCATTTCTTCTCGACGACTGATCTGTGGAGGGCGTCCTGAGCCTGGTCTTCATGTAAATGACATCTCTCGGATCCACTGGTCCCAACACCTCCTCACAACACAATCAGAGCAGCCTAATTGACGAGCTACTCGCCTAGCTGACCACCCAGCTTCCATCATGCTGATGATTCTCCCCCTCTCAAACTGCGATAACTGCTCATATCGTCTTCGAAAAAGGCGTATTGCAGTGCTTCTCAAAGTTTCCATATTCGCGACCCAATATTCAATCATAATTTTCATCGCGCCCCCCTCATACAATAACAATGTATTGTGTGAATTCAATAATACTATACTTTGATGCTAAAACTACGCGATACGACTTTAACCTCTGAAGTGCCACTGGCCAATATAAACGTCTCGCTCAGCCAAAGAGTTAATTTCCCCGGACGTATATATACGTCTTTCCGAAGTATGACCTTTTCTGTGCACTACTAGCCATAAAATTATTCCGAAGACTAGAATGCAATAAAAGGACCTTAACAATGTTTCTGAAGGATTTACTTGTTTCAGATTACTTTTGCTTCTTTATTCCTCCCCCCCCCAATACATCACATACACGCGTCTACGTGGAATACGGTTGGCATTGGGAAGCGAATCGCGTAAATTTTAATCATCAGTTAAGGGATTAATTATAAACCGTACAAATTATTAAGACGAGAGTTAATTTTTTGTATCTGACAATTACATGGGGTCACTGGTAATTATTAAATTTGTTCTTAATTTAGTATTGTTAAATTAATTATAAAATACATTTTGTGCAGCACTCATACATTTATAAGAGAACTATATCAGTGTAAATATGCATCTTACTTTTTATTATGTTATTATGTCAGAATGTATTTTGTTTGCTTACTTTCAGTAAAAGGAATAATTTTTTAATAATCTATTGTTTTTGACTTTTCAATATACTCGCCCCCCCTTGTAGAGTGGTCACGCCCCCCAAGGGGGGCACGCCCCACAGTTTGAGAAACTCTGGCGTAATGGCATGTTTACCTCAACTCTTCCTTTGTAAATGATTCAGCACACTCAAACAAGCTTTGGTTACCTGTTTTATACTCCACGGAGAACGACGTTAAACACCCTCTACCGGCTATACGTAATGCGCAATCACGCTGCATTTCTAATTTGCATATCTCCCCGATATGTCCCTTCATGCCAAGTTTCGTTACGATTCCGCAATTATTTCTTGGTGCGCTAATTTTTTTGTCCATGAGTGTATTTCAAAACATTCTGATTTTACGGAAATTACTTCTATTGTAATAATATTATGCCTATGTATAGATAAGACATCTGTCTAGAGCCTGAGCAAGAATTTTTGAAAAATTTACATTTTTAGATTTACGATCAATTGAAATAATAACCGATGTTTTTGTTAAATTTTCTCTATTCTGATGTATTGAAAATTGAATATAAATCCTAAATAATATATTTCAAAAAACTAGACTAGACAAACTAGTTTTAACTAAATATAATTAAGTTTCTACTTTGACGAAAAACAATATTCGGGAAACTTTACGAGGAAAATTTATTCGTTGGTATAGAAATAAGGAAAATTTTTCATAAGATAAATACTATTGTTTGAAAAATTTGTTAATATATAACGCTATTTTTTAAAATCATGTTAAACTACTATTTGATTAAATTGAGCTATGCGTTTTGAGGACATTTAAAAAAGTTTTTAAGTCTTTATATTTTCGTCATGATAATAACGTGTTTCTGTTAAAGTGCAATTCTGTAATACTGCAGTAAGCCCTAAAATCAGGATAGTTTTGATTTACTGGTAATGTGTGTTCAAAATAAATCCTACATTTTTAATACATTAATGAAAATATTTCTTGTTCAAATAAATCTTTATAAATGGAAAATAAGAATAATATGGCATGGGAATCATAGAAATCATGTACAATTTATGAGCTCAAATAAAATAATATTCTTCTTCTAGCCACTGAATCTTTAAAAAACTCATTTAAATCTCAGACTACATAAATCTACTACCATATATCTAATCCCTTTTTTTTTTATTTCACTCTATATGGGAAAAATGCCAAAATTTGTATTTCTCATTTGATTAAAGTCGTAACTTCATATCGTGTTAATCGTGTTGCCATTTTTTGCATATTTTTATGTCATTAAGCCAGCGATTTTCAAATTGTGAGACACGCGAACAAATCAAGAATTCGAAAATAAAAAAAAAGACTTAAAAAAAATATTTAAGAGTAACTTAAATATCTGTTACTTAAAAGCAACACATAAAAAATTTAATACTTATCTGGGTAACTTGTACGGTTTAGAATTAGGGTCGTATTAAAGTTTTAGTATCCAAGTGCATTATTATTGCATTCAGTACATTGTTATTTCATGGGGGGAGGGGTTATGATGAAAATTAAGATTGAAAATTGGGTCACAAATATTGAAAGTTTGAGAAGCACTGCATTAAGCCCATGCGAAAAAAAAGAAGAAAAAAAGAAACATCGAACGATATTAAGGTATCCGACTACGTTCGGAACCGGGATTTTAAAAAGATGCATAAATGGATAATTTTCATGATATTGAGTGTCACTTAGATTAGAATACATCTATAAAACCATTTTAAGGACATAGCGACTAAAAAATTTATTTAAATACAATATTTCGGCAAAAAATTAACTAAGAATAAACTTTTTTCAAAATGTTTTCCTTTTGTGAAAAATGCTTCTATTATAATGATATTTTCCTGTATATAGCTCAAACCACTATACAGAGGCTCAACTATGATTTTTGAAAAATTCACATTATTTTCGGAGTTACAACCAATTAAAATAATTTTCGGAGTTTTTCTCTTAAAATTTCTCCCTTCTGTTATCGTAAAACATGGATAAACCCACTTCTAAGTTATATATTTCAAAAATTCTAGTTGAGCCTCTGTACAGAGGTCTGAGCTATATAAAGGCAAAATATTATTATAATAGAAGTATTTTTCACAAAAGGAGAATATTTTGAAAATGGGTCATTCTATGTTCATTTTTTGTCAAAATATTGTACTTAAATAATTTTTTATTGTAATAATATTTATATAAAACAATTTTATATACATTTTCGAATCTAAGTGACACTAAATATCATAAATATTATCCATTTATATGCTTTTGAAAAATCACGATTCCGAACGCAGTCGGATACCTTAAGGATATTGTTTGGATTGAGAACGGAAAAAGTATTTTGAAGAGGACACAAGACACAAAAGCAAGCTTCATTACAGTATCAATAAAAAAAACTGAATATAACCCAAGAAAAACATTCAATTCTTTGGGAGCCCCGAAAACTTGGCACTCAATAAGCAGGCAGTCTCAAGAACTCTGCCTGCAGGTCAAAAAATCCCATTTCTTAAAAAAAAAAAAAAAAAAAAACTTGCTAATTTTTGCAAAATTGTCTAGTATATTTTCAATATAGACAATTTTATGCCTTCACAAATTATTTTTTCTGAGGTGTGTCTGACCAGGTAAATTACTGCATACTATGTATACATTAATTTTCATTTTTATGCAATAAATGCTCTACGCCTTCATAAACTACGTATTTTTCCTTTGTTTAAGGGTATTTGAGCAGTTTATTTTCTGTTGTATTCTCAAGCAAACAATATACACAAGTACCATGCAATATTTTTTGAGGAAACATTCGTACTTAATTAATTTTTTCTTAGTCCCATTTTCGATAATCTGGCATTTTTACGAACACACTAGGCCGAGTTTTCGAGAGCTCTACTGTACAATACGTAAAATTTTTTTGAGTTACAAACATCACCATTCCATATTAAAAAAAAAAAAATTAAAACAACCACTGCGTGTATAATACCACTTTCAAACTTTTTAAAAAGCGAAGAGGTTAGTGACAGCACAACAAACAAATCCTATATCGATTGTGCTAGAGCTAAAATAGCTCATATTCCGTCTAAGTGTTCTTGCACACACACTAGACAAGAAGTTTGCTCTGGCGTTATCCTAGAAGCTGATATATCATCCACTTCCTGTCAGAAAGTAGATTTGACTAAGGTAAAGTTTCAACGGGATTCATGTGTGTATGTAAGGCAATAGCGCCGGCATGTCGCCTCTGGCACCAAATGGGACAGATTCTGATGACTCCATGGCATACGGTGATGTCCTGTTCCATAACTAGATAGACGTCAACTTTTTTTCCCCTACATTTTTTGTCTTTTCCCTTATTTTTTTCCCTAGTTAAATGCATAGGCGCCCTTCTGTTATCAGGGTCGGGACGGAAAAAAGAAAGGGTATCAAATATCAACGTGGATTTCTTGAAGTACCGACCTACACAAGGAAGTTTTGTTTGAACAGAAGATTCGAGATTTTTTTTCCTATTTTTTCACTTACTTTGAGAGTATATTACCTAATCTAGGTACCTACATTGTGGA
Source organism: Trichonephila inaurata madagascariensis (assembly GCA_019973955.1). Classification (NCBI taxonomy): domain Eukaryota; kingdom Metazoa; phylum Arthropoda; class Arachnida; order Araneae; family Nephilidae; genus Trichonephila; species Trichonephila inaurata. The sequence goes on along the minus strand of BMAV01003802.1, from coordinate 37,070 downwards.
TGGGAAAACTGATATGTTCAAACATTCATTGTTTTTTTTCCCCCTTTTTTTTTGTTTAATTATGTACTTAATGAGAACGAATGCAACGTGAAAAAAATATACCTGCTCATGCATTGAATAAATTTCGTTACATGATCTTTATACATAAAAAATAATTAAGGACGAGATCTTCTTTTTATAAAATGAAGAAATTAACGGCTGTGATTAAAATTTTCAAGCAGGAGAAAAGACACCGTCCAATCATCGGAAAAACAGGCACAAGATATGACATTTTCTATCAAAAAATCAATAAAAAAATGTTTTTAAAAAAAAGTCCTTTATTTCATTTTATACGGTTTAAATATTGGGATTTATTTTACTAAAATACTTAAAATAAAAAAAAAATGAATAATATAAATCTCATTACTGATAAGTAAGTCTTAGAAACACAGTTTCTGTGTTAGCATTTTACTTTATTTTTACGGGTGTTTTACTCAGTCAGCTGAAAAATAATATTATGTTGTGGAACTCAAACTCCCTATTAAACCCTTGAACAGCATATTAAAAAGGCTGTTTACTTAAAAAGATTCTGAGAAACGAATCTATTAAAGCATTTTACATTTCTTTCATCTTCAGAAAACTTACGAATTCGAATCATTCCATTTCTAATATCAATTTTATTTCCAAATATTCCAAAAATCTATGAATTTTTATTAACATCTTCGATTTTTTTGTTGTTGTTGTTGTGAGGTATACTGGATTTTCCCGAGAAAAAAATCAGTTGGTACTGATTGTAATTTTTCATGCAAACTGCGATATCTAACATGGGATGATAATTCACAGTATCTCAGTCCAAAGTTACTTCAAAATCTATTAAGTAAATTTCCTTTATAAGCAAATTAAAATAATTATGCGTGAAGTTAGACATTCTTATATTTTTTTTGAAAAGAATCCTTCATTTTTAATCATAAGCTGTATTCTTGATAAACATCGCATTGTACAAAAAAAAAATGCTACAAAATTAGTGTATTTGTTCTAAAGTAATCCGTGTGTAAGAATTACAAAATATAAAAGAAATATTGCCAATTAGAAAATGAACAAAATTGTTTTTAACCATTTCTCTTAAGAATGGTACGCGGAAATAAAAAGGCCGAATGAAGGAGAAAGATATTAATCAAAGGCAAATCAACCCGATACAATTATAAAGGCAATAGAAAAAATAATCTCATTCATTTTCGCTGTTACTATCAGTAATTTATCATAAATTAAATTTTATTAAATTTATTTGAGATTTTCAAATACAAAATTTCTGATTATAAATGATGGTAGAAGAAATGAACTTATAAAAAGTTCACAAACTATATATTTAAACTGTGTTCACACACAAAATGAAATTTTTTAATCCACCTAATTAACTATTGAATTATTATAGTTCACAAAAGTTTATTAATAGAAAAATTCTGACATTGCACCCCTTTTCTAGAATAGACATAAACTCAATTTAAAACTTATTTTTTCTTCGCCACAAATACATTCAAATGAGTATTTTTTGGGATGTGTTTTCTATAAATCATAGATACTTTATTTGAGAAAATTACTGTGCTTTCACTATATGTATTTTTTTATTGTAAAATTTCACTTCTCAGCTTTCTTCTTATTTAATAATCATGGAATTTGTTTCAAATATCAATTTTATGCTCCTTGTTAAATTAAAAACTTTTTTGTTGTCAAAGTGGTCATAATTTATAGGAAAACAGTGGAGTAACGTACATCTCTGTGCCCCCTGCATCACGGTGGGGGGGGGGGCAGGATTCTAGGAGGCTAAAAGCCTGATTGCCGCCAAGTACGTATTTAACCAATTTATAAAATATTAAAGGCAAAAACTAGAATTTGTGCCTTAAATATTAGCAAAACCTAATATTCTCCGTTACGCCACTATAGGAACAATTACCAAAAATAAATTTATCCTCAATACCCTTGTTATATGTCCATTCTGAATTTAAAAAAGAATTTCAATTTATGAGAGATTTAGGATTTCACCGTATCTAAATTATGATTTTCTTAATAAAAACAGTGATGAATTCATTGCATTCTTAGGAACATTTACATTTATAATGCTGCATTACAGGCATTGGCGTCTTAAAACTTCTTAAAGCCCTGGGTCCCTATATTAAAAAGGAGGTCCCCGATTACAACTTTTTATCAAATTTGGTGTACATGCATGTAAAACTCAACAAAAGCAATCCATAACAAAATGAAATTTTAATGTTAAATAGGTTTTCTACATTTTAAATTCAATTATTACTTATTTCTTCAAAATCAGCTGTTAATAACGTTTTAATTTCACGGAAATGAACAGGATGTCGTCATAAACTAAACGCCACTCTTGCCAGTTGGCATATAGTTCGAAATTTACTTTTTTTCGGAGAATAATATTCAATGCCTGAGAATAATATTTAACAATTACATTATTCAGGTAATGATTTTATTGAGGCCATCGAGATCTAGACGAGGCCTAGACCCTGGCCTCGTGCCTAATTGGCCTACACGAAGGGGGTTCCAGCTCAGGTGTCGTCGTCGTCATTTGACCATGGTTCAAAATTACGAGGTCCGTCGCCAAAAGCTCTCGTGTAGCTAGCTGAACAGTGCGACGTTAATATTCACTCTCTAGATGGCCTACACCTTTAAAGCATCCCTGCAATGATAAGACTGAAAGAATCATGCTTTATTCATTTATATTTTTCCATCCTTGACATTGTAGATATTATATGTATTCAACAATTGGAATGTGATTTTTATTGATATGATATACGTATTCATCTGCTATTATGAGTGCTTCTCAATCTTTCAATATTAGCGACCCAATTTTCAGTCGTAATTTTCATCGCACCCTCTTCTTACAATAACAATGTATTTAATACAATAATAATGTAATTTAAAGCTTTAGTACGAACTTTTTTTTAATAATGAACCATACAAATTATCAAGAGAAGTATTACATTTTGTATATGACAAGCCCATGAGATTCACTATTAATTACAAAACTTGTTTGTAATTGAGTATTGATAAATTATCAAATAATTTGTGCAGTACTGATAAATTTAAATATATTATATCAGTGTGAATGTGTATTTTATTTTTTATTATGTCAGAATGTAATTTGTTTTCCTTTCTTTTCAGTAAATTGATGATTGTTTTAAATATTCTATTTTCGATATGCCCCCCACGTAGAGTAATTACACCCCCTAGAGGGTGCCTCCCACAGTTTGAGAAACGCTGTGCGATATAAATAATTATAAAATGAAGTAAAAAAAAATTGGTTGTAAGACTAAGTGTATTTTCCTCTCTTACATTACTTTAAAAAGCCCTCAAATCAATGTTTTGCAATTTTGTTAAAGCACTGCAACAATACTTACTAAAACCTCTCAGAATCCCTTTTACCATGCATTTGAACATATCCTACTTAATCCACAATAGGCCAGTTCAATACAAAAGTTTAACATTATTTCTAAAGTTAAGCATTTTCAATTCTAGATCCTCTTCTTCCACCCTAATTCGATTTTAGGGTCATGTGTGTTAGACATTTAAGCCTCCCCCCATCCCTATTTGACAAAGACTTAGGCCGTGCTCATCTTCCAAACCGGGTCCTGTCTCTAACAATGGTAACCGATCCTCGCTATCAAATCCAGCTCCATCGACCGTGGGAGGGGGGGGGAATATATTCGATAGACAGTGAAATCCTCAATGGAAACAGGACATTCAATCCCTCCCCCACCATCACAGGGGTGTACGAACACAAACAATGAAGAATCCTTCGCAGGCCTCATCTCTTTGTCGCTAGATGACAGCACCTCCTGCATTAAGGGAGGGCGTATAAAAGAAGAACAAGTGATGAGGAAGATCAGGTCGGAGGAGAGAGGGATGACAGGAGGGAAGATGAGGAGAGAGAAAGACGCAAATAGGGAAAACCCTGACATCGCTTCCGAGTTAATTTTGATGAAGAGAAAACTGCAGCCACTCTTCTTCTCTAACGAAATAAATCTTTCTCCTCTCACTCTCTCTCCAAAACGCAAGAGTTTTTGGCGATAATTAAATTAATGTCAGGAAAAGATTTTCGATTGCTTTATATTTATTTGAGTGCGGTCCGTTTTCTCAGATAGAGTTTTATAGGAAGAGATGGCATTATGTCATCGATTGAAACGGGGATTTTTTTCTAGATGATCCATTTGAAATAAAGAATGGTGGAAGCAAGTGGCAGTTCCATTCATTGTTATGGATTGAGAAAGATTCACTTTGAGAAAAGTCACTTGAAACAGTGACAAAATCCAGACATTCAACCGAATAAATATATATATTTTTGCTTGAGTATTTCCATGCGATTTAATTCATATGGTATTCGATACATATTTCCGTTCTGTTAAAATCTGCATGCTATAAATTAAATGTTTTATATCCATTTCTATATAAATATATCCATACATCCGTAATAAATTGAAAGCAATCATTTTGTTCTATTGCCTTAAAACATTTAAGAGAGTTCAAGTACATTTCCCAAATATATATATATATATATATATATATATATATAAATTGCTTTTGAATAGAATCTTGAACCTGAGACAAATTCAACCTTCATTTCCTGATTTAAATCATTTTTGAATTGGACTTTTTCGATGCATATGATATGAACTCAAATATCTGTTTGAAATAAATAATATGAAATTAACAGTAGAATGGAATTAATTATTATCAAAATATTATGTATCACATATGTATTTATTTGAATTAAATCCCTGGATGAAAATATTGACTCGAAAGCTGTTATATGCCTTAAAACTATTTATTTACCGCATTATGATTTAATGCAGTTTATTTTCATGCAATATTTTTTCTTTGAATCACTACATTGAAAAGAGATATACTTAAGCAAAATACTCAACTTCGGAAAATTTAATTAGTTAGAGCTAATAAATTAATTAAAGATAATCCACTGTGAAATTAATTATTCACATTGTTTACTTAAAATAAAAATTCAAATCGTCTTTTAAGGTCTTCATTAACATACAAAAAAAAAAAAAAAAACACTTACCTTTTGGCATTAAATATTTTTTCGGAACAAAAATGACAATCTTCACAATCCGCTGAAAACGCAATTTCTGCTATAAAACTTATCGCCTTCCCCGCTAAAATGCTCATCATAGAACACGTGCTGCCATTTATCTTGGAAGAGTGGATTTAAAAGAATATTCCTGCTAAGTATCGTCAGAGTATTCGTAAAAATGGTTATTCAATGTAATTTTAAAGTGAGTGGTACTTACAAGTACCGTTCGGTAGATAAAGGGTTAAATAAAAGTTTGGAAGATTATTTTTAAATAGATTAGTGATTTATCCTTTTAAATTTCCGCATTCTATGTCGAAGTTTCCTTTTATATCATTTTTTATTTGAAAAAAAAATTGGAGTCAAGTGAAATTAAATTATTTACTTTATATTCAATTTTTTTTTTTCTTTCTTGGTAAAATAGCTTTTTTATCACATGCCTTTTAAATAACGAGGATAAAATTTTTAAATTTTTAAAGATGATTCGTTGAATTTAAAAAGTGAGAATTATTTTAAGGTAGGATTCCTGTAGATTTTTATGTCGCGGAAGGCAAATTAACTTTAACTAAATTAACTAAACATTATTAATAAATTAACTAAACATTATTAATAAATTAACTAAACATTATTAATAAATTAACTAAACATTATTAACTAACAAATTAAATTAACTAAACATATTTACGTCCCTCGAGGGTGCTTCAAAATTTTTATAATTTTCGACATTTTCTCTTTCGTGATTAAAAATTGGTAAAAATATAGTTATGGATATCATAAATACATTATGAATTTTATAACTTCGAATAAGTTCTATTAGTTTTAAAAATGTTGAATTTTTATAAAATATATCTATTCTAAAATTTTTATATAAAACTGAATCTGCTTACTAAAGATTCTTACTATTACCGAGATATTTTATCTGTAAAATCGTCAAATTATAAAAAACATAGTGAATTATTTAATGCTTTCATGATATAAAATAATACTGTGAGTTATAAGTAAAAATAATTAAATTTATCATTTGAAGCTTCTTTTTCTTTTATTGAGCTTATTTTTTATATAAAAAATAAAATAAATCATCACAAATGTATTTACTTTTAGCTTTTATTTTAACATTTGATCTTAGATTTTATTTTAACTTTTTTTAAAGGAACATAAGTTTTGGTACTTGTTAAAGAGAAATGGGAAGCACATTTTGGAATAAATACAGTAGATCCCGTTTTATGAATCCATGTTGTATGAGTCACTTAGATTATACAAATATTTGACTTTAAAATTCTGCTTATATAATTGATAGCATGTATGTACCAAAGATATCTCCGTTTGGACGGAATCGGGTTTAATTTCCCAATAATTTATTTTCCTAAAACTTTATTTCGTAGAATTTAGGTTAAATAATAAATCACACGATATATAAGTTTTTTAAAACACGTTGAAAGTGCATTACTTCTAGAAGTTGAGATGTATTTCTCTAAAAAAATGGGTTACTCCGAAATTTGAGAAGCACGATGACGTTTAGTGTTTAGTAGACTGTTTGAAAGTTATATTAGTTATTAGAGCTAAAACGCAATAATATCTCAACATCTGTCTCATTTTTCTCCCTGTGTTATAAGAGCCTTTTTTAGCGTGGTATATGAACAAGATCACAACTTTTCCGTCGTGTTATACGAACCCGTCTTATATGAGCCCGTATTATAGGAAGGGGATTGTGAGGTGACAATCTGCTGTAGTCTTGTTTAGACAGTAATTAATGTTTTTAGCGCTTATGTATTATACTGTCGACCAAATTCGTCGAATCAAAAACATCGCCAAAGGCAGCGATATACAGTCAGTAGTGGAAACCATTCCCGCTCTCTTTCAAACACAGTAATATTAACGGTGACAATACTTGGTGCCTTATTTTGAATTTGCGATGTATTTCCATTTGGCAAAATTCGTCGTGGTAATAATACGTAAGTACCTGTTTTGAAGCAGCATTTCACATTTTATTTTCCTTGATATTTGATGTTTAATTGATACAATAAAAATTAATAAAGAATACAATCCAAAGCAATTATTTTCTTGTAAAATATTTTACATATAATCTTCATTTATATATTCAACACGGAATATTGTTCATTTTCCAGGTACACAAGCTTTCTGTTTATCATGTTGAAAGACTAGTTATGAGTAAGTTAACTACAGTTGATGATAATTACAAATACTTTTCACTCAATGACGTATTCAATGCGTGATACTGTTAAAGAACCTTAATGCAGAAAAGCAGAGGCTATTGTTTGTTAAGCCTATATATCCCTCCTTGGTATTGTGAGGAAATCGGACAAAAATGTAGACTAAGGTAAATCAGAATTGATCGTTCTTTATTTTAACAATATATAAAACGGTTTATAATTCAGAATCTTCTATACTAAAAATTTTTTATACATATTCATTTGGAATCTTCGAAAAGAAATTTGTGATAAAAAAAAATATGTAAGAATTACTTTGCTTTAAAATATATAAGTTTTTTTTTGCTGTGTAAAATTTTATTATTTAAGGCATTTGGATTTTACTAATGGCTCTAATTATATCAAACATCATTTAAAGTAAAAGTCTATGTTGCGTAAAAATCCTTTAACCACATTTAATTGAAGCACTCTAAGTAGTTAAAGTAATTAAGTTGGTAATTATCACAATATTTTTCAAACCGGGAATCATTAAATAATACTCAGTGAACCAGAGATGGTAATTCATCATTTTAAGCAATCGAACCATGAGATGTCGAGATTAATAGCCTATAGAATATTATTTTTGTTGATATTGTTTCATGTAAATAAATGTTAGTGCACAATCATTCAGATAAAACATTATCTACCGCGGCTATGTGGAGGAAAAAAAATATTATTAATTGTAGCCTACTTATGCTTGATAAATATTCTATGGTATGACGATTAGAAAATAAATTACCTAAGGGGACACAGTATGATTCAATCAACAAAAATCGGTCAAAAAATCAAATCTAATTTTTTTGGCTAAATTATTTTTTATATAGATTTCTATACTATCAAAAAATTTGAAAGCTCTAAGTTTAAAAAACCCATAGTTGTGATAAAACTTTTACGTTCGTTTTTATTCACATCTCAATAGCAAATCAAAACTTTAAACTGACTTATCTCAGAAAGATAAAATAACTAGTTTTTCTTCATTTAAAATGCTAAGGCTTTTTTTTTTCCTATTGTGCCTAATACTTGGAAATTTTTTTCACTTGTTGATAATAGTACATGGAATAAAAGTCGGTAAACATTTTTCAATATCAAAGCAATATTTATTTTTTTATAAAAATAATTGAATTCAGAATTTACACATTTTTTAAGGAATTTTTTCAATAAGAATTCATAAAAAAAAGTATTGTACAAATACAAATCATGTTATCGCAAAACCCATACCGACTTTTGTTATACATAGTTTGAGGTACTTGTAAATCAAATTTCATATATGTGGGTCAATTGTTGTAGGAGGAGTAGCATTTTAAAATCATTTCATGAGCTTCAAGTTTTTCCCTTAAAAAATTAAATGAGTAGTGATTTTGAGCACACACAAAATCGGTTTTACAACATACATACACATAGGAGGCAACCAAAACAATTATGAAAATCAATAAATTAAAATTGTTTGTGTAAATCGTACCATGTCCCCTTAAAAAGTAATATCAAATTTTAATACTGCCACAAGGGGGTTGAATTTTCGAAAAAATGGAATAAGACTTAGTTTGGATTAGATGATTTTAGACTTAAAATGAAATTATTTTTCTACAATATAAATAAAACCCAAAGTGATGATTATCGATAAGTGAGTACTGAGTAATGAATTGTACAATGTGCATTGCATCATTTCATATCCACAGCTCATTTTCCCTGCAATGTCACTCAGTCCGATCCAAACCCTTTTCCGTCTTTTGGTTTATCGTGCTCTGTAACTTCAACAGTGGGTTTTTCCCCCTTTATTCTTAAATTAATGCTAAAAAACTTCTTAAATATGTATTTTTTTTCTTGTAACTGTTTAGTAAATGTCCTCTCGTCACAACAAATGTTAAAAAGCACTAAAATGCCTATTTTCCTTTTACAAAAATTACTTCGACTTTTTACAATGAAAAAAAGTTCACTTCACTCCCCTTGTGGCAGTACTTAACATAAAAATTGATTTCTTATTTTCTTTTCATTTGTAATAGAAGCCCAATGGTTGAGTGGTAATGTATCGTGCTTCCATGCCACAGGTCCGGGGTTCAAATGCCGGGCTGGGCGAGGTCGATTAAGTCTTTCATCCCTTTAGTAGGTCGATAAATGAGTACCAAGCTTGCTTGGGAACTGAACTTTGGTGGTTTAGTGTCAGACTACTTGACCGAATCATCTGTACATGCACCCGGTGCCTAAGATCATGTAAACTGAGATAGGCATAGCAGATATCGGTCCTCATGGGCTGTTGCGCCACTGGGCTCAGTTCAGTTTTTCGCTAATATACCTTTCTTCCGGATAGAAACGTTTTGAAATTCTAAAAAAAAAATTATGTGTAGTATAAAAATAGTATAATAATAGTATCAATTGTGTGTGTGTGCCGAACTAAGACATAACATTATTTCTGAACTGAAGCGTATTGAATAAACAATAATAAGAACTATTACAGTTCTACACGTACTTCGAATATATTTAGATTTTTAGGAAAATAGGCCAAAATTAATCATTTGTTATAACATTTTGAATATTTTGATTAAAATTTAAAATTTTAAATCATTTTCATCTTACCATACTTTATTTCCACACATCATTCTAACAAACAATTCCACGAACAAAGAAATCCTCTTATTTTATACAACTTGTTTACGATTCAAATCTATAACCAATCACTTCGTGTGACACATAGTAATTACCATGTCTCAACAAATACAATTTATTGGCATTTCTTCCATAAGATCTCGAAATACTTGAAAAATTTGACACTTGCGTGTTAAGCGGTTGCATGCAAGCCAGAAAATTGGTATATGCTTTATTTTGATGTTACCCTCAATGTATTTGAGCGTAAAATCGATTATTACATGCACAGATTGATGTTTTCCGCTGCACACACACAAGGAGCTTAGATAACTTAATTATCTAGGGGGAGTGTTTTCGTCCCTAAGGAAATTGATCGACTGCTTTGTAGCGTGGTTTAATTTATAGTTCACGATTGATGCTTAATTGAGAACGTTTCGTGTATTTTTAAATTTTCCACCGCATTTCGTGTAAAGATGTATCTGCTAATCAAGTGCGTGATGTAAGAAAAAAAGTAATAAATTGGCATTTCTTTATTATTAATTTGAATGGATGGCTGGGGTGGTAAGTTTTTAATATGTTCTTTTGTGTTTGTGGAATGTGAATTTTTTTAAGGGGCGTAGTCATTTGATAGATAAGTTTTTCTTCAATGAAAGGTCTTAAATAATGCACACATTCATTTTTTTTATCAGAAAAAAAAATTTGTTTTGAATTTAAGAAAAATGGATATATACTATGTTGCATATTTTAAGATATATTATACATAATTCTCTTACGTTGATAATACTGATTACTTTGATGACAAAGCTTCATAGCTACACTATATTTGAATAAGTTAACTCTTTTAATTTATATTCTATGATATGAAAATAAGATTTTTTTTTGCATTTTTTGGGGTCATTAAATTAATGGTTTAGATACTGTGTTTTAAAGAACGTTCTAACTTCAAATGTCAGCAAAATATTTTTTTTTCTTGGTTGTAATGTATAAGAGTTAATATTTCGGATGGTAATAATTTTAAATACTATTTTAAATGAGAATTTTTAATCAATCAAAAGAAATGAAACATTTAGTTAAAAAAAAAATCTTGATTTGAAATATCAGAGGAGGTTTTTTTTATGATGATATATCATACAAAATGTATACTTATTCCTAATTTTGTTCGTAAAATAAACTTTTTGACAAGTAACTGGTTCATTTTTAAAGGGAATGAGGGATTGAAAAAAGTTACGTAACTACATTTCTTTCAAGGGAACAATTGGGTAAAGCCAGGTTCTGTAAAATGCTTTTTTTTTTTTTGTTGCTTTTGTTGTATTTTTTTAAATGCTTATACTGGTACTTAGATTTAATTATTTGTTGTTAAAAGAATTTAAACTAAAGTTCTGTCTAAGATCTTAAAAAAATACTATGGAAGAATTGTAGTTTATTTCGAGGTATAATTTCGTTAAAAATACCATTTACGATTATTTCGAGCTTATTCAAGGACTTTGGTCTCGTAAATTATTTTTTCTCTGAGTATGTACTTTACATTCTTTTTTTTAATATATATATATAAATAATGGGAAATTCCAACTTTTCAAAATAATTTCATGGAATTAACTCTGATACTGCCAGAACTTGGAACTATATTGGATAATTTAGAACTAAAAATACTCTAAATGGATTTGAATTAAATAATTGCGATTAAATTATTTTTTAAATTTAATTACTGGAACAAATTGATAATATAAGAAATTTGTGATCAAAAATTTCATTTTAATTTTACCAATAGTTTATTGCTACGTCATAATGATATGAAAGAGCAATAACAAAAGTCTTTACTTCCGAGTACTGTTTAACTTTGAAGAAATCATTCTGTATGTTTCTGAACTGAATTCAAAATTCCTTTTTTGTTATCCTGACATAGTTATGAAAGGGTTAGGGGGCAAATTATCAGGATCATGTGTAATTTTGAGTTTTGTTTCTAAAATTTTCTATATGAATTTAACTTTTTATTCATCTTTTATTTCCTAAAATAAAATCACATTTAAATATTCTATTCTATTTCTTACAATTACCATTTGTTTAAATAAAGTGTATACGATTATTACATTAAATTTAAATTTTACTAATGTGTATAAATGCTATGGAAATGTGTAAGCATTCTACGAATTCATAAGTTTACGCAAAATAAATCATCCTATATTTTCCTTTATAAATAAATAAATTAATATTATTTAAACTTAATCTATATATATATATATATATATATATATATATTTATTTAAATTTTTTTTTTTTTTTTTTGTGCCAGTTTTCTGAATGAAAGATTAAACACTCTTAGCTTAACCCTCTGGCTGGAACCTCAATTTTTTTGCCTCACTGAAGAGAATCTGTCTGACAGACGGGCAGGGGAATTTTTGTCGAATTTTATTATCTTAAGGACTATTTTAAATGTCCTTATAGCTCATAAAATTGAGTATGGCTCGAATAAGTTGTGTGGGGGTAAATCAAGCACAACAATATATTTTATCACTAGAATTGTGACTAGTATTTTTATAAAAACGGTTTAATTATTATTTATATTCATGTAAAAGTAATTAAAAATAATAATACCAAACACGAAAAAACTATAGGAATATATCCGGGAGATTTACGGTGATAGGTAAGAAAAATCGCACATATCGTGAGTTGAAAAAAATCGCCACATACCACCACGTGATCCTCTCACTGGGTAGAGTCCAACTGAAGATGTCAAGGCAGCCCATCCCAAAAATCCCATCACAGCGTTATCTACAGGCATCAAGGCCAGTGGCGCACACAAGGGGGGTGTCCTAGTGGTCCGGACACCCCCCATAGCCCTTGATTTTTTTTTCGATTGCTTATAATATTACGTGAAATTTAATTCTGTATTTTGTTATTAATAATTAATTTTATTAATTAATGCTAACTATTTATTTAATAATTAATTTTACATTGTTTTTTTTTCCCGAAAATCGTCAAAATCCAAACAATAGGTTGGGCTGTGTATTGGAGTATGATAATAAAATGGTGGACCTTCGACCCTGGACACCCCCCTTGAAAAGTGTTTGTGTGCACTACTGATCAAGGCAAATCATCTCGTCTGAGCGAGGGATGTTCCGATCAGAGGGTTAATTTAAAAATAATTCTATTATTATATTTAATATTAAAAAATAAGTTCACATATTCATCAGTTGTGATTAAAAAAGTACTTCTGTTTTTACCTATTTTATTTTTGATTCTCACATACATAAAAATAAATGCATGAATGCATTTTTGTTTTTCTCAATTCTAAATTCCTTCTTAAATTATATACCGACTATTTCCTGTACTACACGAATAAAATTTGGAACTGCACCATTACCATTGCACCCTTTTCCGCGCAGACGTAACACCGGTTAAAATGAGTTCTGAAAAAGGTTACAAGTTGAATTTTCTGATTGTTGTTTGCCCAAGAATTGCCACGTACTCCCCCATTTTCTATTGTGTTTCTGTACCTTCATTATCTTCACCATTCAAGTTTAAACTGCGCCGGGGTCACGTACTTCTTATTCATTCGTTGAAATTTATGGCTTTTGCGCAGTTTTTCGAACTAGAGTAATCGTGTTCCCTGTGGAGAAATAAGGGAGTCCAATATATAAATAACATTGTCACGATTTGAACTTGTGCCAGTTAATTCACGAAGTGAAAATTACTCCATACGCCATAACGGCTGCTGTGTCGTGACGGCTTCATAAGGATCATGTAAACTTTGCTATGTGAGAAGTAAAGTGGGATAATGTGTTGTTCACGATGTGTTGATAAGTTGTGCATTGGAACTCTGTAATACTGGTTGAAGCTACTGAGTGTTTAAATATGATTTATGTGTAGTTTGCAAACACAAGCTTTTTTTTTTAATAAAAAATATTTTACGAGAATGAAGTTTTCAGTGACTTGAGGCACATTTATGTTGTGTGTTGGGACTAATGCCACCTACCTGATAAAGTCGATTGAGGCCCGCGAAATTCATCACGGCTAAGGTCTAGAATTTTTACACCTGTCGTTAGCGTTAGCTTTGAGCACCAATCAGGTGACAGTACGATTTTGCTCGGTTCCATCCCAATTTAGAGGGAGAAATCTTTGGGGGTGGCCAGGGGCATCCCACTTCTCTTCCTCATCCACCAACCACACGAGAGGACTTGCGGCTCGACGGCTATTTAGAGTACCATCATGCCGCAAGGGCACTATACCATTACAAACATCCATGTCTTCCCTGGGATTGGAACCCAGTCCCTTAAGGCACTGCAGTCAGCGTTGCTAATCACTATACCGGCTGTACAAATCTACATCAAATATTTTTAATTATTTTTTTTACAGTACTTACACCTTCTTTGCATGATTTTTTCTTTTCGTGAAATAAATCAGGGTGATATAGTTCATGCTACAGATTAAAGGAAAAAGTTTTTAAAAAAATCCTAGTATAAATACATAATATAAAATAACTAATGTAAACTTGCATGATGATGGGGATTTCCATCATCATGCAAGTTTACATGTTAAGCTCAGTACAAAATAAATAAGAAAATAATATGTCTTTATACATTTTTTTTATTCCTGATGATAGTTAAAAAAAATGTTATTATTCTAATTTCCTCTGCATAGTGGTACTCTTTGTCAGAATTTTCATTATCAAGGCTATTTTCTGACAGCCAACCACTTTCTAACTGATCCATGTCACTTTCTTCCAAACTTCTCTACAAAAATAACATAAGCATAGAGTAAAAAACTTTTTCACCATACATTATATGTAAAATATAATGAAATATAATAATATAAAATAATATAAAACTATATGACAGAAACGTAAATTTCTCTCATAGAGTTTTGGGAAGATTATTTAGGTGTATTCGGTAAAAATTGTACACACAGAAAACAAACCTTTTTTCACTCATTATCGCTTTTATTAGCAAAAAGATCTTCAGATTAATTATAAAAAAATATTCAAGAAATTGCACGTTTCTTCCAACAACAACAAATAGTTCAAACCCGCTATAATGATTGGGATATACGTTTTTTTTTGTTTTTTTTTTGTACAGTTACGCTTATTATTAAGAAGTAGTCGTAAAAAAAATTGCCAGCAACAATCAATTTACATTACACCTGTCCTTACAAATCTTCGTTCACTAAATGTTATGATGGAAATCTCCATCATGATCCAAAGAAGTGTTAATATATATTGAACCGAACAGCATTAAGGGAAAGTTACAAGATTTGCAAGGTACAGCTATCGTATTCTTGAAACCGTCTCTAAAACCGTGATCAATATGTTTTTTAGATTGATTCCGAAGGTTTGGACGTTAAAATAATCTATTTTTGAACAAGTAGCGAATATTTGAAACAGCTCATCCAAAAATGATGTCTGAAATGCATTGTATAATCAGAGTTTTAAATATTTCCACATTGTTAGCAAAAGAAGGCCTCAGAAAATAATTATGTGCTAAATATATGCATTGCTGTCTTTCTATTCGTCTTGATGTATTGTAGATATGCTGAGGATTTTGACAGTATTTTTGTGATTACGCACTTATAAAATGCTTTTTACAGTAATTAAATAACATACCATTCCAGTAGCGAACACAGGAATTTTTCAAGGGGGGTGTCCAGAGTCGCAAGTCCACCATTCTTGTATAATGCTCCTTTTGATTTTGTCGATTTTCGGGAAAAAAAAAACCAGTAAAAAACTAATTATTGAATAAATAATTCGCATTAATTAATAAAATTAATCATTAATAACAAACACTTAATTAAATTTTGCGTACTATATACTTAGAATTATAATCAATCAGAAACAAAATCACAAGGGCTTTGGGGGGCGGACCCCTAGGACACCCCTCATGTGTGCGCCACTGTACCATACACATTAAGACTAAAAGTGGGAAAAGAAATAAAGTTTACAAGTCACAGTTATGTGTGTTAAGACAAGGAAATAGTCTTCAAAATTAAACGTTTATCTTGAATAAATAATGAATTATTCATACTTCCAAGGCGAACCCAGTTGATTAAATAAATTTTTATTTCCTTATGTTTAAGCATATTATTCAGTTAATCAACTCCGATATTTATAGATTTGTGTTGGAATAAATTTCAGTAAGTTATATAGAGAAACATTCAAATCAGATTCACAATTGTAATAAAATACAATGGTACCCTTTTCTAGTAAGAACGAAAAACTTTAAAAATTGGAAAATAACGTAGAATAATACATATTGTCCTCACCTCGGAAACACAAAAGAAATGAAAAAAAATTAATTTTGTGGGTTATTTAGCCATCAAAATGAAGTTAACTTTGTCCTCTTAAATTCCACACAAATTCAAAATACAAAGAAATAAATTAGTTCTCTCACAACTCATTTTATTTCAAAGAATATATTAGAATGGCTGTTTTAACTAGTCTATTATACATCAAAAATACAAACAGGATTATTTTGTTCGATGCATAATTTATATATTGATTTGCATGAATACAAGTTCTCTTGTGAACCTAAAACCAAGAAATTTAACATCTTTTATTTCACCTCGCGCGTCTATTGTTATCAATAATAAGTTTTGAAATATGATTTTGGCAACATTGAAAGCTCATTACAATTCATTGCGAATGTGGAAAACAAATTAGGAAGATTCGAAGCGAGAAATATTTCGAATTATAAATGAGATTTGTTATTTATGAATGTTAAAGCTCAAAAACACAATACCTAGGTCTGTCTTCGAAATTTGAGTTCATGATATTGAATATGCTTTTAAGATTGGCCTTATTTGTGTCACATTTCGCGATGAATAATTCAATTGTATTCCTTCATTGTTTATAAATAGAAATCTGTTATTTAAAATTCGAGAGCATTCGTGTGTTTTCATTGTATTGATAAGCAAATCTAAAGAGAAACTTCTGTTTCTCTTGATGGGGGAGACATGTTTGACACGTATTTGTTTTATAACGCTTACCAGTTATATTTTTACGTCAGATAACTGTAATTAAAATAATAGGTACTATGCAAGAACAGATAATCGATTCCCATTATGTATGATCAATGTATCAATTGTTATCGAACATTGATTCTATTGTTTTCAAGTTTTTGGAATAAAATCGTGACGAAGAAATTAAAAAGAAATATAATCGATTGTATAAGCAGTAAGTTATTCATTAAAAACATGCTTCTTATGTTACTCCTGCAGATACCACTGGTGGGTATTAAAATTTCAATTTGTTGTGTGTGAATCAAACTGACCTTATTAAGTGGTGTTGAAGGTTCAATTCATTATAAATTTAAGTAATTATAAGTTAGTACATGTTTAGTTTTTAAATATCTTTTTAATTGTAGTGAGAATTTCATTAAGAAATATTTTGAAGTTGCATTATTCATATAAAATTAATTTTTTCATGTTTTTTTATTCGTAAAAAAATTAATTTGATTAATTATTTATTCCTCCGACTTTTTAATTAATTTCAACACACCACTTGGTTTATTTTAATTCATTTTTGGAATTTTTAATTTTGTTTTCAAATGCATTATGCACCATTTTCCATATTTTTTATTTCCCTTTTCAAATGCATTATACATTATTTAATGCATTTTTTTTAGTGTCTTCATATGATGCTGACGTTTTTTAGAGTTAAAACTTTTATATTTTAATATTAGTAATAAGTATTTTTTAAATTTTTTTCTTCTACACTTTACGTAATTTAATTATTTTCTCTTGCATTAAAAAAAATCCCTTTTTTTTATTCAAAAAAATTATGACATTTATATTTATTTATTTTCAACTTCTCGCTAAACAGAGGGATTTCGTTTAAATATTACTCGACATATTTTAATTTTTTTTGGAGTAAAGTGTTTTCTTTTGTAAATGCATATAATTTATAAAATACTAATTTTAATGTTTAGGCTTCTAATTTTAATATTGTATGGATTTTATAAATTTCGAGAGTTATTTTTCTTTTTTCCACTATTGTTACAAGAACATATTTACAAATAAATAAAATAAATTTAGTGAGAAACCCTTATGATAACTTCCAGTAGCACATTTTCTGCGTGGATTTTGCTCATTCAAAAATAAAATTTATATGTTTTAAAACATTTAGACAAATTTTAAGTGTTTTGACACAATGATTGATATTAATTAAATACTTTCAATTAATTAATTGATATTAATTTGATTTTCATTTGAATGAAATGTATTCATTTTTGGTATAGAAAGTTAAATAGAAATTGAATTAAATGCGTGTAAATATAATGTAAAATAAATTGTCTAAAGCAGGGGTCGTCCACCTTTTAGTTGTGGTGTGCCAAACCAATGTATCATATGATTCAGCATACCACACAGTAGAAAGTTTTTAAAACAATTCGATTTCCCCGATAATGCATGCGGAGTTAGAGTGAGTGAATATTAACGTCGCATTGTTTAGCTACACGAGGGCTTTTGGCGATGGACCACGTAATTTTGAACCATGGTCAAGTGACTTGGACGGCACCTTAGCTGGCACCCCCCTCTTCTAACTACCACACCAACGGGAGGACGTTTCAGCTCTCGACAAATTTAGCGTGCATCGCTGCCCTGCACGGCGGGTCTTTGGTGGTACTGAGCTCGAACTCGTGACAAAGCCAGCCACAATCCGATACCTATACCTCTCGGCTACCGTGGCCTGCAGAGTTAGAGAATAAAGGTCAATAATATAGATTTACAGTTTTATTATGTACCCACTGGGGTATACCCGTTCTTCGCACGGGGGAATTGAAAAACTAAGCAATACAGAATGAAGGATAAAGAAGTTTTTAATGAGTTAATTTTACGTGAATTATAAATTAAACAAATAAAAGCTTTTTGCATAGCTGAACAAGAAACCATGTTTGCTAAATTTTAAGTCTGTAGATATAATAGTTGATAAAAAAAGATTTTTTTTTATTCATACCACCCCATAACTCTCTTGTGGGTCGATTTTTGAAAACGCCTTTCTTCTGCTCTGTAAAAGTAACTCATTGTTACAAATTTTGTGTAATAAACGCTTAAAATAGTGTAAATAATTTGTATTTGGATGTGTAATACGTTAATACTACTTTCTGATGTATTCATTTTATGTTAAATAGCTGTTACCCGCAACTTCGTTCACGAGGAATCTAACAAAAAAGTGTTTATTCAATTCACAGAGTTATCAAAAACTTAATAATTATGTATTCCACGTAAAGAAATACCTATGGTATAAATATAATGTTTTTTTTCTACTTTGTGAATCGAAGTTTCTTTTTTGTTTTATATTTTTTTCTTTGTTTCTTGTTGAGGGTAAAAGGGACGCATGACCTTTGACACCGTCGATGGGGTGAGGACTGTAAAATCATTAGGATCAAAGAACATGAACGGGAAATGTAGCAAGCAGCAACCTAAACAAACAAAAAAAGTTTGATATAACTGCTAGAAATCGTTATGACAGAATGCTCGCGAAGTAAAATAATCCTTATAAAATAAAAATAATCCCTATTGAAATAAATAATCCCTATTTGTATCGGATATATCACTATTTCATTGGTTTTAATTTTATTTTCGCGAAACCCTAATTTTTTTTAAAAAATAAAAGTAGTCGAAGTTACTCCTTATAACATAGGCTATCTGCCAGTGGAAGTTCAATCAAAATTTGTCCAGCCGTTTTAGAGATTAGCCGGAACAAACAGACAGACAGACAAAAATTTTAAAAATTGATTTTTTCGCATAAATACCGTATATATTTTTAAATGCATTTAGTAAAAAGCTGTTAATTTCAAATTACAAACAGAAGCTTCATTTTTATTTATATGTGTAGATTAATTTTGCACCATTTAAAGATATTTCTTAACATAAAAACAGACAGTATAAAGTATAACTATTTCTTCAACAAAATTTTTTAAAAAGTTAAATTTGTGCATATATTATGTATTTTTAAACATATTTTTTAAAATAAGAAATAGACAACATAAAGTAAAAAAAAAAACAACGCTAACCTATTGCTTGTAAAGCTCTACTTTCATATCGAAAAATCAGGAGTATAATCTGTGACTTTCAATTTGACTCGATTTTAAGCATTCAGTTGTAAAAAACAATTTCTTTACAGACTCGAAATATCTTTTATATTAGGAAATATTTTTTACTAATACTACATATGGAACCAAAATTGGAAAGCAAAGTACATGTAATTTTCTCTCTTCAAAAAATTAAATCTCTCAAGCAATAACATTCAATAATTTCCAAAATCTGTTGTAAATTTATCTTTCAAATTATCTTTCAGATTTTTTCGTAATTCCGTAAATGTCCATAATTTTGAAGATGGCTGTCAAATAATGTACATTACAAATTTATTAACTTCTATCCACTCAAAAATCAAAAAATTTGTAGAGTAGTGCAGAGTGCCATGAAAGAACAAACTTAGGTTTTATTGTTAATATATATAAACTTTTTACAAGTTCAATCAATTAGGTAAGCATAAAATAAAAATGAGCAACTTTTCAAAATAATTATTGAACTCTCAGCACTTACTTAATGTGGCTTTTGAATTACTTTTTTTTTTCTTCTAAATCATCTGTATTGAGATAAGCTTTTGCAAATGTTAATAAAATTAGGTTATTGTAGATGCACATCACAACTAGTTTTGAGTGATACTTTTTTTTATTATGTTCGTTGCAAAAAACATTCATTCACTAACATATTTTGAACCAAATTTAGAAATTTTTTGTCTGAGGCAACCCCACTTCTCAAAAAAATTCTAAAAATAGTTTCTTATCTTTTCAAAAATTTTAATTTAAAAAAAAATAGTTATTTTTTCAATTTCTAATCAAAGATTTTTTTCAAAATTAAAAAAAATTTTCCAGTAAGTCTTCGCGTACCACTATTACAACTCCACCGTGCCGTGGATTGGCCACACCTAGTGTAGTTAGAAGGAAATGGAGTAAAAGCCGAAATCTCACTGATAATGTAATTATTTTTTTTTTTTCATAAAATACACCAATTGATATTTTTTACACACACTATTTTCAAAAGAGGGCCGAATGTTCATCTTTAGTATCGGACGAATACTATGTTATTCAAATTAAAAGACTTCTGGATGAAAAGTTTTAAAAATTGTATAAAAAAATAATGGAAAATGGATGCTCTCTTCATCGTTGGGTTCAATAATTTGCCAAAAATCGGCCAACTGGCTTACATTCCTAACGCTAAGCCAGTCTTTAAGAAAATTCGAACTTCTTGGATGGTGCATGGATCATAATTTTGCAACACTTCTCTCAAGAAATATATATAGGCTGCAAAATACACCGAAATTCATTTAATTAAAAAAAAAAAATTATAGCAAATTCCGAAGTCGCTTCGAAATGCATTTATAAAAAATTCTGGGCGCCTAACCTTTCCACTTCCGCATTGTCCTCTACCTTTACATGTACAAACTCTTTTTTATTAATATAAATTTTAAATCACTTAACTTACGATTAATACTGTAAAGTTTCCCGTCAATCAAATTGGCTTCTTTTTGTGGATAGGATAACTACGTCTCTATGCACACGTGCTGCCTTAAAATATTGTGAGGTTTTGTCTTTAGTCATCTCCCCGGTAACCTTTGACACTGTGATGTACCCAGTCTCTTTTCTCTAATTGCTAAAATGTTACACCGATAAACGTGGGAAAGATCCGTTCTTTTCCCTAATAGCTGGGGAAAAGTTGCATAAATGGGTGGTCAAAACTCCTGACCATTTTCCTACGGCAGTCTGAGAGATGAAAAAGGATGACGGTACAATGTGCTTTTCGGTTTCTCACGGATCTGTGACTACAGCGCGTCTGGAACAGACAGCCTCTCCCTATGCGCTCAGACAGACCCCGCCCTCTAAGGGGCCGACAGACAAGAGATCAAAGGAATAAGCGGTGGGTGACCATGAGAAAGTTGAGAAAAAGGGAGAGTGAGAGAGTTTACGAGGACTTTTACTTGAGAGAATCCGAAGAGGCCTCTCAGTCAGCGAATTAACGAAAATGAAGACGGACTTAGAACCGAGGAGTTTCGAGCCAGTGAAAGCACTGTGGAGATAGAACCAGCGAGCTCGCACAATCTCTGTGTGGAATTACAGAAAATCGAAGACTTTCTCTAGTGAACTGTGGACCTTTGGCATATCGAAAGTACCGGGCAGTTCCCGAAAGTAACACTTTAATTAATATGTTTATGCCAGTGGTATAAGGACATTACCGCGAAAGAGACTCTATATCTGTAGACCCTTTTTATAGCTAAATTGTACGGGAAAATTTGTGCTGATTGTCATACTTTAATAAATAGTTTAACCCAGAGCTGTTTGAAGTCAGTACAACACCGTGAGAACCCCTCCACCCAAACGCTACCATCCCGAGATCCCTTGAGTGAGAAGACGGTTTGAAAATTTCGCTGAGAATGGATGTGATCTCCTCCCTCACAAACAACAGAATTTGAACTCTAATGATCTAAACAATATTTTTAAAAATTTCAATGCACATGCTGTAATTAATAGCTGTGATGTAAATAAACCAACTATTTAAATCAACAAATTTCATGGTACCATTATTTTTTCTCAAACGTCACAATACATTATTTAAAGTTAACTTACAATTACCAATAATACAGGAAAAGTTAGGGCTAAAAAAAAAAGTTTTAATGGAGTGCAAAACAGTGGAAAAAAGCACTAGTCCCGTGTTTTTACCGGAAATGTTTTCATCGGTGGGTGGATAGTTCTTGTCATTGCGAAGTTTGTCGTTTCGTAAGAACTCGATGGCAATCTGAGACGAAGAAAGAGGGGTGGGAACGTGCTATACCAATGATATACGGCCATAAGTAAGAATTAATGACTTGGCAGAAAGACATTTAAACGTTCCTCATGTCTGTTTACATCATGATAGAGGGCGTCGCACTTAGGTGAAATGAAAGATACTTTTTTTTGTGAAAGAAGGAGAAAAGAAAAATCTGATACATGAACAGGAAGTGATAACGCCTTTTGCTTTGAATCATTTCGATTCTATCCTAGAATGACGAAAACTTATTTTCCAAAGCAGGGCACAGGATGTAGCGAGGAAGATTTTCGAAGAATAATTTTTTACGATGCTTCTGAAAAGAAAACAACAACACATTTTGTCTTCTTTTTTTTAGACTTATATAGAAAAATATTGATGAGTTAACTATTTGCGTAAGGGTATTGAATAAATAAAGATACACTATATATGTTACGATGTGTCTTTGTATAGCTTTTTTAATATAATGTTTTATCAAAATGTCTTCATTAATATTAAGGTATCCGACTAGGTTGAAAAAGTTCTTTTTAGGTTAGATATTTGGTGTTGTTTGGGTCATTAGGGAAAGAAGATATTAATTATTGAGGAAGAAGGAATAATACATAAAACCAGAGAGTTTTTAAGTTCTTTTTATAGCATTTACTTTATCTAACTAATAAAATATTTTTTTGAATTCGTTTTTTGAAGAATGAACTTTTCATGATAATTTGTGCACGAAAAACGCGATATCTAAATAATCCAATCAAATGCAATGAAATTTATAACATATATGCTATGTGCCCTTCAGAGTGTAACAAACCGCAGGTTTTAAAACAGCTACCATTAATCACATTTTACAGCCATTTTTAGCTTAGAACATGCAGTAATTTGGACGAAAAATCATGACCATCAAATTTTAAATCATTTCAAATATTTATTTCTATAAAAAAGTTTTTATCCTGCGGTTTGAGACACTTCAGAGGGATCAAAAAGTATATCAATGACGTTAAAATTGCATAATGGACCATTTATTTTTATTTATCACGTTTTTCTTAACTTAAAAAATTTTGCTAAATTTTCCTAAAAATATTTTTTTTTTCAAAAAAAAGGACGATACATGTTAGTTATTTAATAGTTATGATTTTTTAAGCCTCTTTATGTTCTTTGAAACAATAAAATTATTCAGAAAATCAATTTTTGAAAAATTTATCTCCGAACCTAGTCGGATACCTTAAGCAAGTAAAATTTTAATTATAGTTAACTTCTAATAGTACTGCCTATTAAAAGCAACGAAACCGTTTAATTTAAGAGTTAAAAATTAATCTTGTAACCTCTCTTGTCATAATAACTGTAACTGACTATCCCAAGTGTAAAACCATTCATGTTCTTTGTTCTTAAATCTGTTAAATATAGTTTTGTCCTTGTGTAACCTAACTTAAATTTATAAATAACTGTTTCTTTAAAAAGGAGACTTCATCAAATGCAACCCTGAATTTATACTACTCCTTAACGTCTAACGCTCTACGATCTATAAATAATTAAGGATAATTCACAAAAATAAATAATTAGTAGGCAAATAAATGTAGCAATTAAATGTTGAAAATAAATTCTTAGTACAATTAATTGTTGTTTTTGTCATGTCCATGCAGTGAAATCAAATGGCGCCGAAAATGGCTCCTGCTATGTCGACGACCTTTGGCGAATACAGCAGTCGATGGGTTTTAAATCTATGTTGTGGACTTTAGTCAATTTTGAAGGATAACTAAAAATGTGGTTAGGAGAAATTTGAGTGTCAGGAAAATTAGGACAAGTATTATAACTTCTTTGGCCATCAGGGGATATTTTCATCTATTTAAGGGGTCTTATACCTTACGGGGAATGTATTTGGTCTGCAGAGGTAAAACCCCAATCCGCAACTCATTAGAAATTTTTTTAAAAAATGTAACTATGGGTCAAGGTCTGCGAAGACGAGCAAGTGCTGTTTGTTCATAGCGTCTGTTTTAAGAAATAGGTCATAGACTGTTTGTTAGTATATCTATTCTGTTGAGGTGTTCGGTTAAGCATGGCCTGTTTTTAATCTGAATTTATTTACAGCCTCTTCACGTGGTCTACGACTAAAAACATTCCAATCATCCTTAAAATTCTTCCAGAGTTTTTCTTTCGATTTAATTGATAATTGGATGCAGCAAGTTTTGGAACCACTGATGTAAATCAACATCTCCAATGCAAATACCATTTCTTTTCAATCTCAAATACAAATCAATAACGTTTTTATCTAACCAACTGCTTAAACACGACTTAATCAACAGTATTCTTCGGTTTTCCTCATTTTTATTTCCATATTCTTATCCGAACGATAAATTTAGCTCTCCCAAGAAACATTTATTTTAACTCAAAATATAAACCCATTAAAAATGAAAAAAAATGCAGGAAAGTAAGAAGATTAATTATAAGAAATCTTTTTCGAGTAGGGCGTTGCGAAATGTACCTATAAGAGCTACCGCGGAGATCCAGATAGTTTAATGGACACACAGATGAGAAATGCTTATTCCTGATCACCAAGTCCTCCTGGAGACGCATTAGTTTTGACATCTACTCATTATTTTCAAAGGAACACTTATGACAGGATGCTTTTAAAAAGCTTCTTCTCCATTTAGCAATGTTTATTCGATTAGAATATTTCAACAAAAAGTAAGCTTTCTGGAAACCCATGAATTTTTAGGAAAATGTTAAAATACTTTCAATTAATCATAATGCTTCTTTTTAACCACGCATCGCAAATGCCGCGGTTGATAAATTTCAGGGAGAATTAAGAAGCATGAAATGTATCGAGAGTGCCTGTAGAATTTTGAATAATGAAAAAATTGGAAGGATTTCTTAAGATATACGTTGTGGAAGTATAAAGTATTAGATATTCGCTACAAGTATTCAGTATGCATCTTTTTTTATATTTTTATGGAAATAAATATGTTTACTTCCAAAAATGCATATTTTCCTTGATATTTACAGCACTGTTGAAAAATTCTTTTAGAAAAAATTAATGCTTTTTTAGAAAATAGAGGGAAAAAACCAATTCGTAAGTTTAATAAACCTAAGAGAATCATAACTGGTTCTATGAAATAAATAATTTTGTATATCAGAAGTAAAACATATAAATAAGCGACTATAAATACTTTTCTTTCTGATATGGTAGGTAATAAGACTATTAGAATTTAATGAATATATATATATATATATTTGAGTTACATATATATATTATACGTTAGATGCTTTTTCTTTATAGATACACTAAATTCTTTTGTGTGGCATACATAATATTTCTTAAGAAATATTCTTAATTATTGATGTTATTAAAATGTTTTGTTAAGTTTTCCTCTTTATAATATATTAAAGTTATACCTCGTGATTGTATATTTCAAATAATGTAGTCTGTAATTTCTATTCATACGTAGACATTCTAATATAAATAATTAACTTATGGTTTTTTAAATTGTACAACTATTAGGATACAGAGAAAAATTGACCTTTTAGACTAATGCTGATGAACGCTAAATCAGCCGAGGCTCAAAATCCTCACGTTTGTGTGATGTAGAAGTTGGGAGAATGAATTACCGGCTCAGGTGTCGCGTTCATTTGATCGTGATACAAAGTTACGAGGTCCATCTTCAATTTCTCTCGTGATGCCTTAATTGTTAATGTTAGTAAAAACTTACTAACGTTATTTAAACGAAGAAATAACTTTAAAAACAACAAAAATAATAGAAAATTCAAATTTATTGGAAAAAAATTACGATGAAATATTAACTACCCAATTATATCGAATTTCTTTTATTTTATATTCGTATATCTTAATTAAATGAATAAAACATATAACCACTGGTTTTAATTTTAACACTCAAGAAATGTTATATAATTTTAAAAGTTCAATCCATTTTTTCTTTTTTGCTCATTTGTCTGTATACTGTTCCATAATGGTTAAAAAACCACTGAAAGTCTCTCATACAAAATAATGTTACCTTTTAAAAAGTTTAATTTATTTAGTTATGCCTCGAGTGTCATTTTATCTTTCTTTTATAAATATTTCAGGGGCCAGTTAAACTGAACCATTAAGCCGATTTTTATAAAAGCGCATCAATTCTATCAAAAGTAATATTTGGAAAACATTTCGAATCCAGCGTTAGAATTAAATCTGAACTCTATTAGCTACTTGAAGTATACACTTATTCAATAGAATATATGCACTGGTATTACAAAAGAAGCAATATTTTTGAAAAATAAATCGCGTATTTCAAAGTTCCTTCAGCGTAAACTAATTTTTCCAAATGCATTCTCTTGTTATACTCAATATACTTCCAGTCCATTCAAAAGTTGAGTTCCCTTTCTCTTTTAAAATTCATTCAGATATAAACCAATAGAAAACGACATAAAAATAGATCCATTCCCAACAACAGAAACAATTTTTAGAACTTTCCTTACACAAAAACTTAAAAACAAGCTCATCTATTGATTAACGGATCTAATTAATTTCTTCCGGCTCTAATCCACTAAAAGTTTTACATATAATAAACACAAGACATGTGGTATCATCTACCAGCCAAGAATCGATATTCCGATGCAAGATGTGGCGTATCGATTGCCCTGCATCATCGATGGTTAAGTGGATACATAATATTTTGTCATTTCGCTACAGAATGAGGAATCATTCATAGCTCTTTTCATAAACGCTGGATTCAGAAATTGTCAATTAATGGCCATAACGTATTTTAACGTTACCGCATAAATTAAATAGGGAAAGATCAAAGGCTTTTGGATCGAAAATTCTATTTATTTAAAGGTCTTTTATAAATTCGAATTTCCAAGAAGCATCTCTAATGAATCCTCATGATTGCCTCTCATTTCATTTGGTACTTTCATTAAAATCTTAGACAAATTTCCATGTCGTTTCAAATTGAGTTTTGCAGATGACGTTATGTGTCAGTGGAGATTTAAAATGTTTTGAAATAGCTTTTAGACGGGTTGTGCGTTTCTTGAATTGGCATTGATTTGTGAAAAATAAATAGATTCGAGCGAAGGGAAAATTCGAAAATTAGGCTTATTTTGAATTGGGAATGTATTTATGCCTGAAATGTCGGGCAGTTAAAGTGTTTAAGTAAATGTTGGTATTTCTTTTAAAATATTTAATACTTTGTTGTAGCAGATTAGTTTTAAAGAGAAAGTATCTATCTCCCCCCTTCTGCTCCTGCTTTCAAACATCTTGAGATCTGCTATCTGCTGCATAAATTAACAAATAAAATTTAAGAAAATAGTCGTAAGTTTAATTAATTCATCTTACCAGTTTCACAACTCATTTCCATATTTGTGTTCTATTCCATTTTTCAATTCTTACTATTAGTTCACTTTCAATCTTCAATCGTTAATAAAATACTTTTATCATCCATTCAAGTTGAAATACATTTTTTTAAACTCGTAGTAGATAACATTTGATGTTAATACAGTTTTTTCAAATGTTAATTCAGTATTTAAATTTAAAAAGGAATAAATAGTAACAAACAAAAATAATAGTCTAAAAGCATTTATAGAAAGGAAAAGCGTTCGTTGTGTCCCTATATCGCAATGGATAGCGCATTGGACTTTCAATCCAAAGGTCATATTTTCGAATTTCTTCTGTGATAGCCTGATTTCTGAGAATGTGATTTCTTTTTTACTATACTATTTTATTAGAATAAATAAATTTAATAATGAATAAATAGTAACGAACAAAAAAAATTAATCCAACAGAAAGGAAAATGGAAAATTGCAAGAAAAATCGCTTTTTATTTTGTCATTTAATATGGTGATTCTGTCATATGTATATACATATTTATATATCAATTGTAACTATTTAATAAAAAGTAACTAAGATAAAAATTTTCTTTATTGTCATAAGTAGGAATTGAATTAATTTTTTTTTGTTACTTGTTTAAATGCTAACAACTTTATGCAAGATAAATTTTTTTAAAAAATCTATCAGACGATATTTTGAAATAGAAATGATCATTTTTGAATTTTTATTTTTTATTAAATAATGCGTAAGTTTGTGAAGTTATTAAAGTAAAATTCAACAATTCTCCGGGTCAAAATGGATAAGTAAACTTAAAGCCGAAACAAGCCCTTAACATTAATTTCAAGTCTTAAAAACATGTAAAACAGAGATTAATTGAGGTTAATATATTACTCTACTCTTAAAGCATGAATTTATTCATAATGATAACTTATTTTGTATTTTTTACTTTAATATAAGAACTACAACAAAGGAAAGCTAGACATATTACTGTATTTAATTTTTAAAGAACTCATAAAACAAATGCTGCATTCTGCACCAAACTTAATTCTCTTACAATTTTATTTTTACATAAGTATTTCATTAAAATATATATATATATATATTTCATATTTTTTACTGAGTTTGAAAAAAAATAAAATAACATAAACTGCAAAGTCTCTGAGATACCATTATTACTTGTAAAATATGTCGGAATTGAATCAGATTAGAATTGAAGGTAATATTTTAAATATGTGGGCTCAAGAATTCTGATCTGGAGACGATTCTCTTTTAGAGAAGTGTGTTTATCTACTCGCATACAACAATTTTATGTTATTCGTATATCAAGATGATTTTGAAAAAAAGAGCCTAATCCCTTTGGTTGTTATCCATGACACATTAACAGCATGGGGGTACGTCTGCGAAATTTATGCCACATAGTGTTATCCTTCCTTTCATGGACCCCTGGGGTTGCATATCAACTGTATAATGCCGAACCACACAAGACATGGCTTTCGTCTGTTTATTTTCTTGCCTCTCTAACATTTCCCTGGCCGGCGTGATCGCCAAATCTCTCACCAATAGAGCCTGATTTGGTCTTGATGATCAGGTGCCTTTTTCCACACCTGGTTTCCGCCGATCCAACTCGCCAGTTGAAAAATGAGTACAGCAAGCAATCTCATAGGAGGATAACTGAAAAATTTTCTATTCAATACACAACACGGATCACAGCCAAAGAGCTGGTATTAATGATTTTTTTTTCTTTCAATTCCCTACTGTTAGTTCACAATCTCCCTATATCGTGTTCAAATTTTCAATCGTTAATAAAATACTGTAAGACCCCGCTTAACGCTGTTTCGCTTAGCGCTGTTTCAGTTTAACGCTCTTTTATTTAAATTGTGGAATTCTACCCATCTTTCCCCAAAACAGCGTTTCTCAAATTGTGGGGTGCTCCCCCCTTGGGGGCTTGACAAATTTACGAGGGGTGGGGCGCGAGCATATTGAAAAGTCGAAAACAAAAGATTATTTAAAAAATTATTAATTTACTGAAAGTAAAAATATAATATGCTTTCTCTGACATAATTAAAATATAAAATACACATTTACACGGGTATAATACACTTATAAATGTATCAGTACTGGACAGTGGCGCACACAAGGGGGTGTCTTAGAGGTCCGGACCCCCCCCATAGCCCTTGATTTTTTTCGATTTGTTATAATCCTATGCATATATTACGTAAAATTTAATTATGTATTTGTTATTAAAAATAATTTTATTAATTAATGCTAATTATTTATTCAATAATTAATTTTGTATTGTTTTTGTTCCCGAAAATCGACAAAATCAAAAGAATATGTTGGGCGGCGCATTGGGGCATGATACCAAAATAGTGGACATTCGTCCCTGGACCCCCACCCCTTGAAAAAATTTTGTATGCGCTACTGGTACTGGACAATGCATTTTATTATTAGCTTAAAAATACTAAGTTAAGAACTAATTTGATAATTACCAGTGACCCCATCGGCTTGTATTAGCACTTATCTTGATAATTTGTATGGTTTATAATTGATTCCTTAACTGCCGATTGACAGTGACACGATTCACTCTCCATTGCCACCGTTTACCACGTAGACGTGCGTAATTTGATAGTTTTTTTTTGGGGGGGGGGGGGGGGAAAAAAAAGGAATAAATAAGCAAATCCTCTGAAATAAGTAAGTTCTTCGCAAGCACTGTGTCAAGAGCCTTTTATTTCATTCCAAAGCCTTCGTAATAATTGTATGGATAGCAGTGCACAGAAAAGGTCATACTTCGGAAAGACGTATATATACGTCCATAAAACTAATGCTTTGGCTGAGAGATACGTTTATATACGTCGGTGGCACATAAAAGGTTAAAGTCAATTGTAGCTTTAATGTCAAAGTATAGCATTATTGAATTCAATACATTGTTTTTGTATGGAGGGGGGCGCGATGAAAATGATGCTTGAATATTGGGTCGCGAATATTGAAAGTTTGATAAGCACTGCCTTAAACCCATTATTTACATGATGAGATATAACCTCGTTTAACGCTGTCTCATATTACACTCTACTTTCATGGAACGTATACCCCGCGTTAAGCGGGGTCTTTACATGTTAAAGTGCTCAATTGAGCTGAAATTTAATATACGGAATTATTTTAGATGAAAAAATACGGTAATTTAATTATAATGAATAAAAATGGACTAAAACTAATTATTCAAAGAATTGCATATAAAGCCCCCGTTGGCATCATTTTTGGCGACTTAGCGACCATTTTGGCGACTTGTATCGAGACTTTAAAACGTTTTTTTCTCACATTTTAAAACGCTCATTTCAGCTGAAATTTTCTATACATGATTGTTTTGTGTGGGATAATTTATATATAATTAATTAAAATTAATTGACTGAAACTAATTATTTAAAGAATTACACACACAGTAACGTTGGCTTCCTTTTTCGCGACTTGGGTCAAAACTTAAAAAGATTTTTTTTCCCCCTCAAGTTTCAAAGCATTCAGTCGAACTGAAATTTTTTATACACGATTGTTTTGGATGACAATACGATACTTTAATGATAATTAATAAAAATCAATTACCACTTAACCTTGTGATTCTTTCATATGTGTATGTATTTATGTTAATTGCAATTATTTGATAAAAAGTAATTAAAATGAAATTTTTCTTTGTTGACCTAAGCAGGAATTGACTTTGAATTTTTTTTATATTGCTTGTTTTTTTTACAGTTGTATTTCTTGAATGAAATATTCAATATCTATGACACTGTCGGTGTTTTGCTCTCAATGCAAGGCTTTTAAAGTTATAAAATGTACGTATTCAATATTTAAAAATAATAAGGCCACTTAAATTGAATAATTTGTAAAACATAAAAAACTATCAAATGTAAATATTACTATATTTTAATCCAATGATTATTTTTTACTCTAAGCCTTTTCCATCCGATTCCATTTTCATTTATTCCAATCTAAAACAAGCCAGCGAATAATTATGCCGCGACATTTGTTGAACTTTAATATAATTAGAAATATAAAAATCTATAAGCTGCAAACTAAGCCCCTTTGTTCCTCAAAAATATAAACAAAAGTTATCCTATTGTTTAAATGTCTAACCGGGTTCATCGCTCGACAGTTTCCTAAATTCGCGTGAGAGTTAAGTGAAAAAAAGAAAAGGAAATGCTGTAACATACACGCCACGTTTCTTTTAAGAGCTTGCATGCCATGTTCTAATAAGCGGCTTACAAGCTTTGCTTAATCAATAAAGCTATTTACATAAAATAAAAATTAGATTCTATTACGATTCTAGGCTAGCATGTTTATTTCATTCAATGTTCTAAAAATATATCAAAATAGCAATTGTGTGAGCTGCTTAAATGTCATATTAGTTTCTTTATACAACAGAAATAATTGAAATTTTTCATGTGATAGCAATTATCACTCGCTTGTATTCATTAAGATTTGAATAAACTAATCGGGTATGTCATTGCATTTCTGTTATGGAAAAGTACCTTTATTGTTTTCTCTGTTGTTGCCATTTCAACGCAAAAATGTTGGTAAAACAATTAAAGATAAATATACTTAATAGCAAAATAGTGTAACTATCTATTATTGCAAATAATACAAAGTAGCTCTGAATTGCGTTTTGTTGTATTCAGTCAGGTAAGATATAAGATGCACTTGTATTTTAATTGGAAGTAATATACGAAGCCTGAATATAATTTATATTCAATTACTCTGGTATAAAGTCAATATCGTTCATTTTTTTTTCTTGTCAAATTGGATAAATTGTTCACGTATTTGCTATATTAATTCACTAAGAATTGTAATTCATAAGATTGGTATTTACTGAAGTAGTAATTTACAAACCTACAGGAATTTTGTATCTTGCATACTAGAACAAAGTTATAGTTAACTATATACATATATAAACGAATCAAATTTTTACAATAACATTTTGACTGGTGAATCCATATTATTTTAATAAAACATAACACTATATATACGAATGAAAAGGTCACAAATGGATATGAAAATTAAGGCATTTTCATCACTAAAAATATATTAAGAGTTTAATTAGGCCTCGGAGTTTATTAGTCTGATCTAAAACATCAGGTGTAGACTCCCACCATAGTTTATGTTTTTCTGCCTACTTTATTTTTTCCCTAAGAGTTAAGCGTTAATTTCCAGTTAGGCTGATAAATGAAGGGAACTGCATCTTCTATTTTAAACCCATAAGGTCCTTTTTAGAAGCAGTCGAGAAGAGAGATTATAATAAATATATAAGTTTGGGATGGCTCCATTATATCGGGAGCTATAATGTAGCATTTAATTTTGTTATTGTTACATATTGAACATGTGAAACACTGATATTTTCTGTAGATGCGGAATTTAGACCTCACATCAGTTTTTAATTGCAACTCGTGCTTATTTACTCTACATCTACTAGTGTTATATTATTTCCTCTGGTAGACGCTTACTTTTATTACACGTACATCTCAAAGGGAAATTTTATAATTAAGTTAGTTTAACTAAAATGAAATATTTAAAAATATTTAATTTTTATCCTAAAATTTGATGTTGGACTTTAAACTTGAACTCTTTGTAAATAAACCCAGATACAACTGAACTGTATAGCAATTTATTAATTATTAAGTACTATACTTAGTGTACTGATATTTCTAAATCAAAATGCACGAAGTATGATTGAATGGGACATAAAATATTTTTCATGCACTTATTACTTTCTAATTCAAAGCTTTTGAAGCCAATATTTGTTCGCAATTTTCACCATAAAATTAATATCATAGTGGAAGTTACAATATAAAATATGATGTATGTGCTTATCATCCTTTCGTGACAAGTTCTCACGCAAGTTTTCCCTTAACTAAACTATGGGATTACTTTATGAACGTTTTTTGATACGAGAACCTCACCTTGTGAAGGAATTGCGGCACATTAATAAGCATTACCATTTAACCGCAAGTGCAAAAAAAAAAAAAAAAAAGATTTTAAGAATAATTAATGGAGAATATCACGGGCCGTCAATGAATGAGAGTAAAATAAGTGATATCTCTTAAGTTATTAAAAGTCTAATAGTGAGAAATACTAAGTAAAAATGCATTACTGGAGATAATAGTGTATCTTTGAAGCTTAGCTGCGTTGAAGCTTCATTTAAGGATAAATAAAATTATATTTTTCGGTACGATTCGGTCAGGTAGACCATTCCACCGAATAAGTTTTTGAGGACCTCCTCCTCAAGTTGAGGTGGATATTTCAGTTATCACTGAAGTACCCCGGAAATTGAAACGCGATAGGGGTTGAGAAACCATTAAATCAGATACGAAAGGATAACAAATATATATTTAGAATAATTCCCTTTTATTAATTTAAGCGAGGTTTCTAAGTACACCATATTCAGACAAGATAATGTAAATAACAAGAAATGACAATATTATCTGAAATAAGATGAAACCACTGAAACTCGCAGAAGAGAAATCCTACAATATG
Organism: Trichonephila inaurata madagascariensis; assembly: GCA_019973955.1. NCBI lineage: Eukaryota > Metazoa > Arthropoda > Arachnida > Araneae > Nephilidae > Trichonephila > Trichonephila inaurata. The sequence continues at coordinate 2,593 of BMAV01003802.1, read as the reverse complement.
TTCTAATATCTAAGCGACTGTAATACCAGAATTCACAAGTATAGTTATATTGTCAACAAATCAACCAATCAATCGATACCACTGATTATATTCTAATTAGGTTTTGTTGTTGCTAATACCACCTGATCAATGGTTTTCTCAGATCGAGGTCCACGAAATTCCTCATGGCAACGGAATAGTTTTACATCTATCGTTAGCCGTAGCTTTGCGCGCCATACGAGGGACATTACGATTTGGTACGGTTCCACCCCACCCCCCAGTTTTAAGGGAGAACAGCATGGAGGGTGGTCAGAGAGTTTCTTACCTTTCTTCCCCTACCGTCAATATCTGTTGAGAACTTGCGGTTCAAAGAGTATTTAGAGTGCTCCCACCCCTACCGCACAAGCACTATATATTTTCAAACATCCATACCTTCTCCAGGATTCGAACCCAAGCCCTATGGCATAGTAGTCAGCGTCACTGACCTCTATAATAGATGGGCGGCTATGCTATTTGGTAGTGACGTTTATTTTCAGATCAGAGTTGTTCTATCTCAAAGTGCCAATTTAATTGAAAGGAAAAAATCGAGTTAGAGAGAATAGACCTCGTAGATAATCTATTGTTACAAATAGTTTTTTTTTATTTTTTATTTATTTTTTATTTTTACCAAAAATAATAAAATATTGTTACGTTGATCGGAGTTCGAGGATTTTATGCAAATCAGTCTCAATGAACTACAGTTCTATAACAGCGATGGGAATTATTGTCGAAAGTCCAATCCTTGAAATATAGGATTCAGCAGCAATACTCACAGAATAAATATCAAGTCTTCACATCTTCAAAAGCCCTCAGACACAATTATCAATGTCTAAAATACACGTTTGTAAAAGATTATTCGCAAGTACCGCTCGTCTTATTGAACAGACGAGCTAATCGACAATCACGGTCAAAGTGTGTCTACTAATTGCTAGTCAAAACCAGACTGACTGACTTTCGGTGAGGATATCTTTATTTATAGGCCTCGTGGATCATTCGAGAAAGATCCGCTTGCGTCAAAGGTCTTGAAATTATTGTATTTTTCCTTTAATTTCTTGAAGAATCCATAGGGTCCCGTACTCGCCAAAAATAGTTGCCAACTTGATTGCCAAAAGTGATGCCAATCTATCGCTCTTTCGCCAAGATTGCGACTTTCCTATTGAATCGCCATTATAACGTAAGAGACGGCGTTGCTTGCGAATATTATAATTTTAACATAAAATTAATACAACATAGAGTAATATAAATGCATTACAAATCCAAATAAAAACTATTTACACTATTTTATGCAAAATTCGTAAAACCATATATTGAAACTCTTTTTGGTCTTTGATTGCTGCCGATTCCACATTGTCTGTAAGTTCTCAATCCACCACAATTTTACATAGATCCAAATATTTTACACCACTTTAACCTCAAATCTCTTCTCTCTTCATCTAAACAAAACATTAAGTGAAGAAAGTTCCATCCTATCCTATCGACTTTGTAATTTGCCCACATATACAGTTTACCCATATTTCGATATGGATTATCTCTTCTTTATATCGGCACGTTTTATTTCTCCCACTGCTACTTTTATAAAACGTATCAGACATGAAATTGTTCTGGCACTTGTACGTAATTTGTAAAGCTTTTTCTAGCATTGGGGATGGGGAAAAAAAAAAAGATCATTTCGATTTAACTTAAATTCTTTGGGGAAGTAGCAAGCACGATATTGAGCTATTAGAAAAAAGCAGAAAATAGATCCATTAGCATTCCTTTTGAGTTCGAGTCATAAATATTTGAAATCAACCCTGCATTTTGTACATGCACACAGTTTAGATGTATCAAAAATAGTTGAAAGATATACGATACTCTTAGAAATTTCAATGCCTGCTAACAAAAATAATGATTATTTAAGTGTAACCGTATAGTCTGTGTGTAGAGGGTTTTTAACGCACTACATCCATAATTGATTTTCTTATTGACGTGTGTTTGAAACTACATAAATAATTTTCTTTGCTTGTTTCTACTACCTGTAAAAATCAATTTCAATGAGTGTTTTTGCCATTTCTTGAAAATTTAAACTGGGGCAACTGTGACGGAAATTAATAATGCAATTATTTTATTTGATTGTCAACTCATTGTAGCTGTGAGGATAATAAATACCTCCTGAACTTAAGTAAAACTTGTACGTATGAATCACTTCAGTATATAATTGAAAACTGAACATTATTTTGCAACGGCGTTTGAAATAAACTGAAATTAGGAAGACGGTGGTGAAGATACTGATAAAATGTCTTCAAATTATCAATTTCAATAATGGCCCTTATCTGTTCCCTATTTTTAAAATCATTGATTGCTTACAGTGGCGCACACAGGAATTTTTAAAGGAGAGAGGGGGTTCCAGGGTCGAAAGTCCACCATTCTCGTATCATGCTCCAATACCTCTTAACATATTCTTTTGATTTGTCGATTTTCGGGAACAAAAAACAGTAAAAAATTAACTATTGAATAAATAATTGGCATTAATTAATAAAATTAGTTATTAATAACAAATGCTTCATCAAATTTTACGTATTATATACATAGGATTATA
>BMAV01003800.1:57653-72221 GCA_019973955.1 Trichonephila inaurata madagascariensis | reverse complement strand
GCTACTTTGAAGACAAAATAAAGATCTGAGCTAAATATAAAAAAAAATAACTCTGAGTGTCAATTTCTAATTTTTAGCCTTCCTTCGAAAAACTGCTCTGCAAGACAAGCCCATGGAAGTCACTGATAATTATTAAACTTGTTCTTATACTGGCTGAAGTACCCACTCTTAACACGAGTTTTATTTTTTTAAAAAATGATAATATATTATTCTTGATATAATAGCTTAATTGTAAGGAGAGTAAAACCAAGTGCATGACAATGTATACAAAAATGTAAAATGATTTATTGAAATGAATACTCATATTATAAACGGTTTTGAATGAACTGTAATTTTAAGCCTCGCAGAATTAGCATTTAGAATAAATGTTAAGTAATAAAAAAGAATATAAAATTCTAATGAATAACAATTGTGTTATTTTTTTAATATTTAAAGGGAGAAAGCCCGGGATCAGGTGTGCACTCGATACTAACGTTAATGGTCGAGGGGAGTGATGCACCCCAATTCTTTTTTTATTAATTATTTTCAATATACAAGATAAAAATCACAATTTCAGTGAATAATTTAACTAAGAGAAAATATACTTACCTATTTCAAGGGTTTTTCTATTTGTCTTTCATAATTTGAGAAAATATCCAATAAAACTGAACTAAATTGTTCCAAATGTGCGTGACCTTAATAAAAGACATATAAATCACAGACACTTTCTGCTAACATTACAGGTAAGTTATTTGCAAGCAAAACTGTCACATTTTGTTCACGTTATTGTAATTTTAATGTCCTTTGATGATATCCTTTTGAACTTTTTCTTGCTTGTGTCTTTTTGACAGGGTGAAGTGCATTTTGCGGTACACTTATGGCTTCATATTTTCTTAATAAAGTTCTTAATGTAGCTATTGAAAATTTTCCTTTCGTTTCATGTTTATTGCTTTTCTCAAATTTACTTTCACTAACATGATTAATATGCATTATTTCAGCAAATGTTTCCCTTGTTTGATCAGCTTCAATTTCCTTTCAGAGAGATCACAGATGCTCAATTCTTTTTTTATATTCTGCTCATTTACATTTATAAACCATAATCAGTCGTACACACAACATCACAATTAAAACCACTAAGTTATTCATAGGGAAAAATGCAGCATGTTCAAGAAAATATTTTTGAAAAATAGTGGTCGTGCCGGGAACTCGGTCTAAACAAGTACCGTAAAATCCGGCGTATAACGCGCACTTTTAACACAAAAAATTACGTCGAAATTTAGGGGTGCGCGTTATACGCCGGGTATAAAAAAATGATAGTTTCAAAAATAAGAAAAAAAAATAAGCATAAGAAAAATTAGACTTCTACAAAGAGCGGACTATTATTTATTTGAAAGAAACGACACGCCAAATGAAATTAAAGGATTCTGTGATTCTAAAAATATACTATTTTTCAAAATTCTGGGATAATACCTCGAATAAATGGCTTAAAAACATACCAGCATTCCATACGTACATTTCTCGTTTTTTCGTAAAAATGGGGGGTGCGCGTTATACGGCTAATATACTTAAAAATTAAAAAATGCAGCTTGAAAGTATGGATGCGCGTTATATGCCGGTGCGCGCTATACGCCGGAGATTTTACGGTACCTTAAGATTCTAAAAAAAAACGTTTGCCACTCCCAAAAAAGAGATATGTTATCAATTCATTTTAGCTCCCATTAAGACTATCATATTAGAGGATTCTCTGTCAAGGTCATTGGTAACAAATAAACAGTTTTCCCACACACAGAATTAACGATTTTTGTATTATATGTTTCAGTTTTCTCATAAAAATAAATCTTGGTCAATTAATCCTTCAAAGTGCTCAATATGCTTATCCATGTATCATAAAACTCTTTCACATTGTGAAAAAAAAACGCAACAGAATTATATAATTTACAACTTCCCTAAAAAAAAGGGATGCAGATAACCATACCAGTAAGTTTGAAAGCCAGCAAAAGTATTATTTAAATTAAAAGAAACGTAATAAAAAAATCTCTCATCGTAGGATTACAGCAAAGCAAACAAAATATTTTTTTATTTAGTTATAGGATCAAAGATAGCTAATGAGCGTTCAAAGTAGAATCTTTTATTTTTGATGACCTTTTTTCACCGGATGATATATATAAATCATATCAATGTAAATCTGTATTTTTTTATTATATCAGAAAGTATTTGTTTTTTTTTCATTCCAGTAAATTAATTATTTTTTAGCCTTTTATTTTCGATATGATCGCGCCCCCCTTGAAGGGTTATCGCGCCTCCCAGGGGGGCGCGCCGCACAGTTTGAGAAACACTGACTTAACTGGAACTTATTCAATTTTTCTGCACGAACTCCAATATTTTTGGTAAAAGGATATAAAATGGGCAGAGATGTTTTAAGTCGAGCCAACTGGGCCTGGGACAAGGGCCTCATCTAGTTTTCGACTCGGCCTCAATAATATCATGGTCCGAATAATTTTAATCGTCAAATGTTATTTAGAGATATATTCCATGGCAAATCAGGAAGTTCCAACTAAATATTGACTGTCAACTTTGGCAAAACTGCATTATTTTTTCTATGTTTGTCGTCCGTATCTTGGTCCGTATCTACCTACCCTTCTTTACTTATTCAATCGAAAGGAGTTATTCGGCCTAGTCAGTTTGTACCTAGATTTGTGAGATTGTGAGTCACGCACTTTTATTTGTTACCGTTTACGAGTATTTTTTTTATAATGTTTATACTATATATTGTCAACTGAAAAGGGTTGGAAGTGGGTCCTACTTTTGCAGGTGGGGCAGGTGAGACCTAACAGCAGTCTTAAGACGTCAATAAAAATTGGGTTACATGTAGTTTTTGTGCAATTTACAAGATTAGCTGTTTTTCTTTTCCTGCGTTCCATTCCATGCACATTGAGAAGAGGCGGGTGCATCATTATTATTATCATCTTTATACTCAATAAATAATACCAGGTGGGCAAAAGGTCCGTATAAACTTTAAAAAATTTATAAAACCCGTAAAATTAAACAAAATAGAAATGGTTTGCAGGCTTAGCACCCGATAAATCACGGTATTTTTTTAAGATCAGGAAAAAAATAATTCCAAAAATAGTCAACAGATGGTGCTGGTGCAAACGACTCGGAAATATGTCAATGAGACAGGCGATTATAAAAAGTGATGTTCTTGATCCAGATCCAGTTCTCCGTTGCATCCCGGCTAGGTGAACAGGGACGCTGAGTAGGAAAGATAAAGTTTGTTGGTGAAGGTGTTTTAAACGAATGAGAATCAACGACTGTTGCACTGCTTAAATTCCGCCTTCGAAAAAATGTGAAGACTGGAGAAGGACCTTTAACAGTGGCAGACCTCATAAAGCTTGTTCTTCGATTTGAGAAAACTTGATAGCTCGAGGATTGTGTGAGATCCGGACGATCAAGTCTTAGACAGACATGTTTTGCACGTGTTGCAGCCGAAATGGAAACATTAACGTCAGAATCCGCTGCAGGGACTAGCTCCATGGCGATGTTAGCAACCATATCCGTCGTATATGGGCACCATCTAATCCATGAGTGTGCACAGAGAAACCACTGCATTCCCCCAAAGTCGCCGTGTGTGTAAGTTCATAGGTTCCTTCATTATAGGATCATCACTTCTTTGAAACACAGCTCCCAGTAAATGGGCTGAAAACGGTGACAGTAAATGAGCAACGTTATTTAACGATTTTGCCCGAAAGGGTTGTTCCATGTTTGCGTGAAAAAGATGTTCGGGGAAGAAAGAATCACTAGCAAACGTTGCAAGTTTCCATGACCTCTTCGGTCACCAGATCGGACTCCAGAAGACTTTTAGCTGTGGGGATATTTAAAACACTGGGTGTAACGATTCTGTCAATCCAATCTGTCGGAATCGAAAGATGCGATCCCCCGAGAGCTGTCATATATACAGGCGGACATTCTGCAATCTGCTGTTGCTGGATTTGTGACACGTCTGCAATGTGATATGTCCTGTGGGGGTGGACATGTGAAACACATACTGCTGTAATAAATTTGGTAACATTATTTTTGTTATTTGCGTATCTTTTCTTTCACTTATATATGACACGTCATCTATCGGCAGTTTTATGAATTATCTTTTTTTTTCTTATATTAAAAAAAGAGATCCCGTGACTTATCGATGCTAAATTCGTAAACTGTTTTTTTGAATTTTTTATTTTTCACGGTTTTATAAATTTTTAAAATTTTTACGAACTTCTTGCCCACTTGGTAGTTTTACAAATATCTCATTAAAACTTTCTTCATCAAAATAATTCCCACATGCATTTCTGTTATTAAGGTGGTTTATTATGATGGGTTCAGAAAAATCAAACTTTTCTTTTTTTCATAAGTTGCTTCCTTAACATGTCTAGAATACGGTGGTAAAGTGATCTTTTAAAATTAGAAGTCGTTATAAAGAAGCAGGTGTTAGAAGAGCAGCTGTTCGTAGCACTAAGTTAAGATGTTCATTGTTTTAATCGAACTTGAAACTCTAAATGCATTTTTCTCAAAACTGTGTTTTTCAAATTTTCCTCCATCATATCTTAAGAACGGTTTGACCGAATGACTTCAAATTTATAGGGTAGACTCAGCACAAATATACGAGCCAACTGAACTACGATCATTCCAAAATTCAAAATATTTCTATTTTTTATAATAAAAACATTGCAAAAATTCCCCCATGAAATTCGAAACTTTTTTTAAGAGGTCTACCAAAAATTCAATTTTTGATATTTTCGATTGAATATAGTTCATTCAATGCATTTAAGCTTATAGATTAAAACGCTGTTACTTTTTTTTTATTTCAGGTAAGCCAATCAGCCGGAATAGTGAAGGAAGTTAGCGTCCATTTTTTCGAGGTGGGTGTATTCAGAGAGCTATAGCTCAAGTTCTATTGGATATTTTTGGCTAAACATTTATATACATACTTTTAAAATACATATAAAGAAATGATAAAAAACCTTAAGTTCTACTTTTTTACTGGTCGTCAAAAATTATTTCCTAAAAATTCTTAAAAAACAAGTCGTTATATGCGTGAACTTCCTTAAAAAAATTTTGCATTCATTTGGCGAATTATTTCTTTTCATCATGAAATCTTATCTCCTTCTATGGCGGCTGATGAGGAGGTCTTCGAAAGAATTTGAACAAGAAGTTTTATTTCATCCCGATAAGAAACAACCAAAATTAGGGAATGTAGTAATTCATATGCTAACATTTCCTTTCACAGTACGTTGCAACGCCATCTTTGAGCAAGAAATTAAGCTACAGGTATATTTATATAAATAGTAAAATGCAGCTTTACTACTTGTAATATGATTGAGGCACTAAAATATTGCGTGCGGACCTATGTATGACGAATAAATCGCACTGTTAAAAGAATCATTAAATACATACATTCAATACATTTTCTTGTCTTTATGTTTATCATTTTATCATATATTAATAAACCTGCATCCAAAAATTATATTTGAAGAAGGAAGAAAATTAATTCTCTATACTACACAGAAAAAAAAAATAATTTACTTGTTTAGCTTTCTTATGGTAATTGCTATTCACTCTCATATTAAAATTTCCTCGTTGCTTAAAGTATTCATTATCTTCCGTTTTGTTGATTCAAAATGCAAAGCAAACACATCTAATTATTATTCAGAAACCGCAAAGAATCAAAAATTCTAAATGCAGAGCGAGGGAAAGCATTACCGGGAAATAAAAAAGCTTCGGAAACATAATAGCATAGCATTCAAGGGGAAATGTTTCCATGCGGTTATTTTGATTTTCAACTCATTCGATTTTCTTTACTTCCCTTTTGAACGGATGAGTCTTTCCTCATTTGCTTATATCACCTCCATACAATTTTAATAAAAAAACAAAACAAAAACGTTATCAATATACATGCAAATATATTTCAAACCGTTTCATAAGTGTTACCTAACAATAAAATTCTCACAATTACTATAAAACTCTATTTTAAAAAGTAATACCAAAATCATATTTATTAAGTTATAAATATTCATTGGAAAGTTTCATATCTCTACTAATAAAGTCACTAATAAATTCATAACAATTAGTAATAAAGAGAAAGGTGCTATTTTCATTTTACAGATTTCCAATTTGGTTAGAATGTTAAGTGCTATCTTGGAGCTGCTGCTATGTAAATAACTGTAATGAAATTAAAGATTACACAATCTATAGAGACACCATAACGAAAGAGAAATAAACCTACGAGTATTAATTTGTAGCAATATATAAGGTAAATCGGGGGAAGATGCCACATTTAAGGAATTTTCCAGTTGTGCATTGAAAATTGAGATAACAAGATGTAACGACTTCACTTGGATGTACCCCATCCTTCGATTCAAACCAAGTTTTATGGCTCAGAACTGGTGGCTAAGAGACCAGTGCACGTGGGGTCATTGTTTATTGTTTGGCCTCAAAGCGGCGACTACACTCTGACTGGAAGTCACAATGGATAAAGGAGTGCCCACCGGGTGGCAAGAAATGAAGCCTGTGTGACCGACGAGTCTGTCGCCTCGGCAGATGTCGAGAGAATGGCTCTAAGGAACAAAGGCGGTGTGATAGGAAAAAAAAGGTCCAGATGCCGATCGAGAAATGTGGTGCCATTGGCTTTGTGTGGCCTGCCAATGATAAGGGACGAGGGATGTGGTGTGGACCCACCCCTGGTGTTTAAAAGGTTTATTTTTAGGAAAAAGAGGATAGAGACTGGAGCCGAAAGAGAGGAGATTTGGTAGAGCAGAGACCAGCGGAGATCAGATTCGAAGTCCGAAGGAGATTTTTCGGATGAAAGGAGAGACGATGAACGCCGGTGGCGTTGGAGAACTGGAAACAACGTCTTAGAGAGATGGGAAAGTGCCCTTCGGACAAAGGATTGACGTGATTGATCTCCCGTGATATAGACTGAATGCACCGGCTTGGAGTAGAGACTGTACTTTATTGCTTCAATTACAGTAATCTGTTGAGCCAATAAATAATTCTTTTATTTCAAAATTAGGTTGTGACAAATCTTTGCCCGTTATCTACTCACGACGTCACAAAGACCATAAAAAATACACTTTATTTTTCAATATTTAATTATTTATGTATGCAAAATAATTCTCTTCTTAGTATGAAAATAAATAAGAAATTTAATGTTGAAAAAATTCATTTAATTGTGGCATTCATTTAAAGGTGCCACCAGTCATGGAGTAAGATGCAACACCACCACAGTAAATAAAAAAGTAAGAAAAACATTGCCAAATTAAATGTGAAGTATCAATAACTATAGAAAAACAAAAACACAAAAAACTAATTTCTTTCATAATCAGTTTGCTATAAACGAATTTTCCTGCTGAATGGTCTACAGCAGACTGAAGTAGTAGTCGACTTCAGCCCTGCACATCCTCATCCTATGGAGATCCCCTGTGTCATACTAACAGCCTAATAATTAATTGTAGCTATATTTTATACGATAATATACAGTGTTATAAAATGAAAAAAAAATTTAATGTTCATTTCATTTATTTCTGAACCATGTGGCATCTTCCCACAAGTAGTATGGGGGCAGATTTCACACACGCGTATTTCCTTATTGCTGCAGTTTTATTGCCGTTTTGTACATGAATCGTATGTGTGAACTATATGCATAACTTCCTTATAATGCTAATGTCTTATTTAAAATAACACAAGTACGTTAATGAACTTAAAGTATGAGGAACGGAATATTATAAAACTTGTACTCACCACTTTAAATGCTCACAAGATCGAAAGTTAAGGACGATTAAAGACGATTAATTCAGATAAATTTACAAGCCACATTCAATGTCGGAATAGACTCTTCACACAAGTGGTTCAAAATTGCCATCTATCGACGCATAAAAGTACTATTAACAAACTGGCGTCTTCCTCAACTGGCATCTTTCCCGGAATTATCTAAAAAATTTATACTAGCTGGGTATACCCGTTCTTCGCACGAGTGAATTGAAAAATTAAACAATACGGATTGAAGGATAAAGAAGTTTTTAATGAGTTAATTTTACGTGAATTATAAACTAAACAAAAAAAAAGTGTTTGTTACATATTAAGTCTGTCTGCCTCTATTCAATTAAAATTATAGCATTAAATGTGTTTCAAATTCTTATGCTTCTTGCCCTCCCTCTCCATTTTTTTTCTTCTCAATGTTTAAATTTTATTTTTTTTCTCCCATAATATATTGCAGCTTCCTGGATTAACCCTTATTCAACAATCTGAATATACTTTAAGGTTAATTTCTTGTGTTTTGTTTTTATTCTTTTAGCAAAAATGATATCTTCAATAAAATTCAATAATTTCTCTTCCCCCCTTTTCTTTCTCTTTATTTATTTATTTATTTTACCCAGCTGCATTCTTCCTTTATGTTTCTTTAAAATGAAAATGGAGGAGAAGAACTCGAAAAAAATAATCCTCTTTCCGGTCCTTTTGTTTAAACTGAAGAACCAATTAAAAGAAAAAAAATATCAATAGGAAGTGTTGGCGTCAACTGAAAATATGATTAAAAAACATTTTATTTTTGTTTTCTGTCTTTCTTTCACTTTTTTTTCTTTTGGTTTGTTTGGTGCATTTGTACTACTTACTTGACAATTATCGTTATACTTTGGACAATTCAAACAATATCTTTATAAATTATAGTCTATGTGTTATTTTGATGTATGAGCTATATTATTGTAAGGTTTCATTAAAATCCATTCAGCTAGTTTTGCGTGAAAGAGTAACAAACATACACATATACAGACTTTCCCGTTTATATTATTAGTATGGATATGTCGTGTACTGGAACGCGCACACGCGGGCACACAATTACGTGGAGTTTAATGGAGTTTATAACTTTTTACACAAGTGAGTTTCTTGGCTTACATACTTTAAAATGTGAGCTGAAAATAACATGGAAATGTTGTTTCTCAGAGCTTAGATACTTAAATGTCACTCGCTCGGAGTTTATTTAATTTGACGGATTCCGAAATTTCACGGAAGTATTTCGATTCTAGCTGGACAATTGCCAAATACATAAATGGAAGCTAAGGTCATCACCCCAGCAGTAAAAGTGTTAACACAGAGAAAACCGGTTAACACGAAACTGAGAGGGATTGAAATATTTTTTTGTGTTAAAAAAATTTCGTGTTTAACGAAGTTTGAATTAAAAAAAAAAAACACATGCTTTTGAACAAAATAAAGTTTATTAGGATATATTTTATTTACTTGGATATGTATGTGTACATGTATTTCATAAAAATCAATCAAAATAAACATTCACAAGAGCTTAACCCGCGATCATTCGCGCGGGGTGTTCTGTACACCCCCCAGCAACAAGAAAATTCTCCCAGGATTCTAAAAAGAATGTACAGAACCACGATTTTTTCTGTAGCTGCACATTTTAATGCAATCCCTATTTCTCGAACGATTGGAATGTAATGACCTTCAAAAGTTTATCTTGGGGGCTGAGAACTCCCACGAGAAGTTGAGCATTTGTATACAGTCTGCTCTGAATGTTTGGAAAATGATTAAAATATTATTTTTCTACTTTCTACTATCATTATCTCATTAATTATAAAGTATATTTATTACTAGTATATACGTTTTACTGGTTTATGAAAAAATATAAAATTATGTGTTTTAAAATGAAAATTTTGTATGGTTAGTTTAAATTAATGTTAGTCTCATTTGTATGCAATAAATTTAATAATTTTATTTGTGTAATATAAATAATTTCTTGTACTTTATAAATATGTATCACACATAATGATTTAATTTTATTTTCATAATTAAATACACGGGTTAAAAGTTTGGGGTGTTCTCTACACCCCGCGAGTAACGACGGTAACAAAAACAGGCGCGATTGACCGTGGGTTAATGAAATTTAATACGAAATTTTCGTTTTTTTGGTTTAAATGTCGACTAATTGTTCGATATCGTCCATTTTATTAATCATTTCACCATTGGAATGTGAGTCTAAATAACTGCGCATACTTTTCATGATGTTTCTCATTTCGGATGATGCGGGAACAGGAGCTAAATTTTTCCTTTCATTTTCGTCTTCGAAATATGCATCAATGATAGTTTTTGAGCTCAAAAAAACTTACCAACGTCAAAATATCTTTGTCTGCCTGAATTGGGCTATACACTCATTATTATTATCTACTATATCAAGTTCTTTTGATAATACAGTTGGACATTGTTGGACATTTGTTCATTCCCAAAAGGGAAATATTTTTGGGTTAGGCAGTTTTCGTTTTGCTTTAGGGGAAAAATGCATGAAAATGCATAGTTTGCAGGGACCATTGTATGATTTCGTGTTAACCGAAATTTCGTCTTAAGCGGTTTCGAGTTAAACGTATTTCACTGTATTTTTCGCCAGTAGGAATAATCATAAAAAAACCATAATAACTTTCGCAATTCTCATAACAACAGGAAAAAATTGATCATGAATGGGGAAAATTGATAAAATGATTCAAATGAAATGAATTTGGATGTTAAAATATTGATTACTGTATAAATAGAAAATTTTCATTACTAAATGCGTTTTTTAAGCATATCTAATTTTTCATCTGGAAATAAGTTTGGAGAATTCATGCTATATAAAAATTCTTCTTAAAAGTATCTCAGTTATGATGTTTTAGAAAATAAGCAACTGAACCTTTAAAATGAGATTCCAAGAATAAATTTTCTATTTAACATGTTTAGAGACAATTGTTATTTTGGACACAATTCTAAAATACGAATTTAAAAACTCAAAAGCACAACATTCTTGTGAAATATTTATCAGTAGGCTACAAGTTAAAAATATTAATATTTATGGTTGTGAAAAATGTAAAATGTTTTAAATATATGGATTCTCCACATCTTATGCAATTATTATATTAAAAATTTAGTGTAATTCCATCCAAAAACTAAGAAAATATTCAACTTAAAACTAACGATCAGTGATTATGATGCCTCAAGGGGTCACATAAAAGTACAGAACCTTTAATTATTAACCAATTTATCTCGTGATGCTTGAAACTGAGAAAATTTATAATCTTTTGCGTCCCGATAGGGTTTTTCTAATATCCCTAAAACCGAAAATAATATTTGAATAAAACTTGAAACATAGGTCATTTAGAATATTCTATGTTCAATTCTTGGGGAGGGGGGGGGGGGGGGAATTCTATAAGGAAGAAGCCTTTAAGCCCATTAGCGCAGTGTTTCTCAAACTGTGAGGCGCGCTTCTCAGGAGGCGTGATAATCCTACAGGGGGGCGAGGGTATCAAAAAGTTCAAAATAAAAGATTTAAAGAATAACAAATTTATTGTTACATATTTACACATTTTTAAAAATACATATTTACATTGATATAATATAATAAATGTATCAGTACTGTCTAATGCATTATTTGGTATTTAATCTATCAATACTAAGTTAAGAACAAATTTAATAATTACTAGTGCTCCCATGGGCTTGTCATGTACAACACTTAATACTTATCTTGACAATTTATACGGTTTATAATTAAGGTTGTATTGTAGCTTTAGCGTCAAAGTACATAATTATTGCATTCAATATATTGTTACTGTATAAAGGGAAGCTCGATGAAAATTGTTATTGAAAATTGGGTCACCAATATTGAAAGTTAGAGAAGCAGTGCATTAACTGGCTATGAATGGAATTTCTAAAGATATGAAGTAGGCCCTACTTTCTTGGTGACTGCATAATGTTCAGTCTCCGGATCTTTAATGACATAGGAAATAAAACTCTAGCAAATATGAGCCCCTCTCTGATTGATTGTCATTATTTCGTCAAATCAACTATCAATGAATTGATTTGAGAATTCAATGAATTTCAATGAATTTTAGAACATTATTCAGTAACTGGATCTAGAATAGTTTTTAATGTATTACTTAGTCTTTAATTCTTTTTTGGAACTGAAAGAAATGCATTATTGCTGAGGCTAAATGAGTGGAAATATGTCATATATGCAAACCTAATCTGTCTTAAGAGATAGTTAAGTAAAACTAATTTTATTTCTAATTTCTGTGAGATTCCTCACGAAAGCCTAATCCATAAGTAATTGAAAAATTTTGGAAATTAAAAACAATGTAAGGCTGAAACACGAATATCTGAGAAAAAAAAATTGAATACAAGAATATAAAAAAATTTATATTTATTATTGATAAAAATTGGGTTAAAAATGCTTTAAAAAATCAATTATTAGTTTAAATTTAGCAAGATTTAAGTAAATAGTTGAAACTCAGTTCTATCACTAATACCTGTAGTATAAAATATATATTGATTTTGATATAACGAATTAATCAATGTTGTGATGTGAAAAATGCGAAACAATGCACTATAAGAAATTGACAGTTAAATACAAAAATATAGCGTATATTATGATAAATGTGCAAAGCATGTGCAAAATAATTAAATATTAAGATTTTAATACAATAGATTTCCTAAAAATTTGTCAAAGTTTGAATTGTTAGCTTCATTTTTTACATTATACAAGTTTATAAGGAATCACGCCATTTTTAGACTTTCTCCGCTTCTTTGCAGAAGTGTTAGATTGTTTAAAGAGAAAATAATTCAGTAATTCTGAGTTAATATGAGTGATTTTGATAAACAATTTTGATTGTTTAATGTCTTCAATTTGCCGACAAATATAGATGCCCCTAGAAAGATTCAAAAAAGCCTATAATTGATTGAATATTAACGTCGCACGGTTCAGCTGCACGTGGGCTTTTGGTGACGAACCACGTAATTTTGAATCATGGTCAAGTGACGTGGACGACACCTGAGCTGGCACCCCCTTTCCTAACCACCACACTAACGGGAGGACGTTTCAGCCCTCAACAGATTTAATGTGCATCGCTGCCCGACACGGTGTTTCTTTAGTGGTACTGGGCTCGAACTCGTGATAAGGCAAACTACGATCCGATACTTATACCACTCGGCTACAGCGGTCACAAAAAAACCTATAATAATTACTTCTTAAGATATCTTCAGATGCTTTTACAATACTCTTTCCAGCCTATACAATAACAATGCAGTGAAACAACATTGGGGCTACTGTGCATTTCATTGCTTTTTGCGATATTGTGATTATATATTTGAATTGCTGGGCTGTATAATTGTGTCATTTTTGAATTTATGCTATTGTGGTTTGTTAATTGCTTTCTGTTAGAAAATACTACTATAATTACTAGAAAGTTCTAGAATATGTATCAATTTACTACTTAATAATCTCCTGTTAATTGTATGGGCTTTCCTGCCAAAGAATCTGCTTGCTAAGTGAATCAATCTTTCCTCAATCAATCAGTTCTTTCCGTGCCGTCTATCCATTATAGTGGTTAGTAACGCTGACTGCGGTGCCGTAGGGTCTGTGTGTGTTCGAATCCCGGAGAAGGCATGGATGTTTGTAAATGTATAGTGCCTTCACGGCATGGGGTACTCTAAATAGCCGTCAAGCCACAAGTCCTCTCGTGAGGTTGGTGGAAGGAGAAGAGAGGTGGGTGGCCTTCACCATCCCCAGGATGTTCTCCTTCAAAATTGGGGTGGAACCGAGAAAAATCATAGTGTCACCTGCACGTTACTAAAAGCTAAGGCTAACGACAGGCGTAAAAATCTAGTGCTTCTCCACGATGAATTTCGTGGACCTTGATCTGATGTTACTGTCAATCATGTGGCACATAAGTAACAACAACAACAACAACATCTTTCCTCCACTTGGAAAATGGCAATCAAACCACATAATATTCATTTTTTATTACATCTCCTTTTTGTATTTTCTACTTTCAAAAATATATTTCTTAGCGAAATAACAACTTCTCGTCAACTAAATGGTGAATTTTTTCAAAAATTGCTGTAAAAAGAAATAAAGGACTTAGTTTCGAAGTCTCGAGCAAGTTACATTTGGGAGGAAAAATGATTAAAGCAAATAAAACAGAAAAACTTCGGAGAAGATATTAGAAATAAGAAATATAGAAGATATTTAATGTTAGAAATAAAAACATACCACGCTTTTGTTCTTCAATCCAGTTATTTAAAGTATATTTAGAATATATTGATTATTAAAGATATTCATTTTAGTCTCTTCAGTAACATAGTTTAATACTGCATCCTTGTAATTTTAGTGAATGTGTGTTTATAATCAAAAATAACAATTAACCTGACCAAAACTTGAAAAAGTAAGCTTGAAAGTAAACTTAAAAAAGATATGAATGTTTTAAACTTAAAAAATCGTTCGCCACATCTCATTCTGTTTTAGCGTCTTTAATTGAAGTCTTTCTATTTCGTTAATTTTTTACTTAATTGTTGTTAATTTACTGCATCCTAAGTCCATTAAAAATTATAAATTGCCTATATATCTTAAATTTTTTCTTTAAAAACCTACTTAAATTAAACTTAAATTAAAAAAGCAACGCAATGGATCCTGTTTGTAATTCTGAGGTATTACGGGGATTTATTTTTTGTTAAAATGTTACGTGTTTTTTTCTGTTTTGAATCTCGTAAATATTAAATAAACTCTACGACTCGTAGAACGCA
>BMAV01003800.1:0-33135 GCA_019973955.1 Trichonephila inaurata madagascariensis | reverse complement strand
ACACACACACACACACACACACGATGTTTATATATTTTAATCAACCTCTGTAGCCCTATTTCAAACCCAAATTGCCGAAGCATAAAACTAGAACTATTATCTCAGCTCATTTCTATTAACATAAATGTATTTTTAAAGTTTTCAACTAAAGCAGCTCAGTTCTCTCTTTTAACTAAGCTTGAGTTTTTAATAACGATGTCTAGTCACCAAAGCTAATTGTTCAAGAAAGAGAACATATAATTTTAACAGGAATGGGGGGTATCTTTTTAGAATTAGGAATGTAAGGGTTGACTGTTAGAAAACGAAGAGGTATCTGTATTTTGTGGTAAACGATCTACTATTTAAAACTGAATCATTATATTTGTTATAATGTATGAAAAAAATATGTATAGAGAATAACTGAGCACAAATAGCCAAACGTAGAGTGATTAGAACAAGTGAAAACGTTTAATCTTACAGATAGAATTATTTCGATTTTATAGTATTTCTTTGCTATTGTTGAGTATGTAATTTTATCTGAAAAGCATAACATATTTAATGTTTCAGAAAATGTTCGAAATATTTTTTATGGAGCAATTAATAGGTGTGTGTGTGAGAGAGAGAGTAATTCTGTTTTAATTTTTATTGTAACACCTTTATAATTTATTTTTGTTTTTATGATCGATTGCAGTCGAATAGCTTGTAAAGAATTAGCATTAAGGGATGATCTCATTGCTTAAGAAAGGGCGCTTTTTTCTGCATGTTAATTAGTTAGTGAACGTCGCACTGTTGAGCTACACGAGGGCCTTTGGTGACGGACCACGTAATTTTGAACCATAGTCAAGTGACTAGGACGACACCTGAGTTGGCCCGCTCCTCTCCTAACTACCACTCCACACCAACGGGAGGACGTTTCAGCTCTCGACAGATTTAGCGTGCATCGCTGCCCTACACGGCAGGTCTTTAGAGGTACTGGGCCAGCCACGATCCTATACCTTGACCACTCGGCTACCACGGCCACTTTTTTCTGCATGAAGGAACTGATTTTGAGGGAGAGCACGATTGAATTGGAAAAGAAAAAGAATAATTTTTGTACAGGAAAAAAAGTCATCAAAATTAGTTAATAAATTTAGGAGCTGTATAACTTTAAGGATTTAAAAACACAGTGAAATTTTTTGCTTGTGTTGATTGATTTGAAAAACACTTACACACACCAAAAAGTATAAGCAACATAAAAGAAGCTTGATTTGTGTACGAAATTTAAATCAGTAATTTCAAAAGGGCAATATATGACGTTGAAAGAGTTCGCAAAGCAAATGCCATGATAAGATCCGTTCTATTGTTGTACAGGAAATCCATTTTGCATAGAAGCATCTTTTATTCCTAAATCAAACATTTGACTTTGAAATGAACATGCCTAAGCTCTGAGAACATACATGAGATGAAAACGTTCTTTCTCTGTTTTTCTTTCTTCACTTGCTTTGCGTTTTAAAGGATTTGATGCTATTGTGTCCTGCTATGGAATATCTCTGAAAATTGCTTGTTTATATTTGTACGATTAAATTGCATTTCTTTAGGGACTATTTCTATAGCACCTATTGGTATTTATGTCCTAGCATTGGAACTTCCATTATATTGAAAAAATCTTTTATAGACGTCACCTCTTTATTAAAATGGGGTAGAGATTGATTTTCTAATGTTGAATTATAATTATCTGTTGTTTCCACCATAGCACTCTTTCAGGGTTGAATCTTGCAAAACACTTTTTAGCGAATTTCTACTGAAAAAAAAGCAAAAAATGTATGCCAAATTTCAAATTACATATTTCAAAAAGTCCAGAAACAGTATTTTTTTTAACTGCGACGTGTTCTCACCCCCCTTGTGCAAGCTACCGATTTCTTTCAAACCCTCTCTTGATTGATCTTTACTCAACAAAGAAACATGCTTAAAGAATCTCAATTCTGTAGATCTAATAACTCAAAGACCGGACATATTTTTACTAATAATGCGCTCTTGGGAGTCAATTTTTGCAAAAATCGTTCTTAGAGGAGCTCTACTCCTCAAAGACGGCACGCTAACCAAATCTCTCAATTTTGTAGGTCTAATAAATGTAAGCCAGTGTTTCTCAAACTTCTAGTCCATAGATTTAATAGTTCAAAAGCAGAAATATTTTTTTCCTAAAATATTTCCGATTTTAGCTATCATATCCCCACATCCCGTCATGGAGTCACTTATCATAAAACTCTCTTGCAGTTTATCTCTAAACAAAAAAGAAATATGCTAGCCAAAATTCAAGTCTGTAGGTCAAATAGATCAGAAACGGAATTTTCTTAACTCGCCACAAACCTCCTTGGGAGTTGATGGCCAGAAAAATCAGATTTTAGTGAATATCTACTCTAGAAATTAAAAATGTTTACCAAGTCTCAAGTTTATAGGTTTAATAGCTCAAAATCTAGAATTTTTTTTATCCTTATTCCCCGTTTATTAAGGCCACCGTTCCTTAAGAGTCAGTCTATATTTGATAAACACGTTTACAGCTGATGCCCACTTAAAAAGAGCAACATACTTGCCAAATTTCAAGTCTGTAGGTCTAATGTTTCACAAAAACTAGATATTTCCTTCGCAACTCCTTTTGGGACTTGATTCTTAGGATCTCTATTCAACAACAAAAACAAGTTTATTAAATTTCAAGTCTGTTTGTCTAATAGTTGCAGAGATTGCATGATGAGTGAGTTGCTTTTCTCCTCTCTCCTGCGGTAGTCTAGAGGTCAAGGTCAAGTACTCGTGGCTTGCATGTCGTGAGTTCTAACCTACTATCACTGAAGACCTGACGTGTAGAGGAGGCCGGTGCACGTTAAATATGTCAAGCTTCAAACTCAGTCCCGTTTTAGTGGTGTGAAAATTAGGAGAGGGGATGGATACAATCTCAGGTGTCGTCCACGTCACTTGACCGTAGTTCAAAATTACGAGGCCCGTCACCAAACGCCCTTGAATAGCTGAATAGTATGATGCTAGCAAACACGCACGCACGTGCACGAACGCACATAGTTCCAAGTAAGCATGGTATCAATTGTAAGAGGAAAACACGTAATTAAATTGTAATTTGTGATTTTACAAGTCATAACCGCTTTTGTTTCATCTGCAAAAATCCACACTGGAGAGGTGTTTAATAGCAAGCGAGAAATATTGCATTACGACTAATAAATTTGACAGAGAGTGTCAATATTATGTCAATAGAGATTCAAATTATTATGTTTGATAACTTTTTCTAGAATATAACCCAAATTAATTTTATTGACGAAATTCTGCTACAAAATACTAAAGAAATGTTATTTTTGGAAATCTATAGACAGAATTATTCCTTTTGAATCATAAATTATCATGTAATAGAGAAATATGTTCCTTACTGGAAGTAAAAGAAAAAAGTGTGTGGGATTAAATGCAGATCTGAATTTTTGGATTATTATAAGTACTAATCTATTTTTAAAGGCTTTTAACAAAAATAAATTTCAAGTTAGAGCGTTTGGAATAAATGTGCAAGTTTATTTATTCTACATGTTATGAATTCTGCAACTAATATATAGTGGTTTTTCCAATAAATATGTTTTGCATAGTAAAAAATGCAGGGCGAGTTATAAAATAATTATATACAGAGATACTCGTATAAACAAATAAATAATAAAAATAATTATATAAATAATAATTCTTATAGATTCTAATAAAAATTATAATAATTATAAAAATAAAAAATAATATATAAATATAGTAATAAAAATTATAACTATAAAAATATAAAATAATTATAAAAATAATTCTTATGATTTGTTTACCACAGAGTTGGAAGTATTGAAATCTAATTTATGCGAATTCTTGAAGCACAAGAGTAAGAAGAAATAAATGTTTACTGGCAGGGGTGGGCATTTTTTTTAGAATGTCTTCGGCTAATGTTAAAGAATAGGACCCAAATTCGGAATATTTTTTCAGAGATAAAAGTACTCAAGCTTTAATATAAAACTCTGGCTTCACTATCCTGTAGATAATTACTTATTTTATCATACTACTCACTTTTATCCGAGTTGACACAAGTTTTCTTTTATAAAATCTGTTTCGCATTTTTCTCCTATACCGTTATGATAATCGAGCTATCCCTTTGCAGGATAAAAGGAAAAACTAATTATTTACGAAATACTTTGAAATTTTAAAAACACTATATTATAAACAAATGCATGAGTTACAATGTCACAAATTTTTATAAAAGTTGAGGCATTTTTTTTTGGTCCGAAAATGTGCTCCGTGTTAAGGTATGCGACTACGTTCGGAACCATGATTTTAAAAAAGCGCATAAATGGATAATTTTCATGATATTTAGTGTCAATTAGATCAGAATACATGTATAAAATTGTTTTAAGGATATTTTGACAAAAAAAGAAACTATTTAAATACAATATTTCGGCAAAAAATGAACTTAGAATAACCTTTTTTCAAAATGTTCTCCTTTTGTGAAAAATGCTTCTTTTATAATAATATTTTGCCTGTATATAGCTCAGACCTTTGTACAGAGGCTCAACTATGATTTTTGAAAAGTTCACATTATTTTCAGAGTTACGACCCCTTGAAATAATTATCGGCGTTTTTTTCTTAAAATTTCTCCCCTCTGTTGTCGTAAAACATGGATAAAACCACTTCTAAGTTATATATTTCAAAAGTTCTAGTTGAGCCTCTGTACAGAGGTCTGAGCTATATACAGGAAAAATATTATATTATTATAATAGAAGCAGTTTTCGCAAAAGGAGAACATTTTGAAAATGGGTCATTCTATGTTCATTTTTTGTATCAAAATATTGTGTAAAATAACTTTTTATTGTAATACTATTCTTAAAACAATTTTATATACATTTTCTAATCTAAGTGACACTAAATATCATAAATATTATCCATTTATATGCTTTTGCAAAATCACGGTTCCGAATGTAGTCGGATACCTTAAGTTAACGCTCTCTTATATATGGCGAAAACAGCATTTAACTCAAATAGCACATTGTAAAACAGAAGATAGTGGAGGGCCGCACCTTTTTAAAATGATTGTATGAATAAATTAGTTAACTTCGCATCTCAGAAAAGGGGTATAAATTGTACCATAAAAATCCATATAAATAAAATAAGAGAGAGTTTTATTAAGTTTATCTATTGTGCTAATTTCATATGTACTGCTACAAGTTCATTTAATTTTAGATTCATTTAAAAAAAAAAAAAAAAAATGTGCCCTATCACACATTTCTTTTTTAAAGTCAGGATGAGATTGTTTTGTAGAAATTCTAATCCCAGCCATCAAGCCAATATCAGCTAATTTGTATCTATGTTTGCTCTTGCTGATCTTCATACAAGAAAAAATTTGCTTACAAATATATGTTGATCCAAATACAAAGAACATTTTATGTCTATTTGGTTCTCTGACATTTATAGTGAACCACAAAAAAACTCTT
The DNA here is from genome assembly GCA_019973955.1 of Trichonephila inaurata madagascariensis. Classification (NCBI taxonomy): domain Eukaryota; kingdom Metazoa; phylum Arthropoda; class Arachnida; order Araneae; family Nephilidae; genus Trichonephila; species Trichonephila inaurata. The sequence goes on along the minus strand of BMAV01003800.1, from coordinate 27,673 downwards.
TGTACACCTCTATTTGGCCACCCTTTGGTTTATGGGACATCTATTCAAATACATGTGTATGTAGTACTTATCTAATTATACTTAAACTTAAAACTCCTTCTTAATTGCGATAATAAACAGTTGAATCATTTCCATCATTTCATAACAATAATTATTATTAGGGAAAATTAGAAGTTATTTAACCTCTTTAAAATATAATTAATTCGAAAATGATGTCTGGAATCGGTCTGAAGATGATGACTATAAACTAGTTCGTTAAAAGGACGCATATGCTTAGAGCATAGGGTCGCAAATCACGTTTTGTCGGAGAAAGACACAAAGAGAGTTATAAAGTGTGCGATATGGAGTGAAAATAAGAAGCCATAAGAGGTAAGAAATACATTTATTGGGCGTGAAGTACGTTTACAATACGAAAAATGCCTCACAGTTCGATGTCAGAGGAATTTTTCGAAGTTGTGACAGCTTAGGTCATAGCACAGCCGAAGGGGAAGATATTGTCGGACGCGTTCAAACAAATCCAATGCACTGTCGTTGTTAGTTGAAGAGATGCCGATTCCTGCCGTGTGACTCTCCACTGTAGCCACCGGCGACTCATACATAAGCGACTTCAAGTGGCCCCATAAGAAGAAATTCAATGGATTAAGATCCAGGGAGCGTGGAGGCGAAGCAAAAAGTCTGCCATGAACCTCCCAAAATATATGGCATGGAGTTGGTTACAGACCACAATCGTGCGTGAACCACACATTCTGGGGCTCAGTGGTCGGTACTTCCTGCTGCAATTTCGGGAGAAATGGGGAATTTCATATGCACAGGTTTCTTCAACCCTTCCACTGCGTTCCATATCCCGGGCTCGTTTGGGTCATCGTCATTCCTACTGCTACTATTATCGAAATATTCACCGATTAAACGTGGTTTGCCATCCCCTGTTCTATGAGGATTTGCCATCCTCATGCTGCCTACTAACACCTCTCTGAATATGTCGGTCGAATTTAGCAACACCCTGTATATTTAATAGTAAGCAGTACAATTGTGCTGCGTGAATACTTTGATCTTTAATAAAAACCTAATTTACATGAAAATAAAGTTTTCCCGTACTATTTACGAAATAGATTTTATTCACATTACTGATATCACTTAACTAAGCCTATTCTGTTAGGAGAATAAAAGAACTTAATTTTGTTTCTACACAAATATCACCAGTTTTAAATTTAACTTTGATTTAAAAGTACGAAACAAAAAAAAAGTATGTACTCGTAAAAGAAGTACTTAATCAATAGAATTTAATTTTCCGATTTCAAGGGGCTTTTCCAAATCCAATAAATTCTAAAGAAGTAGGTGCTTGTGAAGCAAGATTTCCCTTGTATTTTATATGTTCTTTTATTCTTGGAAATGATCTTGATTGCACTCTTTTCAGGGAAATTTCTTTTAAATTACGCTTTGCTTGTCATGATTTTCTTTGTTGTAAATGATTTTCAAAGGATTTTTTTTTTATTTCTCTTTTTCTGTTTTTCAATTGATTCTTGGTAAGGTATAGATCTTAGTTTGTTCTGACTTAAATTTTATTGTGTGGGTGATTTTTCTCTCTTTTATTTCGGAACCGTAAATCTTAATTTCATTTTAAATGAGAGAAATTTTAGCTGCGTTTTAAATATTTGATTAGTGAAATCGGTCTACTGTGTGATAAATTTTTTACTGAAGATATTCTTTTTAAGAACCTGGGTTATAGAATACTCTGTGGATGTTATTTAGATTAATTATTTTTTCAGTAAGATCTGATAGATATTTTATAATTTACTACTCCTTGGAAATATTTCATTGTTTTTACGTGCAAGATTTGAGCTCAGTTTGGAAATTGGTGTATGGAAAAAGAATAAATGTATCATTTTTTTTGACGGAATTTTGAACATTCTACATTTTTATTAATTAATTGCCAGTTTATCATTCACTCTACTAAAATTTAGAATAAATTGTTTTTCATTTCGAAATGTGCACTTGCCTCCGAAAGTCTGCGTACAGGCAATCATCTTAGATGTTTTTGCTATAGTTACTATTAAAATCTAGCTTCAGAAAATCAACATACTTCTCAGGTATTCTTTAAAATTTTCTTTATTCAAATAACAACAACAAAATTCACCTTAACATGAAAAAACAAGGATGACAGCCACTCCGCCAAAAGTCTACGTACACTTATAAAATAAAACTTTAGAGAAAAGTCCTTTTATTATATAAGATAAATACATAAAGTCGTGTTTTTAGGTAATTATAAGGTTTTATAACGATTTATTTGGAATTTGAGATTTGAATGCTTTGGTGATTCCATGGCCTGTAACAGAAAAGAGATCGATGTATTACTGCAAGAAAGATTATCTTTGATCTTTGAAAAAAGGAGAAATCTATTAAATTAATTTACTGAAGCTGTTAATAGGAGATATTCCTCGATTCAAAAGGTATTTGTAAACTACAAATCAAATCAAATTTTTAAGTCCAAGCCAAGATCTGGCCACCCATCTATAGGGCCGTCTCGAGAATCTTGCTTTGTAATACACTCTGTAAAAATAAATCCAAGACTATAAGCTTCACAAATATCTAAAGGTATTCCTGAGATATTCCAAGAAAAAAAAATGTGACTTAAGCCATAATTCGAAGAGAACTGAAAAAGGATGACTGTCATGGCGAGTTGCACTTAAGAAGCCATTCATCTCTCGAGGAAGCAGAGGTAAGAGAACCTTTGCCAAAAAACACCTAAATAGGACATATAATTATTGGAAAAATGTAATATATTCAATTAAAAAAGTAATTTTTGCATTTTTGGCATCAAAAAGAACAAAAATATGCCGCAAAAATTCCTGTACAGATCTTAAGAAAGAGGATCTTTTTACCACTACCAAAGATGGAGGAGGAGGCATAAAGGTTTGGGGGTGCATAGTAAGCCTTTTGATTAGTAATCTGAATTTTATTAAATCGACAATGTATAAAATTGATTGCTTGAACTTATTGAAGTAAAATATCTAAGCAAGTGCCGATAAACTAGCGGAGAGTGATGATTTTTACTTTCAGCAAGACAAAGGTTCCAAGCAAATTGCTTATATTGTGAAGTCATGTTTGTTCTATCATGTCCCAAATCCATTCCGTAAGTCATCTCAGTCTCAAGACCTAATCACAATACAGCATTTGTGAAATTTACTCCAGTGAATAATCAAGGAGCACGTAATAACATCTGAAGAAATGCTCAAATCTGTCATAGTAGAAGAACGAAGCAAAATAACCACAGAAGAGACAATTAAACTAGTCGAATCTCTACCAAGCATGTTGAAAGAATAGCTTAAAATCCATTAATTTTTAGTTACAATCCATTATCGTTAAAGTTTTTTTCAGTGTACATAGACTTTTGACGCACACCATTTGTGTCGCTCTCAAATTATATATATCAGATGATTGTTGCTTATGCTACTCATGGGCAAAAAAATTAGCACACCAAGAAGGAGTCGTCAAAATCAAAAGAAATTTTACATACGTAATGACTATTTTGATATAAGTAAATGATTAGAACATGAAAGAAAAATAATCATTTAATTCAGGGAAAAAGGCAAAAGAACGGAGGATTTAATACCTGTTGAACCCCTCTAGCGTGAATGCATGATGCGATATAATCGGGCATTGAGGCATATAAATTCCGTATGACATCTTTAGACATTTCGTTCCATATGTTCTATAACCTTACCTCTAGTTTGCTCAAACTCGTAGGATGCCCAACTAGTTGTCCCAAATGATCCAAGATATGCTCTATTGGAGACAAATCTAGGGATCGGGCAGGTCAAGTGAGGGAAGTAACTGTGCGGGGACAGTCTTCTGACACACTTGCCGTGGGAGGCCGAGCATTCTCTTGTTAAAAAATGGCTCATGGGAGCCGTTGCATGAGTGGCAACACATGTGGTTGCAGGATGTCATGAACATACCGCTTGGCTATCATGGTGCCACGGATCAATACTAGGGGTGAAGGTGTATTGTAGGCAATGACACCTATCCCATCACACCAGCTGTGGGAGCGATGTGTCGCAGTAAAGCAAAGCCAGTATTGAGGCGTTCACCATGGGGTCACCCCACACGAACACGATTGTCATCACTGCTGAGATTGAATCTGGATTCGTCACTAAAGACGACCTAGTTCCATTCCGCTGCAGTCTAGTTTCCTCGTTCGTGGCACCACTCTCAACGAAGGAATCGATGGTTGGGCGTCAAGGGCAGCATACGTAATGGGAGCCGCGATCCCAAATGTCCTTCAGCCAGGCGCTTTCGTATGGTTCGAGAAGACACAAGGGCCCCTAGTGAAGGTGCTACCTGTTTCTGGATGGCGGCCGATGAAGCATTTGTGTGTACGCGTTTTTTTCTTACGATGTGGTGGTCTTCTCGACGACTGGTCTGTTGACAGCGTCCTGAGCCTGTTCATCGCGTAAATGATATTTCTCGGATCAACTGGTCCCAACACCTCCTCAGAACACAATAAGAGTGGCCTAATTGACGAGATATTCGCCTAGATGACTACCCAGGTTCCATCATGCCGATGATTCTCCCCTTCTCAAACTGCCACAGTTGCTCATATTGTCTTTGAAAACGGCGTAATCGCATCCTACCTCAGCTCTTTTCCTTGTAAGCGATTTAGCACTCTCAAACAAGCTTTGGTTACCTTTTTATACTCCATGGAGAACGACGTTAAATATCCTCTACCGGCTATACGTAATGCACAATCATGCTGCATTTCTAATCATTTGCATATATCCCCGACGTGTACCTTCATGCCAAGTTTCGTTACTATCCCCCAATTATATCTTGGTATCGCTAATTTTTTGTCTATGAGTGTGTTTGAATTTACGACGTTAGAGAAATCAATAAAAGTTTTATTGATTCAGAAAGACTTCATTTAATTAACGATATTTTCGAGAATATTGTAACGTAGATCGAGTTTCGAGGATTTTATGCAAATTAGCCACAATGAGCAAGACAGTTATTGGAAATTTATTGTCAAAACAATCCTTGAAATACAAGGTACAGTAAACAAATTCGCTTACTAAATCTCAGAATGCCTTTACATCTTCTATGGCGCTCAGATACTAGTATAACTGTCTAAAATATAAGTAAGTTTAAAGATTATTCGCAAGCACACGCTCGTCTTATTCAACAGGCGAAGTAATCACTAATCACTGGTCGACTCCTTACGGTCAAATCACCACTATCTAATCTCTTGTCAAAACAATACTAACTCTGCAAAGGTCAAAATAAGGCAAACTCTGTTTCGGCCTACGACTCCCTATTTGTAGGCTTCACGGAATTTTCTTGAAAAATCCACTTGCGTCATGGATTCGTGATATTAGTATATTTCTCCACTATTTTCCAGAAGAATCCAAAAAATGTTCGCCAAATTTACCAGCATGGTTGCCAAAAAAGATTTCAAACTGGCTGTATCGTCAAGAAATCTCTACCTTTCTATTGGATCGCCATTACAATATAAAGAATGGCATTGCTTGCGATTATTACAACTTTAACTTAAAATAAATACAACATAGAGTAATATAAACGTATTACACATCCAGATATAAATTATTTACACTATTTCTAGTATTCCTTACACAAAATTCGTAACAATATGAAAGATGATCTTCTGTACTCAGACTTTTGGAGGCAAGTGTATGTGCATCCTTAGCTATATGAATTTTAATAATGACTAATTCTCGAATATACAGGCACTCAAAAAAGTATTGGGACACACTACCAGTTCATAGATTTTTATCGCAATGTTTTACTTAAATATACAAATGAAACCAAAAAGAAAAAAAAAGAAGAGGTAAATGTTATTTTGGTAAATACAAATAATAATAATTTGAAAAAAATCCATACACATTAATGCAACTATGGTTAAAATTGAAAATAAAAGAAATCGAGTTAAAAAACATGCTCAAAAAAGTTTTGGGACACTTCCCAATAATTTAAGAAAAACAGTTCAAGCTTAGAAATTAATATATTGTTGGGCTGCCCTTGCTTTTTATGACCTCTCGAAGTCTATTTGGCATGGATTGGATTAATTTTTTACAAAACGATCTATCGATTTTGGTCCACTTTTCGACCAAATATTTTCTTAAATCCTGCTTGTTAGAAATTTGGTGCTCATATAGTTTTTGCTGCAAATAATCCCACACATGTTCAATGGGATTAAGGTCTGGACTTTGTGCAGGAGTATTAATAACACTAGGGCAGTGGTAGAGGACCCATAACTTGAAAATATCTGCAGTATATTTCGGGTCATTATCTTGGTACAATTTAAAATATCCTGAGATTTCCAGCTTGCTCTCACTTTGCTTTAAATTTCGCTTTAGAATGTCAAGATAGACATATTCATTCATTATACCATCAATAAATTGTAAGTTCGTTCCCGACTCCATAGCTTGCCATGTAGCCCCAGACAATTTGGTTACCCTCTCCATATTTGACAGTAGGCCGTAAATTATTGACATGCATTGTTTAAAACCCTTATTCTCCTCCACATCGTATACAATCACATCCTCGTCTTCTGAGGTATAATGTACATAGCTTTTCTTCGGTTTATGTGGGGACATTTTTATTTCAATTTCTGGTTTCTGTACTTTTGGGCGCTTTCTTCTATTTCTTGAATTTCGTTTTACACACTTTGGGATTTCAGGTGCATTAGAATGTTCACTATTGGATGTAGAAGGGACAGACGACTCTGGTAAGGGAACTAATGGTTCAATTTCAGTTGAAAGTGCAGCAAATTTATTAGAAGTTGTTTCAGTTTCTAAAGATGAAGCAGAAGTATTCAGGTTATTGCCAGGGGTAGTAGTAGTAGTAGGAATGGGTATTGGTAACAAAGACTCACTTTGTATTGTTGGTATTATTGTAGATGTGGAAGGAAGTAGATGTGCTTGAGTGCATGAAGATGACGTGGAGACGGTAGACACTGAAGACGAGGTACTTGGCATCGGATTTGCAGAAGATACAGGTTTCAGACATTGTAAAGGTGGGCAGATTATGTTTGCTATATTTGGATCTGTTTGGGTAGTTGTGGATATAGTTGAGAGTTTAGTAGCCTGAGCATACGTTTGGGTTAACTGAGGAACTATTAATTTGTGTGCTTCAAAATAAGATATGTATTTATTGGTTTTAATTTCTTGTATTGGTTTTTCAGTTTTCCATTTTGGGCAAAGTTTGGAATCGGCGGAATTAAGCTGTGAACAGTTAATGCATTTTGGTTCTGTAGAAGAATGCCATACAGATGCAAACCTAGAGCATGTTAGCTGTGCGCGGCAGGAAGTTTGAGAATGACCAAACCTCTGGCACTTAAAGCAGCGCAGAGGATTCGGAATGTAAGGGAGTATTTTACAAGTAAGATATACAGCTTTTATTGTAGTTGGTAGTTTGGGGCCATTGAAAGTTAATATTAAATGTTTCGTTGGGGAAAGTGACGAGTCTTTTTTTTATTTTAATTCTTCTGAAATGAGTAACTCCTTGGTCAGAAAGTCCTCCCAAGATTTCTGTTTCAGAGGCATACAAAAGATCTGTTTTGGATATGACACCACGGCAAGAATTTAAGGATCTATGAGGATTTACAGTTAATGGGCAGTCTAAAAATGTTTTGGTTAACAAGAAAGATTTTGTCTGTAAAGTAGATGATGTTTCAACAAGCAAATCACCAGATCGTAATTTTTTTTACCGATTTTGGTTCGCCGCTTATTCCTTGTATAGTTTTTTGAATTGCAAACGGTGACCTTCATGACATTTCATTATTAGGAAGAGATAAGATTAAAAATAGAGTATGTACATAAACAGTATCAATGTTGAGAGTGGGTAATACGAGGCCTTTACCCGGGCACAGCAGCATTGGATCCATAAGAACACGTACACAACTTCGTTATGGCGTGCCTCCGCCCACCACGGAGTCCAACAAGGGAGGCAGTGTGCCAGTCATCTGGAAAAAACCAGGCACGGCGCTTACCTGGAGTACACCCAGAATATAATGCTACAGCATCAGGGCGAGGATCCAAAGGGTAAATCCGACACCTCTTATCTGCAGCACTAACCCTACAGCAGTGTTTCTTCGGGGACACCGAAGAGAGGCACCACCAGCCGATTGACAGGTGCGGCCTCACTCCTGCCACCCGTCTACAGTAAAGCGTAGGCCAAAGGGAACGCCTAGGCCACCAATCTCCTCCATACCGGAGAAGCGTGGGCAAAGAGAACGCAAAGGATCTCCAGAACACCATTTTCCTCCTTACAGAACGCCGCACACGGCAAACATGCTCGTTGGCTAACCAACGGTGTTAATCGAACACAAATAAAGCAACATAATCAAAATATTGAAAGAAATATAAGAAAAAGAAACTAAACTAACGCAATACAAAATGTAAACCATAATATATTAGTAATAAACAGTAAGTTTTTTCATTTGAAAAAACAAAATTTGAAACAAAGGTCTGTGGTCTGGACTGGAAAAGAAAAAAAGGAGAAATGGGATAACAAGAAGAGGGTCGAAAATAGAGTAGGATCATTAGGGTACCTCGGGTTCGTGACATTCGTGTTTACCAAAGATAGTAAACCCCTTGGGAAAAGGAAAAGATCACTAGGGCACCTCGGGAAAGTGACACCCGTACTCACCTAAAGAAGGTGAGCCCCCTGAGGGGAACGAAGAATGGAAAAATGAAATCGTGCTATACGCAATAAAAGTTTCCGTTTTTAACCTTCATCCCATTTCACCTAAATAAAAATATGTATATATATCACTTCACTAATAATGATTCGGGGAAGAGTGAAATTTTGTTTCCTTCGAACATAGTATGTTCGCGATTTCAATACTCATGATAGAAACTTAACTTCATTAAAAGGACCCTGTTACAATGATGTGAACCTATGAATGGATGTTTTTACTTTTAAATATTTTACATTAATTTAAGAAGGGAGGCGTAATTTTTTTTTTTAAAAAAAGAAAGAAATTTGAATAATTTTCTTAAAAAATGTCTTTACTTGAACATGATTCAAAATTCTGAGGTCTGTTGCCACTACTCCTCAAACTGCTTTCGATTCTTGATGTAACTATTTTTGCAAAATTAAATGTTAAAAAAATAGAGAGGTTTTCACAAAAGAAACAAAATTTATTTATGTTTTCGAAATAAATATTGCTTTTACATACGTGTTCGTAAAAATATTAAATCTTCTTAAGCTATCCAGTGTAATTTAAAAGAAGTATTTTATAGATTTCTTTCATGATACCATCATTCATGCATACCTTTTATCTATCATTCACTACACATTTATTTGAATGCCTTTATTTTTAATTTTTATATAATAATTTTGTGATGCAGAAAGGAAAATGCAAATTTTTCTACTCTGTGTACGGGGAATCATTAAAAATGTACTTTAATGCAATTTAAAAACTGCGTATAAAGCTACTCTCAAAATGAATTAATATAAAAGAAAAACACATTACATCGTTTTATAGAAATATTTGAAAAAAAAATGTAACTTGTTCCCTCACCGCTATTTAATCTGATACTGAGAGTCGTATGAAAGTAAAAAATAAAAAAATCATTTAAATATTTTAAAGAAAATTAGATAACCAAGACCAAACGATCATTTAAATGAAAAAAAAAATGAATTATTCTCTTTCCTATGAAAGACTATGCAATACGAATAAACGACGAAAATCTGAATGACTGTTATAAGAATGAGGAATGAATAATGATTGAAATAAAATCAATCTTGAAAAAAAAGTTAAATGTACATTATAGAAGAAATAATTTATACAGAAAAAAAATGTTTTCTTCAGCAATTGAATCCTAAATTTTCATTGAAAAATAAATTAATATTAATATGAACTGATACAAATCGATGATGTTTTCAATCTTCATCGATTGTCTAAATACGCCCGAGAAACTAAACTTTAATAGTCGTCTGCGCTTTAGTTTTTTTTAAAAATTAAGTATTTATTATTCAGAAATTCTTATTTTATTATTCAATAGGAATACAACGATTACGCTGAATCAATTGAGATAGAAGACATTTTTTTTTATTTCATGTAATAAAATCATAACAGATAATGTATCTGATTTAAGGCATTCCTAACACACATGAATTCTTTCTAATCGAAATTTGTTCCTTTAAATTAATATTTAAAAAATATGGTTATGCATATAAGTCATTGATATTTTCATGTTCATACGTTCATCATTTAATGCAGCACAAAACGCAAATTATTTCTTCTTTTCTTTTTTGGAGAAGCGGGAAGGAAATAAAAAGTTTTCGTGAACCACTATCATTTTTTTTAAAACGTATAATAGATTTTAAAAATATACATTTTGAAAATTATTGAATACTACTGTGATGAAGGAAACTGTAGCTCTGTATATCTAGATTTTATCCTTTTCGTATTTAAATATGCATGCATTGGTTAAAAATTTGATGCAGATTGCTTAGGGCGAGCTTTACTTTTGGGAATGCGTAAAAGAATTTGGATTAATTAAAGTATGCATACAAATATATTTTTAATAATACATATATTTAATGAAGTCGGCCGGCATTTTTTTTAATCAAATGGTGGAAAGTCGCTGTTATTTAATTCGCCTTCTACATATTATATTCTAATCAGATAATCTTGTAACACAGTGCTCGACAACTTTTTATCGCCACGGACGGGTCAACGTTTGATAATTTTAAAACGGCCTGCAGAGGAGGGGCAGGGGAGGGGTGTCGTTGATTCTTTAAAGTTTACATTATTCTGATTTAATTATTTTAATTTAATTGTATTTAAATATGCCATCAGAGTAAAAAACAGTTACGCCAAAAAATGTGTATTAATGTGTATTTGTCTTACAATCCCCCTCTCTTCACGTTCTTTAAATATCCTTGGATGCCCTGATCATTGCTAGTTTTCAACACTATTTGTTTTCTTTAACCTGTCAATGATGTTAAAAACAGTAGACACTCAATTTCAAGATTTTTCTTATGCAGCGAACTGATTTCTCCTCTTTCTAATGATTCATAACGAGATTTAGCGCGCTAACCGATATATCTTTGTTTCTCGTCATTTTTTCTATAAATAATCTTATCTGTTGAAATGTTTATACTTAAACTTCTAGTCTAAAACAGTGGTGGGAAATTAAATTCTATTAATACTTTGTATATTTGTTAAATTTCTCATTTCAAAAGTGTCTCAATACTTTTTTGACTCCAGTGTGCCTTTGAATTATATTTGTAAAGCTAGATCAAATAATAATTCTATAATACTAAAAAAAAAATTCCTTACATTCTGTACACCAAATGTTAAAATATTTCTTAAATCATTTTGTTTTTGTTTTAATGTGATAAATATTTTCATAAATGGCTTAACAGTTATGCATGTCAAATGTCACAATACTTTTTTGAGTGACTGTATCTTAGATTTCTGTCATAAATCAAATTTCTGTTTTAATCGTAATATCTTAAAACTAATTTAGTAAAAATATCAAATTTTTTAAATTCCTCGATTCATTGCGTTAAAGGTCTACTTAACTTTTGTCTTGATATTTAAGATCGATGCATCCAAGCGAAACTTTCGATAATACGGTGTTGCTGATTCTCGATTGATGCAAAGTGTGGTCACTATAATGGATATTTAACTATCCGCATTGGAAAAAGCAGAAAGCGATTTTGCAATATCTCAGCTACGTTGAGGAAATTCTATTCTCCCCTTTCTTGTGCTGGTGCTTGCGTGCAAAAGTAATCACGTGTTAAAATTGATCGTATAAATAGGAATTGCCCATTCTCTGATTCGATATCTTGTTTTCAGAGCTTATTTTTGAACGCCTAATAATAGTCATCATTATGTTATTTTTCTCATGTTCTTTTCGTTTAATGTGCTTCTGAAGTAACGTACGAAATTTTACCTTTCTAAAGCGTTTGTATAAATGCGAATAATCCGTACTTCGTTTCACAATCGTGTGTTTTAGTGCTTATTTGCATGTCTTATAATATTCATCATCATATTTTCCTTTTTCGTGGTTTTATCATATATCTTGAAAATAACACATAAAACTTAACTTTGGTCAGTCTCAAATATCAGCTATGAAATGGAACTAAAGTATTACTTTAGCAGTTGAGCTTCCTCTTTATTACTTTGAAATTAGACAATAAGCACTTATGAAAATTGGTACACTCATGAAAAAGATGACAATTTATTTAACCAATTCTGTTTCTGCATGACTTTTTTTAAAATATTATTTAGATTTAACATGAATTAGGAAAGAAAACTCTTTTTACATAACTTACTTTGATTTAACCTTACTTCTAGGAAGAAAAGTTTTGCTTTACTTTTATTTTTACAACTGCGAAATTGAAGAGGAGGAATTTTATAACCTCAATATAGAATTTTGTCTGCTTAGCAAATATCAAAACATTGAGCTTACGATCCCAAACATGGCGATTAAGGTAGTTTAAGAAATAAGACAACTAAGAAAACAAGTAATATAAAAATTTTTTTTTAAGTCAATTACTACTTAAATCAACAAAGAAAATTTTTATTTTAGCTACTTTTTCTTAAATAGTTACAATGAATTTAAATATGTATATACATAGGACAGAATCACAACATTAAGTGGTCATTAATTTTTATTAATTATCATTAAAGTATCGTATTGTCATCCAAAATAATCGTGTATATAAAATTTCAGTTCAACTGAATGCTTTAAAACGTGAGAAAAAAACCTTTTCACAAGATTTGACACAAGTCGCCAAAAGGGTCTTCAAGTCGGGAAAAATGATGCCAACGTGGCTGTATTTGTAATTGTTTAAATAATTAGTTTTAATCCATTAATTTTTATTAATTATAATTAAATTATTGTATTGTCATCCAAAATGATCCTGTATATAAAATTTTAGCTCAATTCAGCGCTTTAAAATGTATTTTATTAACGATTGAAAATTCCACCAAGATAAATAAATAAATAAATATATAGAGAGTGTGAGCTAATAGTGTAGGAATTGAACAATGCACGACGAAGAGGTATTATACTGGTGATCGAACCGGTACATGCAATGCCCTAGGCAAAGCACAAACACAACCCTTCTTTACTATAAATTCCTTCTTAAATCCATTGAAACATTGGTACCGCAGGAGGCTAGTCCTGAATTTGTTGAAAATGTTACATAATGAATTTTACCAATTGGCACGAGGTATAGGATCATGGCTACCACCGTGATATGGAGCCGAAAAGCTTCATGATCTCCAAAGTGTGTAAGAAAAGAAATTGTAAAATGTTAAGGGGTGCCAAAATGGTCATCCAAGGCATTTTGATGCGGGACCCATTTAAGACTAATTACCCCAGTGACGAAAACGTGAAATAAGACATTTCTAGTGACGCTGCCTTACCGAAACGTATTCATTTATTGTCAGAAATTGTAACAGAATAAAATATTTTTTTATGTAACTCGTATCACTTTATATAGTTTTTGTGTTCAGGAATTTGGGATATGTTTTTCCTTTTTCAAATAATGATTTACTCTGCATGATACATGTACAATATTTATGAAATAAAATGCTTAAGATCTTATACAAATTGCTCGTGGCTTTTATATATTTTATTATTTTTACTGATTTCTTAGGAGTGAAACTAATCTTCTGAATCATCATAGATGCGATTTACTTTTTACACGTGCTTTTAAGAAGGTTATCTATTGTGTAAAAATAAAATTAGGTATATGTGTGTCATAAAACAGCTTTTCTCAAACTGTGGGGCGTGACCTCCTAGGGGAGTATGATAAATCTACGAGGGAAGTGCGAGCATATTGAAAAATTGAAAATAAAAGGTTATTTAAAAATTTATTAATTTATTGAAGGTAAACAAACAAAATACATTCTGACATAATAAAAAATAAAATACACATTTAGACTGATATAATACACAATGTACAATGTAATTTATAATTAATTTAACAATACTAAAATAAGGACAAGTTTAATAATTACCAGTGATCCCATGCAATTATTATATATAAAATTAGATACAAAACTTAACACCTATCTTGATAATTTTTTTTGAACGGTTTATAATGAATCCCTTAACGGCCGATTAAAAGTTACGCGATTCGCTCCCCAATGCCACCGTTTTCCACTTGGGCGAGCGTATGTAATGTATTGGGAGTAGGGATTGCAATCCCGGTGTACCGGGACCATTTGTACAGTTTTGTAATACCGGTATTCACAAGTTTAAATACCGTTTTTTCGGTATTTACTAGAATTTTTTAAAATTGTCTCCATTATATGTTCAGGGATCGCCAACATAGCAAAATAGTGTACGGTTTTGTTTCTGTCTCTCTAACGGACGAGATTAATTAGACTGTGAATATAGAGTTGCATCCTGCAGTCAAGATAATATGTGAATCATTCAAAGGGTGGACTAAAACTATCCTATTACAGCTCCGAGCGATACTGCACACTCGCAGGAATCGTAGTGTGATATTCGTACATGGGAAAACAAGGTTGTAGTTGTGAAGAAAGTGCGCAATATATCGATATTTTTTATATTGGTGAATTTGTTATTCACATTGTATTTGAATTCCAAAATACGTAAGTACATGACGTATCGAAGGCATACCGGAATAGAAAATGTCTTACAGTATTTACATAATTATAATGGTTTTAAAAATGAAAATGAAAAAGAAGAAAAGAGATAAACCAATTCAAATTTGATCAAGTTTATAGTAAATTTTCTAAGAATGTTTTACCCACAAACCTATCCACATTCCGAAGAATTTGGTACAGTTATCGAAGATGATGATGACACTAATTTCGATAGTGAAAAGGAATTGTCTCTTGAACAAAAATTAAAATTAGTGAAAAAAAAAAAATTCAGCATTCCAAAATACAATACAGAAATCAGCTATATCCAAAACCATCCGACAAGAAATCGATTTATTTGAAGATGAGGGATTTAGAGATAAGCACTTGGAAAAAGAATATCACACATTGCTAATAGTACCACAAATAAGAGTAAATGCAGAAAGATCGTTCTCGACAACTGGTAATTTTTGCATAAAATTACTTTTCGGGCTTAATGACAGAACAACTGATGCATTATGTTTTTTAAGATCACATTTCAAAAATTTGTAATTGTACCATAAACTGAATAGGAATTTAAATAAATAAGATGTTTCTTTACTTTTTTGTGATACTTTATATACTGTTATAATTTATAAGTTACAAATTATTTTTTGTGATATTTACACTCTCTAATAAAACTGGCAAATAAAACAAAGAAACACAGGAGTTTTCTTTCTTTTTCAAAAATTTCTACTACCGGTATTAAAACCGATATCCCGGTATTAAGATCTAAAAAATACCGAATACCGGTATTGAACTTTTGGTCCAATATTGCAATCCCTAATTGGGAGGGAGAAGGAATTAATAAGGAAATCTTCTGAAATAAGTAAGCCCTTCGCAATCACTGTCAAGGTTCATTTATTACATTCCAAAAATTTCGGAATAATTTTACGGATAGCACTGCACAGACCAGATCACACTTCGGAAAGATGTAATGATACGTCAAGGACAATTAACGCTTTGGTTGAGTGAGACAATTATATACGTCTGTGGAATTTAAGAGGTCGTACTGTAGCTTTAACCTCAAAGTAGAGTATCACTGAATTCAATTCATTGTTATTTTATGGGGGAGCAATGAAAATTAAGGTATCCGACTACCCTGAAATCATGATTATATTCAAAAATTGACATATATTTTATGATTTTATTTTATAGGATATCTTAATAGCTTTTTAAAAATACCAAGTTTTTTATTTTCCATTCAGTAGAACAAAAACTACAGATGTTTTAGTAAAAGCAGATGCCCTAACTTTACCCAAGAAGTCAAACTTTAAATTGCGTTTTACACAAAATGTGTTTTTTTTCGAAATGCTCAAACGGGGACAGGGATTTGTCAAAAAGTTTTGAAAATAATTTGCTGAAATTTTTTGTTTATGTTCTGTATAATAGTAGAAGTGTTTTAACCTTCATATTTATCAATCACTGTTTTATTACAAAATTTATAGTCCCGTATGTGAATATAATAACTGATTTTTAATCAATTTCATATAATAACTGAGATAAAGTGCTCTAGTTTTTGTAAAAATTAAAATATCATTTATCCTGAAGATCAATTCAAAAAGGAATAGAAAAGTAATACATCTAAATTGAAAAATTGAAAATTTGTTCATAAACTTTTTATACTGACTGGGCCCCGTTTATGTAACTTGTTGTCAATTTTTACCCATTTTTTCGCATTTTAGAAGTAATAATTTATTTTTCTCTACTTAATTTTAGCCTTTTTTTCTTAAAATGTACTAAATAAATCTAAAAACCACAAAAAATATCCATACCTCCTTTTAAAAAAAAAAAAAGTTGTTGCAAGTAGTCGGATACCTTAAGACTGAATATTCGGTCGTAAATATTTGAAGTTTGAGAATCACTGCCATAGAATAAATCAAGAATGAACTGTATATGTGTTCTTACAAAAAAATTTAAGCTATCGTCCAAAACAAACAACAATGAACGTTTAACAAAGAACAATGTTAAAAGATACAATAGTTTCAAATAATTATTTTAATGTGCTTCTCCCATATGCGCACTGAGAGCCTTTCTCCTACTGAAATATATGATCTATTTATTTTTTTTCGGTACTAGCTAATTTGTTCAGAAAATGTAGCGCTATTTCTTATTTATACATCAAGATTTCAAGTGAAGAAATATGAACCAATAAATACAAGTAAGCTTTATTTGAAACAATTTATGAGACTAATCCTTAGTACGGGCATCCTTCCAAAAGATCCGATTTGCGTTTTTAAATATTTTAGGAAAATAGCAGTTCCTCTTACATTTATTTCTTTTTCCTTGATTGTTTTAGGGATACCGTTGATTGTTTTACCGATATTAAATGAGCTTCGGAATCAATGCAACGTAAAAAGAATGCAAAGAATCGTTTAATGCCGTTTATTCATGCTAATTTATATCCTTTTGTTGGGATTTCACCCATCTGAAAAAGAAAAGAAAGAATTTGTATTTCGAACAAGTAATAATAGAATAAGAGTTTTTTCTCCTCTCTTTTGTGCATTGAAGCAAGCAACTAAATTCAATCGTATGCTCAACTGTATCACAAATACTAATTCTTTACAAAACTTGATAGAATTCACAGATTTATTGTGATATTTCATAGTAATTATATAATACCAAGTTAATTTCGATTAGTCGCTTAGGAAATTTATGCGGCTTTTATCTTTCAACAGAAAAATTACTACTACGGATAGTCCTCAAAGGAAAAGACACTGTGAATAACTATTATTAATGTAATAATAAAGTTTTTTTTACGAAATAGTATTTAAGAAAATAAGTAGTATGCTATATTAACATAGTTTTAAATATATACGCATAACTTGAAAATCTTGATGTTTATTTAAGGCAATGTATATTTTTTTTTATTTTGCATTTTTGAGCACAGTTTGTGTTTTGGAATAAAATTTAAACTGTCAATATACGTGGTCTTAGTCTATTGAAGGATACGAGACTCTATATTTTAAAATATTTAAATTTCCTATTATATGATTTTCATAATACTCTACCTGAATAATATGAATTAATTTACAAAGTAAGGGCTTTTTGAAAAAACATGCATAATTTTTAATGTTAATAAAAGGCTTCACTATTTTTTTACTTTATTTAAATTTTTCCTTGCGATTCAAAATTTAAACTATAATGTTTTTCTAGAATTTCAATTCATATTTAAAATGAAACACAAAATTTGGCTTATGAAAACTGATTCATTAAGAGAGAAGGAAAGATATTTTAATATATACAATTCAATTCTTTATGTTAAATACTAGTTCAGTCGTACATTCTTGAATTAAATAATCGAAATAATTAAAAACTGAAGCGTGATTTTCCACTTTATACATTTCATTTCCATTTATTTAAAAAGAATATCATGACTTTCAAACAAAATTTTAATTGTTAGGTAAAATTTAAATATTTAAAAAAAAGGAGGAAAATATTGATAATTTATACTGGGAACCAATGATGGCATCTGTGGTGGACACTGGAACGTCACCAATGGTTTTATTTATTGTTTGCTTATACTTTTTTATGATGTATATTGATATTCAATTTTGGTTTTTAATCATATTGTTTGATTTCAAACGGAATAAAATAAAAATATTAGATTCTGTTTTGGATGAATAGAGTTAAGTTTATGGCGTCTTTGATAACCTATCCCAGTTAAAACACAACAATCCATACAGTCTTAAATCTCTTGGCATTAAATCAAAAAAACTAAAAATATTTAGACTAGAATAATTTTTATTGCTATAGACCAGTGGTGGGAATTAAGTCGATTGCGGTAGATCAGTGGACCACCTGAAGCTTAGCAGTTATTAATTATAAGCCGAAATATTCAAGATTGGCTGACTAAGTCTTCTACTTACTAACTATGAGCACTAACTTTAAATATAAAAATGTTTTATTTCAATTACTACTATTAGTTCACACTCTCTATATATTTATATATTTATCTTGTTGAAATTTTAAATCGCTAATAAAACACATTTTAAAGCTCTCAATTGAGCAGAAATTTTATATACACGATTATTTTGGATGAGAATACAGCAGTTTAACTATAATTAATAAAAATTAATTGATTAAGACTAATTATTCAAACGCCACGTTGGTATCAATTTTGGCAACTTAGAAACCACTTTGGCGACTTGTGTCAAAATTTTAAAAGATATTCTTCTCGCATTTTAAAGCACTCATTTCAGCTGAAATTTTCTAAACACTATTATTTTGGGTTACAATACGATAATTTAATTATAATTAATTAAAATTAATTGACAGAAGTTAATTATGTAAAGAATTACTGATACAGTCACGTTGGTTTCATCTTTAGCAACTTGGGTCGAAACATTAAAAGATTTTTTTCCCCACATTTTAAAGCATTCAGTTGAATTGAAATTTTATATACCCGATTGTTTTGGATGACAATGCGGATACTTTTATGATAATTAATAAAAATTAACTGTCGCATAATGTTGTGATTCTGTCCTATGTATATACATATTTATGTTAATTATAACTATTTTATAAAAAGTAGTTAAAATAATTTTTTTCTTTGTTGATCTAAGTAGGAATTGACTTAAAAATTGTTTTTTTTTAATATTACTTGTTTTTATTTCAAAAAAATAAAACTTGTGCACATTAAAAATTCAGTCTATAAGTACATACAACATATAAAAATTCAAACTGATTTTAGGAATAAAACTACTAATAACCTCTCATCGCTATTTGATAACAAACGGACACATTTATTACGAAATGTATAAAAAATGCTATCATCAGTGGATGTGTCAGATATGTCCAGCACAACTGTCGGCTTTTGATTCAAGAGAGAAATTTCGCCCGTTATTGGCGGCCTCAGTTCAGTTTTTTGTTGTTGTTACAAGATCTGTCATTAGCGGCTGTTTCTTTGGTTTCTCTAAGTTTTTCTGTAGTTTTCTTGATATCCTGCTACATAAAACTCATGATTACGAACGTAATTATAATGCACGTTCTATGGCAGGATCATGAATAACGAAATGTTCCATACTTGTATCCAATTCCAAGCCCTCGTTGATTAAATCAGCTGTTAATAGTTGAAATTCACCTTCTACTTCATCATTATCGACTTTAATTATCATAAACCAATGTTTCTCAAACTTTGAGGGACGTCCCTCTAGGGAAGGTCGTGATTACCCTACGAGGTAGGCGTGAAAGTATTGAAAAGTCGAAAACAAAAGATTATTTAAAAGAACTGTTAATTTACTGAACGTAAGCAAACAAATTACATTCTGATGGAATAAAATATAAAATACACATTTACACATGTATAAATGTATCAGTACTGCAGAATGCATTTGATAAGTAATTTAGCAGGAACAAGTTAAGAACAAGTATAATAAATACCAATGACTCCATGAGCTTGTCATATATAAAACTATATACAAAATTTAAAATGTATACATTGTACGGTTTATCATTAATCTCTTAACTACCGATTAAAAGTTACACGATTCACTCCCCAATGCCACCGTTTTCCACGTAAGCGTGCGTATACGGTGTATTGGGGGGGGGGAGAAAAGGAATAAATAAACAAATTCTCTGAACTAAGTAAATAATTCACAAACAGTGTCATGGACCTTTTATTCAATTACAAGTCCTTCGAAATAATTTAATGGGTAGCAATGTACAGAAAAGATCGTACTTCGAAAAGACGTATATATACGTCTGGGGCAATTAAAAGTTTGTCTGAGCGAGGCACTTATATACCCCGGGGGCATTTAAGAGGTTAAAGTCATATTGTAGCTTCAGTGTCAAAGTATTTTATTATTGAATTCAATACATTGTTATTATAATGGAGTGCGGGGGGGGGGGCGATGAAGATTAAGATTGAATATTGGGTCGCAAATATTTAAAGTTTGAGAAGCAAATCCCCAATTTTTTGGAGATTCTTGCTAAAACAAACAATTAATGTGAAAAAAAATTGTTAAATTTGTGTACAGTGTTATTTCAAAATCGTGTAAAAAAAGAGTTGGATGTATATCTCGAAAACTTTATGTTTCACGAATACGGTGATACTACTCTTAAATGTTTTAAGTGTACTTTTAATATTTGTAATATCTGATAACGCTAGATTAGGGGTACTCAACCTTTTTTCTGCTGGGCCGCATACATGTATCACCTATTTTACGCGGGTCGCATACATATGTTAGTTATTTCACGTGGGCCACAGCATGAGGATAAAGAGCGGGAGGGGGGGGGGGAGAAATGCTGTAAGACCTAGATAACATTGGAAACTTAAAATTTGGAAAATTGATCAAAATGTTATAACTCCTGTTTTGCGTTTTTGATGTATAACATCTCTCCTCTGGGTTGCTAGATATTTTTGGGAGTGATTTCGGGAAGAGGGATGGATGTGTGTAAAAGGATGTGACGTAAGCGCGCGCTACTTGATTTGACCATTGAGAGAGCGTGGCTATGTCTTTTCGATACCCTCACATGGGGGTCCAACTCTAGTACCCATCAAACACTCGAGCGCTTGACTCTAAATCCGATAGTCACGATATTGGGGGACATAAGTGCGGCAGAATGTTTATTTGAAAATGGACAAACAGTGATTTCGGTGGTTGTATATGTTTCTTCGAATCAAACGGTTAAAAAAAATTAAAGATTTCCTGCATTTTGTACTTTTACCATATAACGCTTTTTGCTCTGGTTCACTTTTTTCATATAAGGATTTGTGATTTATTTCAAAATGCCGTTTTACCGACGGTGTTCTGCGCATACCACTGTTCCACACCGCTTTGTCGCCTTTACTCATCATGCCATATTTTTCAGTCCACCAAGTTTGAAATTCTCTGCTACACTTACTATCTTGCACTTTTTGTTCTTTTACTGAACTAGCCATGTTAAACAACAGCTAAAAATCGTAAATTTAACACAAATAAACTTTAAAATACAGTTGTGTCGACAAAATTGACTATTCTATGGGCTCTCCCTTGTCCCCCCCCCCCCCTAAAAAAACCCTTTTTACTGACTGCGCACGACTGCGGGCGCATGCGCAGATTTTTTTGATTTTTGGAAATCGAATACTTGTATGAGATTTCTGTAGTGTCTACTCTTTCGCTTTTGTCTCAGGCCATTAAAATTTTTTAAAAAATGCCGTGAGATTTACTTGATGAATTAGACTTACAAGACAAGAATTAGATCACATTGATAAATTAGATATATACATGCTGAACCATTAATGTAAACGTTAGAATATATTTTTTAAACGCGATTTGGGTATATCTAGAAATAGTTACATACACACACACACACTATGCGTCGATAAACTTTGCATCATTAGCAATTATAATACACGACGTAACTACGCAAGACATAACAAACGGTTCTGCTCCCCGACTTGTCGGCGTCGCGACGGATCACTCGCGTTTGTTCATGATACTTCATAGTGAACTTACTTATTTTCAGCTAAAATGCAAACCTTTGATCGATGGCGTGCTCAAAATATTCTGTCGCGTGCCATCATTGGCACACGTGCCCTTTGTTTGCCATCCCTGCTCTATACGGATGAGGTCTGGAAATCTAACTGGCCTATCCATTCGGCAAAAATCCTCACTTTCCAGAAATTCGTCGTTCAGATGAGCTCTATGTGTCTTGAGTTGTCATCCATTAAAATAAAATCAGGGCCAACTGCATCCGTGACAAGATGAACATAGGGCACATAGACCTCATCCCTATTCCTCACAGCAGTTACAGTGCCTCTTGCAAAGACATAGCGGTATGTGCGGCCATCCAAAGTGACACCTTCCCAAGCGATCAAGCCTCCACTATTGTAATGGTCGATTTCTCGGGCATTGGAGGACAGGTAGAGGGAACCTGATTCCCTGTATATGAAAGTTAACCGAGAATATACTGGAGAAAACCCTGTGACAAACATATGAGTGGTATAGCAAAATATTCAAATTACGAATTATATATATAAATGTATGTATTCGAATTCGAATATATCTTATTTTGCAATATTTTTGGCTTTTGCCTATAGAATTGCAAAATTAAATGCAATTTTACGATTAGTATAATTCAATATTTACACATGTGTAAAGTAATGATATGCATTTCTAAATAAATGGGACACTAAAAAATGAAGTTACAGCTAGAAAACTAGAGTAATACTTGATAAAATTATATAAATCTTCTTTTGCCAATTTACTGCTTCTTTCTCTGAAGAAATGTAGCATTTTAATTTTTTAAACCTCTGTCACGCAATTTTCTTATATTTCTTTAAAAAGTAAATCTACTTTTATAAGAATATTATTCAATGAATAAAAGAAAATTTATATATATATTATAGCATATATAAAGAAACTATACTTTATCATCAGCTTAAAAATGTTTTTATGAAAGACATGACTACTAAAAGCCGTCTAACCTAGTCAAGTCCGTTTTCGTCATAACATTCAGACAACATTGAATTGAGTTTCACGTTTTATTAGAATGTTGGATGCGTCCTTATTTCTTAAGCTACATTTTCTCTAGGACATGTCCTGAATTCCCAAGGGAAAGATTTGTAAATCTGTAAAGAGGAAATACTTTGTACCCTTCAACTCTTCAAAATATTAGTTTTTTTCTACATTCTGCTTGAAGTATTAAAGATTTTCTTTTGTTCATCTTATAAAATGCACTTTGTATAATGTGTAAATTATATAGACTCTATCCCTCTATAAATAATAATAATAAAAAAACCATATTTTTCGTAATGCTGTAATAAATTTATTTATGCATAAGGTATAGTTAGTAAAAATGGGTCGTAAAAAGATTAATTTTACTGAAAAGGAGTGCCATGAACGAATTTTGTTAACAAAAAGAACAAATGAATAAAGTGTACGAAAGACATAAACTGCTGTTGTAAAAAATGCAACATCATGAAGGAATCATTAGAATTAAATGAAATTTAATGCACAAACGACTTGTAATAGTACAAATAAATGGCGAAATTTTCAAAGCAAAAAAAAAAAAAAAAAAAAAATATTAAATGTCCGAAATCAGTATTTGGAGTAGCCACCATGCGATGCAATAAGTGCTGCTCTACGACGTGGCATGGAGAAATGGATTGTATACATTTTGTTGTTCAGCGTCAATAGTACAAATTTTTTTCAGCCTTGTCTTTAATTCGCACCATGATCATATACAGTTTATGTGTTTTACAGTATTTTTTCATGGTCATAATGTCTTTTAGCTTTCTCAAGCTTGTCATTTCAGGATATTTCCTATAACATTTAAATATTAACACATGCAATCTTATTCGAAAATATATTTATAAAGTAATTCTACTAAATTTACCTCTCTTTAACTTAAAAAAGAAAGCAAACGTTGAAATAATTAACCTCTATTATTGACCTAATTAACAAACTTTAAATATTCAGAAAGAATTTTTAAGAAATGCCTTTTCGATATTTTGATCAGAAATTACTTATAAGAATATATTTATAATTGCAACATAATATTGCTAAGTTTCTTATGATGTATAAAAAGAGAGAGAGAGAGAAACCACATAAAAACGCATGTGTTATATTGACTAAACATGATGATTCAGAAAAAAAATAAAAATTTACAATAAACAAGTCAAATGAACCGCATGAAGTAGGAATAATAATAAAGGATATGCATGTCTTGTTCTGGAAGTTGAAGCTGTCTTATGAAAAATTTTTTAGCATCAATTAATATTATTTCGATTTAATCGAAAGATGAAATTTTACAAACCATGTTTTCTTAACTATAACTATGGATACGTATATACAAAATAATTTCATTGTCATTAAAATTAGCTAGCTTTCTTTCAACTCAGTAATCTTTTAAGTTAAAATCGTATGCATTATGTGTGAATTTATTTATTACATAAATGTATACGCATATTCTAACAAAAGAGATTTTTTTAAAACTTAATATGCTATTTTTCTAGTCCACTTTTTCATGAAGGTAAATATAAAAAAAACATTCCTTTTAATACTTTATCTTAATAGGGTAAAAATATAGAAGTACCTTCCAATAAGGAACTTCGCGTTTAACACAATATGTCGTAAAGCCAGAAATTTAAACCCACCAGACCAGACTTTGGGTATTTTGTCGTTTAATGTTAAACAAATTAGTTTAATTTGAAATTCGTGTTAATCTTTAAATAAATGAAATCCAAATAAATACCTTAGTCACAGTTTTTTTTTTAAAATTTGAAGTTCATGAAAAATGAAAATTCTTAATACAAAAACTTTAATTACTGTATAAACACTTTAAATGAGCAATAAAATCTATTACTTACAGAAATTTATTGAATATATTCCTTTGTATGGACCTTTTTGAAAGCCCTTGCATTGTGTCCACTTAAGCTAGCATTTTTATTTGTTATGTAAACCCAAAGAGAAGACGCGTCCCCACGAGTTGCAATGGCTTTATTACAAACTCTGTTTTGTTTTTAAATCGGAACGCGGAGCAGACAATGTTGTTATCTTTTATTTCTCTGTTTTTTTCTTTTTTAAATTACATTGATTTATTAGGACACCACTATATGTAGTTTATTTAAAGAGGAACACCAACTTATCTATGAAATCTTAAAAGAAATAAGAATTTTTTTTCAGTGTCACTTAAATAGAATGTTCCTTAATAAGAGGAAAATACAAACATTCATATTCAAAAAGACAGGTAGCAACATTAATTGGGCCTTATTTGGATGTGTACCTTACAGGAGCAATTTGTACATTATTTTAAGTCTTAAAAATACAAGTTAATTCAAAATTAAAAACATAATTACCTGTTACTATTTCAAGTGAGCTAAATGTAAGAGCTAATGTAACTTTAATAATACTATGTAATATTGAAGTGTTTTTCAAACAGGCTTTGTAATGAAAATCATTTATTCAAGAATCAAAACATGTTGCAAGATTTTTTCTCTTATAACTTAATAACAAATAAAACTACAAGAAACTACCTTTTGACAACTCACTAAAAAAGGAAAACGAGCATTGTTTATAAACGTTTTACAAACCATATGCAAAAATCACTTCTTTCCCCTATTTTGCTTTTCTAAATTATAAGGTTGTTATAAAATTGAAAACATTTAATTTCCCCAAATTCATATTGAATTTAAACATTATTAGATAAACCGTATTAGATATTTTCGTAAAGAAACTTTCGCAAAATTCCTTTTTGAGACGCCTTTATTAAGCATCGAACCACAGGTCGCTGCCACTGCCGCTATCAAACAAAACAAAAAACTTTTTTAATGCAATATCGTCGGCTTCACCACGAATTTTGTGATCAGATGGAGGATGTTTGTGAAGAGTAGACATTTATGGATAATTGGCCAACACACTGTGCACTAACATTCTATTTTTCTTAAACTATGCCTATATTATCGGAAAATAGGAACTTGATTTTTCAAAATTCAGCATATTTTTTCGATTTCTTATAAGTTTTACTTTGAGAAATTCGTAAAAAAATTTTTTTTTGATACATAGAACCATATACGGTCTGCCACCGCCCCTTGCTTTGGCTGCCCGCTTGCCCACCAAATCATGCAAAGCACATCATTCGTTATTCCTCCAATAATTTTAGAGATTTTTCGTTTTAGGTCTTAAATATCATAAAAGTTAGTTGTAATACCTGACTTCGACAAACTCCCCGACAAAAGAGCTTAGGTATATAATGCCAGATGGAGAGATCAGTACACCTCTAGGAATCAGTTTCAATCATTGGGGAAATGTTTCCAGCAGATAGTCAATAAGAATGGTACCTCGATGATGCTTCAAAAGCTGGTTGTACATCCTGTCTTTGACAACCCCCCACACAAAACAGTCTAAGCGTGTGATGTCGGATGAAGTGATTGGTGCACCTAGACCAGTCAATCGTTGGGGAAGTGTTTCTAAAGGTAGTCTCTAACAATGATACCTCAATATGGTAGTGTCTCACCTTTCTGGAATTAAATTGTGACATCTCACGCGTCCTTCCTCTAACATAACCTCTGTGTTCTTTGACGGCCACGATTAATGGCAAATCTTTTTTAACCCAAATCCAAGAAGTGAAACGAAGCATAGATACAAATAAGATAACCTTTAAAAGGATAGAAGTTTTAGTGAGCGGGATGGAATTTAGAGAAAGTTCAGTGTAGAGAAAATAGAAGTGTTGATTGACGGCTTATCTAGAATCCCGTAAAGCTCGCCATTTTAACCAAGATATATACCATTGTACGACCATTTGGAGAAATATTTGAAGTAGATTGGACGTTGAGTATTCAACCAAGGTAGGAAGATTATATTCTGAATGCGAATATATTATTGAGATTAAGAGTAGGCGGATATAATATAATTATATTGATAAGTGATCTAATTGCGCGATCTGTGTTAATTAAGACTACGTGTTTTGGTTTATTCTCACTTAATATAAGCTTGTTCGATATATAAGTAATTTAAGTTAAATTCTTAATAAAAGTCATATTAAGAATTCTAAAATGATGAGACATTTTAGAATTCTTAATATGACTTTTATTAAGAATTTAACTTAGATCACTTAATATAAGTTTGTTCGATATCTAAGTAATCTAAGTTAAATTCTTAATAAAAGTCATATTAAGAATTCTAAAATGTCTCATCATTTCGAGAATCCCACACCTCTAACTTACGCTGAAACCCCACGATATGGTCATCGAAGGTCGACCACGTCGCAAAATTTATTTCCATTTTTTGTTCTATCCGAGGTATACCTAGCAATATAAGTTGAGATACTCACAAATTGTTACTGTTGTTTATGGAAGAATAAAATGTCTTTTTGACGTATGTCGGCCACTTTGATACTCGAATATTGGTTATCTCCCTCTCCACCCGCGTAGAAGATGCTCCAATTATCTGAAAAGTCTTTTGAAAGTGTTGTCTCATTTAAATAATAGCAATTACATCATTATTATGTATTTTATGGAACTCTCTTGAAATGTTTTTAGTCATTTATGCACACTTTATATGTTTATGTGGAATATAGTATATTTGTCCCATAGGTGTAATAATATGTACATTTATA
>BMAV01003799.1:0-10877 GCA_019973955.1 Trichonephila inaurata madagascariensis | reverse complement strand
TTTTTTTTTAAATGTTGAATCTAGGTTTAAAAAACCCCCATTAAATTCTTCACCATTTTTTCCCCTGTTCTGTTTTTTTTCCCCTTTTAAACTTTAAATTTATGTATATAAATAAAAATAGAGAGTTAAAATGCAAATAAACACTTCCATTATAGTTATTTAAATCTATTTTGCTTAATGTTATTTTCATGAGGCCATTTGTTTTGATAAAATGCTTGTTGTGATTTTCTTATGTACCCAAAAATTGTAATCACATGAAGGTATTTCTAGCAAGAAAATGTTAAACGTGTTGTACACTTATGCCTCCATGAATCTTGGAAAATGAACGCTGTTTATACAGTTTTATTGGATTACAACTAACTTAATGTATTTTCCTATACCATAGTTGATCCAATGTAATCTTATTAGATTATAGTTTATTGAATGAGATTATTAGATTTTTGTTAATTAAGTTTGACTTATCAGATTATATTTAACCAATTTGGGAACTTTCGTTACGTAAAAGTTTTATTCTTTTTGTATAGAAATTATTCAATAATTAAAAATGAACCGAATTATCAAGATATCAATGTTTTATCACGTTCTAAGAAAATAACACGCTTATGTAATAAATGATTATATTTATTTAATAATTTATTTTAATAAGATGTTTTTAACTGTCAGTTTTTTGATGTTATAAGAAATGTCTTTTGATAACTCCATCTTTTAATTTGAGAACTTCAATACAATCTAAATGTTATAAAATAGCATGTAAATTGTGTTTGAAACTTAGTCATCCCTAAAAAAATCACTTAAAATTTTAATCTTTTTTTTAATACTGATATAATAATCTTACGATTGGCATTTTTTAGATCAAATGTAAACAAATTGTTCATCTAGCCTTTCTTTTGGAATTTAAAATACATACTAACACAAATAAAACAAAACAAAAAAATACATTGGATATTTATATATCGGAGTGTTATTTTTTAAAAAGTGTCATTTACTTTTATCTTCAACTTTTTATCTATTATTATGTTTATCGTCAGTATTTAAAATTAAAGGTTTATATCTTTATTGTAGTAAATTTATGTACATTAAAATTATTGAAAGAAAAGCTTGGATTTTTTTACAAAAATATCATTCAACAGAAACTCAAAATTATGTTTTTGATTGAATTTCTGTGTTTATATATTGCTTTAAAAAGTTTGAAACATATTTTAATAAATAATTCTTTTTAAATTTTGGCATGTTCGATTTAGTTCATTTTTTCTTTTGCAATTGTTGTTCATTAAATTTTGCTGTAAAAAAGTTCCAAAATATACATTTAAATTTAAAAACAAAACATATATATAATTGCTTTAATGTGAATGAGACTTCTCTCAAAATAGGACTACGAAATTTAGTGTTTTTTTATATAATATTTCAAAATATATAGTTTATATAAATTTAAACTTAAAGTAGCATAAGGATTTACTAAAAAAAATAATCAGAAAATGGTAAATAATGTAATTTTTTTAATGAAAATACACAAAAACTGCAATAAATATATTTTCAATATTTTTCATTAATAAGTAAATAAAATATTTTTTAAAAAAATGGGGAATAATTTATTTCCAAGAATATTTTTTGTAAATTAGATTAGTTGGAAAAATTTGTTGCTGTGAAAAAAAAATTGAACCTGTTTAAAAAAGCCCCTTTTTCCTTGTTGATAAAAATTCAAAATAGAATTCTATGTACGGAATTCTATCAAACCTAACAACGTTCTGTGTGTGTGTGTGTGTTTGAACTCGGAATTTGATTATATAGATTTACACAACCTAAAGGAATAGTAGTAGATGCAAATACTGATTTAAGCTTGTTCTCATGTTCTCTAAAGGCCGACATCCCTTTTAAAACAGAAAGTTTAAAGAGGTCCCCCGGGGACGAAAGGGAAATAGTCTCCTAGAGATATTTAAAACCCAGAGGAAATTCAGTTTCTGGTTCTCGCTTTTCCCAATTTCATTTTAAAAGGTTCTAGAAAGCTAAAAAACCTCTAGGGAAATTTTCGGAACTCTCTAGTAAGATTTCCTTTGCTGTATAAAATTCACAAAGACGTGAGTTGTTTACTGTTTTTTAAGATAGAATTGGACAAAAAAATTTTTTGTGTACAAAAAAATTTTTCCCTTTTCTACCTTTTTTTGAGTGTCTCTTCCATATGAAATTTTTATGCAAGAAAATAAAAGTTTTTAACTTAACACACATGTATAGTAATATAATATGTGCTTAAAAATTTTTATTTTGAGATTACAAGGACAAAAGTGAGTTATGGGAAAATAAAGTTTATTAAAGTTCACTTTCAAGATGATAAAAACCACTGGCTAGAATAATTTAAAAAATTTTAGCTGGTATACTTGAAGAATGGAGAAACGGTATGGCAAAAAAAAAATTCAAAAGTGTATCAATAGATGGAGCCCTCTTTCACATTGCAAAACAGTGATGCAACTGCCTCAGAGACATTTCGAAATATAGAATACATCTGTTACTTTTTTTGCAGCATAACTTCAAGATGACTGTATTTTTTAAATTTTTATGATTTCTGGGTGTAGTTTATCTTAAAAATGTTGTGTTCAGTAGATTGTAAATTTAGGGACTTGAAAGCACAGAATACTCAACACCCACAACGTGATTCCTGAGACATTAAAAAAATTGTTGTTGTTGGTTTAAAGCTTGGGGTTTTGAAAATGGTGAACAGTATATTAAACATTTTTTTGCGTCAGTCTATTGATAGTTAACAGATTTTTCATTGTTGCCTTTAATGCAGTTTTTGGACCAAGGACAAGTAAAATCGTTTTTTCCAATTCAAATTTTGACCTTGCCGTGGGGGGACTTTTCATAAAAAAGGGGCCAAAACTGCTGGATGATTTGGGAAGTTTTTCCCCCCGAAAAACAGAAACAGTGATGCGTATTGAACAGTGGGTTAATGTGCAGCATGCTAAAGTCATCGTAATTCGACCCCAAATTTTACTTTTTTGCCAATCCATTTCCGTTATGCCACTTAAGTGTTATTTTTTGATACACTTTGTAACTTTGTTTTTACCTATACCTTTTTCCCCTTTTTTTAAAAAAACATTTAATTCACATTTGAAGTCATTCTGGCCAATGGTTTTTTCACAGTATTTTGAAGGTTATTAGTTATAGTTAAAATCACCTTGTAGATGGGAGATTGATAGAAACAACATACATTTTGTTGAATTTTCCGAGATGCTTTAAAAACATATTGTTTAGAAACGGATAAAAATGAATGATAATATTGCAGCAAAATGAAATAATAAAAAGAAAAATACATAACATTTTCTGTAGTAATTAAGATACATATATTTGATGGAATTTAGTACAGAAAGCGTTTCAGTTAATGTTATCTAATACACATATGTACTTAAAAAATATTTAACGTTTTTTCTAAAACATATTAATTAAAATAAAAGAAAATATTTTGTATGTATAAATACATATAGAGGAAATAATCAAATATTTTTTCCCTTTGTCTATTACTTTTAGCTTTATGTTATCTAAAACCTGATTAAAAAAAAGATTTCATGAATTGGACGATAATCTATAATCGGTTTACGAATCGATAATTGCGTGGGGAGGAATTTAGAAAATATTCAAATAAACATTAATCCTCAATTATTAGAAATCCCATACAGAGCCAAGCCCAACATTTGACATGTATTGGATTACTTTTAAACTAATTATAGCTAAAAAAATTTTAAATATGTCTGCATTAAAAAGGTTTTCGAGCTCTTTGTAGCTGTGACAGAGAAAATGATTGCTTCTAGTGTGGAAATTTTAATTTAGAAACGTTTTTTAAGAGCATTTCCACAAATTAATCCTTCTATACTAAATAACGTTAGTGAGCCCAATAAAAAAAAAACTTTGTTATAAAAGCAGCCATTTTAATATTGAATAAATAATGAAATATGGGAAACTTGCTTTTTATTCCATTCGGGATATAAATAATGCAATTAAAAAAAAACCCCGTAAGGATTGAAAATAAGATGTAAAAGGGAGGGATATTATGGAATGTATAAACAGAAAGGGAAAATAAAAACCCATGTTCATTACTGAATTGATATCGCATTTTAAAAAAATGATTTCTCCCCAAAATTATGAAGTTATGTAAAAAAAGAAAAAGTTTTTTTATTTTCTAAACTAATATATAAGAAATTATTTATGGAAATTAATTATTTTTGTAAAAATTCGATATTTCCCCAATTTTTTTGGGATGAAATTTTAATAAAATTGGCTGTTCTTTTAGAACAGAGGTTCGGGGGATTTTGAAACCCCGGCCCCCCCAACGTTTTTCTAAAAAAAGGTCCGCGAATTTTCCCTCGTTTTGTTAAGATTTCGATCTTTTTCCCCCCGCTGCCCTTTTGAAAGGGCCCCCCTAAAAAAGGTAAAAAATTTCCATTCTAGACTGGGTCACTAAATCACCTCCGATGAAATTTTTACATGTTTTTTCCAGCGCAGTGAATGGTATCACGCTTCACCACCCTCAGATCCGGAGTTCAAACCCCGGGATGGGCTGATTTGGTTTTGTTTTATGGCGCAAGAGCCAGTTTTGGCTAAAATTCCCCAAAACATTCATAGGTCTGTGGTCTGGAGGGGAAAAGAAGAAAAGAAAAAAAAATTGGAGGGGCAAGATGGGGGGTTCGAAAATAGAAAGGATCGCGGGGGGTACCCGGGGGCGTGAAACCCCCGTTTACCAAAAATGGTAAACCCTTGGGGGAAAAAGGGAAAAAATCCTAGGGTACCTCGGGGTAGTGACACCCGTACCCACCTAAAAAAAAGGTCCGGGGTGGGGAAGGTCGAACCCCAAACCCTTTTTCCTTTCAGTGGGTCGATAAATGAGTACCTTTAAATTTCAAAAAATTGCTTGGGGGGCTAACACTGGGTGTTTGGGCCAGACCAACCACAGGATCTGAACATTTTGTAATGCACCTCAGAGCAAGTCACGAAAACTTGAGAGAAGGGTAAATAGGCCCTAGAGCCAACCATGAGCTTTTGCGCCATAAAGGGTTTTGTTTATTTCGAACATTCCCCCCCATCCCAAAAATATTTAAATCAGTTTTTTTATTTTTTTGGGGTGTTACAAAAGCCATTATATAATGTAAAATTTTTAAAAAAGGGGGCCCCTTCGTCAAAAATTAAAAACCCCGGGTTTCATTGAAAAACAGTCAGCCATGTGTTGGGGTTCAGGGGGGTAGTCAAAATCTGAGAGGCAGGAGGGTCTACGGGTGTCCCCGACTGATACATCAAGGGGGCCTCGGGTAATTTGAGTTTAAGAATCGCTGTTTTTTGAAAATAAAGGGATGGAGATTGAAATGATCACTATTTTTTTAAAATGATCACTAGCCAGGAATCATAAGTTTTAAATTTTTTTTTTTCCGGGTTTTGCAACATCACGTAAAAGCTCTTTTGGGGAAAAGATTGAGGTTTTTTGGGGAAAACGAGGCCTTTTAAAGTTAATAGTACCATGTTGAGTTGGTGTGGCTGGTACTGGGCTATCGCATTGAAATTTTGGCTGTGTATAACCAAGGTTTAATACATAGAACACTTGTTGGATATAAATAAATATTGAAATGTTTCCCACATCCTTTCACATTTTTTTCTTTAATACTCTAAAAATTTTTTTTCATTTGGGGTTCGGGGGACCCGAGGGGGAAAATGAATAACCCCATATAATTATCTCTAGCATGAACTGTAAAATTCTTTTTAAAATTTCCCTTTTGCCTTATTTTCTAAAAAATTTTTGTTTCGGTTTGGGTCTTTGTAAATATGTTAGTCTGAAAAAACAAACGTATATTTAAAGGTATTTAAATTTGGGAATTTTAATTTTTTTTAAAAAAAGGGATATACATATATATTCCATACATATTTAATATATATATATATATATATATATATATATATATTTTATATATATATATATATATATATATATATATATTAAAATTATAATTTTTATTGTAGGTAGTTTTTATATCAATATGTTTCTTTCTGTAACAGAGAAAAAGATTCTAAGGAATCTCTATATAACAGGGATGTTAAAAAAAAGCAAATTTTATTCGTTTCGACAAAGCTTGAAAATGAAAAATTGAAAGCTTATTGTAAGTTTTTAGAAATCAATAATTTTATCTTTTATATTTTTTCAAGGGGAAAAAGGTTTTCCCCCTTTTTGGTCATATAGAAAGAAAAAAAGGCGTCCCTTTTGAATAGATAGGGACTTTGAAAAAAACTGTATTATATTTTTTAAAAGGGAAATTTCTTAAGGGGAAAAAGTTCCAGGGAAAAAAAACCCGATATTTTTCCTTCTTTTCTTTGGTGCTACCTTTCGTAAACTTTAAAAAAACAAATTCATAACTTATATAAATATTATAATATGAAGAAGAATATTATAGATTTTATTCCGGAATATTCACACACACATATATATATATATATATATATATATATATAGTAATATAAAATAAAAAA
This sequence comes from Trichonephila inaurata madagascariensis, assembly GCA_019973955.1. Taxonomy (NCBI): domain Eukaryota; kingdom Metazoa; phylum Arthropoda; class Arachnida; order Araneae; family Nephilidae; genus Trichonephila; species Trichonephila inaurata. The sequence continues at coordinate 4,379 of BMAV01003799.1, read as the reverse complement.
ATGAAGAAGTACTAGGGGGAACCACCCCAAATGCTAAAGCAGGGGAAAAAATTTGGAATTCACCAGACGCAACAAAAGAGTCCAAAAAAATCCGGGCTTTTGGGCTAAACTGGAACCTATTATGATTTCTAAAGCCGTCGCTGAAAATTTGGAAAAAAAATTAGGGTTCAAGTTTTTTGGATCCACTTCCCCCGCAACCCGGGGAAAATTTTGACATAATAAAGGAAAAAACCCAAATTGAAAAATTTAAAACTTATTACAGCACTCCATCCGGGGAAGAACCTTTTTAAAGTTTTCAAGTCATGTATAGCAGATCTCAACCATGGATAGTTTGGATTTTGGGTATTTCAAGGACAGTAAAGTAACTTTCGATAATATTTCATCTGATTATATAAAATTAAATATTGTATATATATATATATATATACAATACTGACAATAAAGTTCGAGGAATAGTCCTGTCAACATTAACGCAGATGAAATATTAACGAAAGTTACTTTACTGTCGTTCGAAATAGTCACCTCCCATAACTATCCATGGCTGAGATCTGCTATACATGACCTGAAAACTTTGCAAAAGTCTTCCTTTAGGATGGAGTTCAAAAGTTTCGTCACGTTTCGTTGGATGTTAGGAATTTCGCCAATATCAATAACACGTTTTTCTTATTTCTTAATTTTGGGTAACGATTAGTTGCACGGATTCACGGTTAATCTGATGTTCATCAGCTATCATGCGCACAATTAAATCACGATGTTTAGTGATTAATTTCCCCACTTTCTCAATGTTTTCGTCATTGACGAAGATCACGAATCTTCCGCTACGGGGGTTGTCAGAAGCATTTTCCCTGCTCTCCGAACCACTCGTACACACTTAATGGACAGTACTTGATCTTGATAAACACGTACCAGCATCGCATAAGTTTCGTCTGGCGTCTTGCTAAACTTAAAAGAAAACTTTAAATTGATCTTTTGTTTCCTTCATTTTCCTGTTATCAGTTAAGAACTAACGTGCTAATCAAGCATTTTGTAGAACAAGGAACATAAATGAGTTTCAACTGAACCATGGTGGAAGCTGATGCTTAACGTCTTCCGCTACACATGTGCAGCGTTTTGTTTCACCAGAGTTGCTAGATCGGTTGTTCTGTCTTCATTCACCGAACTGTATTTTCAGATGTTGTATATATGTATATGTGTAGCACATAAACACTTTTAGAACAATGAACTTTTTAAAAAATTTGACTTGAATCATAGAGAAATTAGTAATCGTATTAGTGCTAATATAAAAAATTGGATAGTTGCATTTTTAAAGGTTAAATTTCCTTATATATTTTTAACACCTGAACTCCGTAAAAATCCTGTTAAATTTCGCACTGTAACAAATGGTTTTAAATCACAAATCACTACTCCAAGTAAAATACTGCATAATATTCTACAAAACTTCATTAACCAGCAAAGTATTAAGGCTATAATTAAAAATAGAACAGATATTATAGATTTTTTTTAAAAATAAAAATATTTATTCAGTTCATAGTTTTGATTTTGAAGATCTATTCAGTTCCATCGATATCAATGCTCTATTATTAAGGTAATTTTATAAAATCACACAGTAATAATAAAAACTTACTATTAATTTCCTTAATTTTAAAACTCTTATAGATTTAGTTTTAAAAGAAAATTACATTAATTTTAATGGTACGGTATATAAACGAACTAACCCTTCCCTGGTTTTCCCGATCTGAGCTGGGGCAAGCGATACGTACCATCCTGGTTCATTCTGAGTGTAGCTCGGGCACTGTGAAAATTTACGTTATTCAATCGGTCTTTACCCCAATTATTTGATATGGGCTTCTTATCATTCTGAATAATTGAAAAGTTCCACTCGGTGGAATTTTCTGCTAAAAGAGGACGTCCTTCAGCTGAGAACCTTCCTTCCCGTTTGTTTTAAGGTATCCGACTAGGTTCGGAGATAAATTTTTCAAAAATTGATTTTCTGAATAATTTTATTGTTTTAAAGAACATAATTAGGCTTAAAAAGTCATACATATTAAATAACTAACATGAATCGCCCTTTTTTTGAAAAAAAATTATTTTTAGGAAAATTTAGCAAAAATTTTTAAGTTAAGAAAAACGTGATAAATAAAGATAAATTGCACATTATGCAATTTTAACGTCATTGATATAGTTCTTGATTCCTCTGAAGTGTCACAAACCGCGGGATAAAAAATAGTTTAAGAAATAAATATTTTATTAGCATTTAAATTTGATGGTCATGAATTTTCGTCAAAATGTTCTAAGCTAAAGTTCTAAGCTGCTCTAAGTCGCATGTTCTAAGCTAAAAATGCCTGTAAAATGTGATTAAATGTAGCTGTCTTAAAACCTGCGGTTTGTTACAATCTGAAGGGCCCATAGAATATATGTTATAAATTTCATTGCATTTGATTGGATTATTTAGAAGATATTTCGTTTTTTGCATAAATTATCATAAAAAGTTCATTCTTCAAAAAACGAATTAAAAAATTATTTTTATTAGTTAGATAAAGTAAATGCTATAAAAAGTACTTAAAAACTCTCTAGTTTTATGTATTAGTCCTTTTTCCTCAATAATTAATTTCTTTTTTCCCTAATGACCCAAACAACACCAAACATCAAACACCTAAAAAGCACTTTTTCAACCTAGTCGGATACCTTAAAGCAGCGTTTCTCAAACTGTGGGGCGCGCCCCCTTGGAGGGCGTGACAACTCTACGAGAGGGCCGCGAGCATTCTGAAAAGTCGAAAACAAAAGATTATTTAAAAAATTATTAATTTACTGAAAGTAAAAAAAAAAAAAAAACATTCTGACATGATGAAAAATAAAATACACATTTACACTAATTTATTACACTTATAAATATATCAGTGCTACACAATGTATTTTATAATTAATTTAGCAATACTATGTAAGAACAAGTTTATTAACTACCAGTGACCCCAGGGTTGCATAATTAAAAAAAAAAAATTAAACACTTATCTTGATAATTTTTTATACTTTTTAAAATTAACCTTACTCCCGGGGTTTAAAAATTTGAAGCTTAATCCCAAACCCTTTTTCCCCCGTAGGCACGCGAAGGGGATGTAGGGGGGGAGGGAAGGAATAAAGAAGTAAAAATAATCTGGAATAAATAAATCCTCCGCAAACATTGTCAAGGACCTTTTATTGCATTCAAAACCTTCGGAATAATTTTATGGGTAATAGTGCACAGAGAAGATCGTACTTCGGAAAGACGTACTTTATGATATTGGAACTTTTAATGTTTAGTTTTTTTTCAAAAGATATTGGTCATCTCGTAATTAAATTTATTACAAATTAATTCAAGAATTCTTTAAATGAATAAATTTACTGTCTCTGCCACTCTGTTTCTAAATGCTTAGGATAAATTATTCTAGATGAGCCAGCGTTCAATTAAAATTCCTAACAGAAAGGAAATGAGAAAAGGAAAATCTTTTAAACTTTAACGATACTGAAACCGCTAATGTGATGATTACCTTGTTAAAATGCAGAGAACTCTTGATTCCACACGTTAACGGAGCAAATCAGTTAATCTGAAGACTAGCTAGGTTATCGGCGATTTTAACGGGTTTCGAGCTTTAACGGAATCATTATAAATTAGCTAGACTATTTTCTTGGCCCAAATTTTTATAGCAAACCCTTTAATCTATTGATAAAAAACATACCGAAAAAATCCAGCAAAAACGCGCACCATATTTTTCAAGCTGCATTTTTTAATTTTAAGGTATATTCGCCATAACCCCAACCCCCCTTTTTTTGAAGGAACTTTAAAAGTACGTTAGCAATGCTATTATGTTCTAAAGTTATTTACGAGGATTACCCAGGATTTTGAAAAAACTGTATATACTTCTAGAGAAACAACCCTTTAAGTTCATAAGGTATTTATTTCTTTTAAATAAACAGTATTCCGATATTTGAAGAAGTCATTTTTTTATATTCATTTCTCGTTTTTCCTTTTTAAAGCTCTCACTTTTATATTCGGACTATAACGCGCACCCGTAAATTTCGATCTTATTTTTTTAGGTTAAAAGTTCGTGTTATACATCGAATTTTGTGGTAATTTCTTTAAAAATTGAACTTTAATAAGGTACTGATACGCAAAAGCGAAATATTTTAACTTTCTTTTTTCTTGAATATCATTTTTATTAAAAAAAAAAGTATTTCACGCATCAATGATTAAGTAAAACTCCTTCGTTATCAACTCGAATACGTGTGCATAACTTCTGTATTCTTAGACACGGCAAAATTTCATTCAATATAACTTCTAACATCGACATATCTGAATCACCTCATATTCAAAGAATTTTTATTTTGAACGATAGATATGATTG